>JAODAL010000148.1:0-165000 GCA_025379985.1 Phyllomedusa bahiana
TTTTTGATTCCACCAAAACCATTCCTTCGGAGCATTTTGGTATCCAAACATTTTGCAAAGATTCATGCTGGAGACACATCAGCATTCACGTTTGCTGGAATAGGAAAAAAGTTTCACTGCCTAGGAAAGAGTGTGATTTGCATAGGAAACTACTCAGACAAGCTTGGTGGATTTTCCGCCTTGGCACCAAAACGCAGAAGGTCTCAATATAAAACAGGACATATGTATCAATATCGGGCATAATTCATTGAATATATCATTAGATGAGTAATGTGCTTCATTTTAGAGACATGTATTTTAAAATATGTCTTTTATCCACGACCCTGGTCTCCAGAAAAGCCCAGGCTCCTCAGGTGACCGGATGACAAGTATAAGGGCAGAAGAAACAAGAAAAGGGAAGGTGCGTACAATAGTGTAAAACAGTAACACCACAAGGAATAATAATAGGAATGTCGCAGAGTGTGCTCACCTGATGAGGTTGTGCATGGAGGTGAGCACACTCTACGACATTCCTATTATTCCTTGTGGTGTTATTGTTTTACACTATTGTGCGCCCCTTCCCTTTCTTGTTTCTTCTGTATCGTATATTTCCAACGGAGTCTGAGCATTTAGATTACCGGTTAAGAGTGTCGGCTGCCATCCATTTATTATGGAATATTTCAAAAATCGAAAAACAACAAGAGATCTCTTTCAGCAAGAACGCCTACATGAGCGTGACATCTGTAACAACTCAGCACCTACCGAGCTAAGTAATAACTTTAATGAAGATGACACCAAACGCATGACTAACTTAATCAACTGGAGAAAAAAAACTTTGCTTTGAAGCACAACATAACCTTCATGTGATGTTTCTATGTGCCTATTTAGACATGAACATTATACCCAAGGGTCTAAGTATTATTCTTCCTCCTACATTTTCAAATGACATTATGTTTGTGAAGGATTGGGAAAATATTTTATCTAACTGCTCCAAAAATTGGATGAGTCTGCTAATTGATAAACGTAATCATTTAATTAACACAGTGGCAGAAAATGAAACGATCCATAAAGACCTTATGAAATTTGAGACACATACTGATTTTTACAAACTAAATAACAGCGTTACTTTGGAGGTACAGAAATACGAGAACACATTATTTGCAAAGAAAAAAGGAAATTTTAATAGAGACAAGCAGGATAAAAAAAATTATCCAAACCAAATCAATAAAACATGATACATCTACAATTATACCCCTAGTCACGAACAAAGTTACTTCCCTTCCAGCTTCTGAGTCACAGAGCATTACAAACAGGGAGCTATCAAAAAAATTTAGTACAGAGAAGGATACCATTCATTAGGTCCACATACATCTATTTCAAATGTCAGCGGCACACTATCAACTAACATCAAAGGCATATAGGAATTTTTGAAAAATGCATTACTGCATAAGTATATATGAAAATTTGGGATCTTAGTTCACAATTTTGATCAAAATGTGTTTAAGCTCACCTCCCAATTGCGTCAAGGGGACCGCAGCACAGATGAGTCCTAACACTAAAACGTTACCTCTCTTGGAGCCTGTAAAGACTCCAACACCTTAGGGAGTGAAAAGGACTAGCTACTTCACCCATCTCCATAGGTTTTAAATCAGTGCAGGATATTCAGTAGCGAGTCCTTTTCACTCCCTAAGGTGTTGGAGTCTGAACAGGCTCCAAGAGAGGTAACGTTTTAGTGTTAGGACTCACCTGTGCTGGGATCCCCTTGATGCAATTGGGAGGTGAGCTTAAACACTTTTGATCAAAATTGTGAACTAAGAACCCTAAATTTTCATAAAATCCTTAGCATTTAATTTGCATTTTTCAAAATTCCTATATCCCTTTTGATGTTTACTTAGTTGATAGTGTGCCGCTGATATTTGGAATAGATGTATGTTATTGCCTCGCCAGTGTGACCTATACTTATGTTTTTCAAAAAAAGTTTTTGGATGTGCATAGCCAAAAATGTTTTTTTACTAGGCCCCATACAGACCTAGGAGACCGACCCAAAGAAAAAATATTCCCTATACCCAACGTTACCTCTAAAGAAATTCTAGAACTTTTCAAAAATGACTCGGGGCCCAAACCCTTTTTTCCCAAAAAGAATATACCTGTTATTAACGATCTTAATTTGCTTTCTGTCTCCACAATGTCCCAATTTGAAAGGAACTTCAACCAATTTATAACCCCTGACTCGCATTCTCCATGAGATTATAGTGATTGAAGAAGAAGGTGCTATATAAAGCCTGGAGCCTAAGAAATGACAGACATGAGTACACATGAGCATTTAGATATCACCAAGAAAGCCAAAAAAAAAAAAAAAAAAAAAGAAGAATGCAATTCATGCAAATCAACAAATTCACCAACACTAACACAAATCACTCTATCCCAATTAACTACACACGATGTTTCCGATACATCTATAGATCTTGCTGACAGTAACTGTTTTCTAAGCAGCCCTAGAGATATTATAGAGAAAAGTCCAACATGGCTCCTTTTTTTAGACATTCCACCACAAGTGCCAGATCCTCCAACATTAAAAGCCTCTATTGGATCAAAAAGAATAAATAAATACAGGGGCTGCAAGGCAGGGTTCAAGCGGCAAAAAAGGTCGCTCAGCTTTAATAAACTAGCCTCTATACCTATATCAAATGAATTATTCAAACTTGGTATTTTTAATCTATCACAATATAATTTAAATATCCACGAAATACAGGTGTTTAGTAGAGGTCTTTTCTTTTGCCCAACAATCAATCACTTAAACCAGTTTGAATTATTCTTGGATTTTCACAAACTTATTCGTAAACTGACCCTTGCACGTCATTTTGCGATTAAAACCATTACTCCAGCTAATGAGATTGACTGCTAAAAAAATTGATCAAAAAGTAAAAACCCAAAATTTTTTTCCCCACTATTCTCAGGGTCATTTTGTTAAAACCTTTCAGGACATAGTCAGATTCGAATTAGCAAATATGAAACTATATATAAAAAAAAGAATCTAATAAACAAGAAAGAGGCAGGCCCTTAAAATCTACAAAGTAACCCTACAATTGTAATTCGCCCTGCCGATTAAGGGGGGTGGCCACAGTCATTTTGGACCTCACCCAATATAAAAAAAGAGGCTAATATTTTTAACGAATTGTCCTATTATGAAATGTGTAGTTTTGATCCTTTTCCTAAATTACAGGAAGACCTACTTCAATTTCTGGACAATGCTTTTGAGAAAAAAAAATGATAAAAAAAGAGAAACTTCAAATTGATAACAGATCCTAGCAAACCTTTTTTCTACTTGTTACCAAAGGTGCATAAAAGCTTAATGAATCCACCTAGTCGCCCGATCATTTCGGGGATTAATTCGGTGACAAGCCAATTATCACATTATATAGATTTGCACCTACAACCATATGTATTACAACTCAGGAGCTACCTAAAAGATTCAGGTCAACTTATCCAAACGCTAAAAAATATTCAATATAAATCAAAACTATACACTTGTGACTGATGACATATCAGCACTATACTCGAATATAAGACATGAATTGGGCTTAAAATGCGAGCAAAAAAGGTTTTAGATAAAGACGACTCAGTTTCAGATCTGAAAAAAAGACTCTTAAGGGTCTAAAACTAATTCTTGAAAATATTTTTTTTTTACATACAAAGGTGATATTTTCAAAAAATTAGAGGAACTGCTATGGGGACAAGAATGGCGCCCGCTTTCGCAAACATTTTCATGGGCCAATTTGAAGAAGAAAACATTTATAAATATACACATTATACAGAATTTATGGTTCTTTACAAACGTTATATCGATGACTTGTTCATTATATGGTCAGGCCCCCCAAACAGCATATCTGAGTTTATTGAATATATCAATAATAATGTTTGGGGAATTAATTTCACTGCTAATGCCAGTACCCAAAATATTGAATTTCTGGTTCTTTTAATTTCGGTTAAAGACCATACTTTTATCACAGAAACATACTTCAAAAAAGTAGATAACACTTCTATAGATTTCGATAGTGCCCACCATAGGCCATGGTTATCTAACATTCCTTATAGCCAGTTCAAAAGGATAAGGAAGAACTGCACAGTTGATTCAGATTTTAATAGACAAACTCTTTTTTTGAAAAATAGATTTAAAGAAAAAAAAATTATCCTGAACAACTTCTTAATGATGCAATTGAAAAATCAAAACTATTGTCTCAAGACGAGTGTCTAAAGAAAAATGAGAAACAAATTTCCGAGCTCAAATCTGATAGAATACGTTTTTCTTTAATAACATGCTATAATTCTTCACACCCTAAGATAAAGGAAGTACTCAACAAACATTGGTATCTCTTAAAACAAGATCCCTTTTTGGGTTCTATTGTACATTGCAGACCTAATGTAATCTACAAAAGACCACCAAACATAAAAATCTTGATAGCCCCTAGCCGTATCAGAAGTCTTTTTCCCAACACTACTATTATGTGAAATATAGGCAGCATACCTCGTGGTACAATGAAATGCAAATGTTGCATCAGATTGTCCAACACTTTCACTTCCATAATCACTAAAACGTCCTACCCCATTAAGTATGCACTGAACTGTAAAATCACATATGTCATTTATGTCATGGAATGCATTTGTTCTATCTAATATGTCGGCAGAACTACATGCCCACTACATGTATCCATTTGAAACACTGACCGAGGCCCACAACTATGATACATGCACTGGCTAAGAATCGAGAGACGGGGGCTACAATTTACTAATCACGATCGCATTGCACGACCTTGCACTGAAGTACACGGACAAGATTTTTCTGTATTTAGGATTATCCCTGTTGAAATGGTACCTGCAGAGCATGCTAACCGGTTCCAAACGCTCCAGAAAAGGGAGATGTATTGGATTTTTTTTTTTTTGTTACAAACCTTACACCCAAAAGGCTTGAATGAAACCATTGAAACAGTTTTCTAATTGCAAGTTCAATACCAACATACATATCAAATCAGCTTTTTAACTGTAGTACCAACATTACAACAAAGATCAGATTAATTATTGTTATCCTGTGATTTTTCTTTACCATTTGGTTTATCAGCGAAGTCCCTTTCATCTCCCTTTGTTTTAACACAAACATTGGGTTGACCCGTAAAAGATTACTTTCTTTCTGTATATTGCTCTGTTCAGACTCAAGCGGTTATTGTCTCGGACGACCGGAATTCAAATACCTAGATAGCCACAGTTGATAACTGCTATTTTTTCCTATACATTGTAATGTTCAGATTGCAGCGAGAATCATCTCTGTCTACTTGAATTCAAATCCCTAGATAGTTTCTGCTGCTAATTACCTCTGATGTCCCGAATGCAAATATCAAGACAGTTACTGTAGCTATTTGGCCACACTTTTGTAAGTTCCACACTGCCTACAGCGGATTGTAACGATTTCCGCTAGTTAGTTTTACATGCTGATTTTATATCTCCTAACACGCTAGTATTGCTATTGTATTTATAGTTAACATATGTTTTGAGCAGTTTGATACTTATGGCGCTGTATGTTGAGTGTAATTATTTGTATATGCACTTTTATTACCATGTTCTTAAGCATTTTTTTCAATGATATTCTTTATTTTTTTATGTTTATATTGGTCAGTACTTTTTCTACTGCTCACTTGTCTTATATAATGACTTAATGCTAAAGTCTTAACAAGAGTACGCTGAGGCGCTTCCACGAGACTGAGATGACATCAATTGATTGACAAGAGCTCTAACCATGCTCCGCTATCTTTGAACTAACATCCGGATGCCTGTCTTGATGTTGACAGATGACTCAGGCCATTCAATAGATATTGTTAGTAATTGAACGATATAACAAAGTTTGAGTATCATGCAACAACTTAACTGAAAGCTAGCCATTAGGATGTTTGTGTTGTATATAACCATTTGTCAGTTATACTATAGACTTCTGAGGAACGTGGTGATGTCTCGCGAAACGATCATGTACTGCCCTATATTACTTAAACTTTTTAATTGTGCGTGGCATAAGCCCATTGCATTTTTAATAATGAAGATAATCCTTTTCTTCCTTACTCCACAAGAGATCTGATCTTCCTTTCAGTGTGCTGGGTCCACACCTATCCTACAGGGATTCAGCATTGACAAGTGTAAGGGGCGTGTTTGTTTTCAGTGTATCCTATTCTACGACTAAAGGATTTTGTCCAAACATGTCAGCAAGTGATTGCACTTACTCTCCTAATCAATTGACAGGACCTGATCGACCATTGTTTTTTTTTTTACATACAGTACATATGGAAATAAAGAGTAATTGTTTTTATGTGGTTGGGTGGATTGGAAGCTGGCCTCTTTCCTTTGTTCTATGCAGTCTAACTGAAGTCAAGACTTGGCTTCAGATTTGCTTCTCCCTCTACATTCATCACCGAACGGACGAGTTTGACCTATTTTTTGCATTTCGTCCCTTCTTCTTGTGCACTCACAAAATAGTCCTACAATATGTTATTGTGGATTCTCGAGAATCCTGTAAGCAGTTTGGAAATAATGTGAACAAATGTCCCCTTGGATCTAATGACCCTTACTTCTCATCATTGGCACAAAAGCAAAAAGAACTTCAGCAAATTGGACTAATTAAAAGATCTTCAAAGCTGAAGCAGCAAGAGCAGAAGGTCAGTGAAACAAAAGAAAGCAATCAATATTTGTAAGAGGCTGGATCATCGTAAAATATATTTACTACATTTTCTTCTTTATTTTTTTAGATGCGCAAAAGATTTGTCCCATCCCTATTTAACCTCAGATCCACCACTACAGCTCAGTGGAACATCTATGGGGAGCCCATGTGCCACACATAATGCCAACTACTTCCTGGGGCTGGTTAAGGAAACCCTTGTAATTAAGAAGAGTAAGCAATATAAGACCGCTCAAGTATACATTTTTGGGGAACATTTTATAGCCAAACATTTTCATTTCTCTAGAGTGGCCTCCATTTGGATCCTTTAAAATCTTTTTTTGGCTCATATAGTAAAAGGATGGAAAGGATCGAAGACATATTCACAGACTTATGAACTTTGTGCGGTCGGTGCAAGAACCGTCTAATACACAGATTGGTCTTCACAAAAGTGTCTATATGACATCTGAGACATCCACGTACAATGTAAACAAAGAGAGAGAACCATTAACTCTACCACACACACACCCTCAATTTTTGCAAATTCCCCCTCAGAATTTGAGATCCAGAAACTATGAGAAGGAAATATCCAATCTTACGGCATACGAGTTACATTCAGCTGCCTTCACCGAATATTATAATATCTCCAATGCATGCCATGTGGCTTACATAGTCACTGTAAACCATCTCAGTTAAGATCTCGAATTCTGCACCAAATAAATTAGCATCCATAACAAATGCTCCTTAGACCTTATACTCTCTCTATCAATACCAAAACATAATATTTAAGAGTCCCTGTTGTTGTGATATCAGTTTCAGATCTCTTTTAATCCATTGATGAATGGACCAGGGTTACAGAAAACTTTTAAAGAATAATCCAGAATTTAGTTCCAACCACCAAGACAAGAAAATGGAGCCAAATTCCTAAAAGACACTCGACGATTACCTTAATGACCAGGTGTATCAAGTGCAGAGACCACAACCTCTTATACAACTGCAATCAACCCTTACCATCCATTTCACCACCCTCAATACTCCCCACAATCCTCGAGTGCCCAAAAGATTTTTTTTTATGGGAGATGAAGACTAATGACCACCAACACCATAGAAACCAGTATTGTATCGACTACACCAAAAACTACTACAAGAAGGGGGAAGATAAGTCATCAGGAGAAGGTGTAACAGACCCACTCACAGGAATCAACCTAGCTTCAATATCTCGTCACTTACACTTCAGTTACCGAGATGTCAGATCTGATTAAGGGTCTTGACTTCTGTCCCTCATTAGCTTTGACACCTTTGCCTTAGAAAAATATCTATAGAGATTCTTCAGGCATATCAGATTGGGAACCCTTTTCTCTGAAACACCCATTACTACATCTAGAGAATCTGCATAAACCGTGCCCATCTTCTCTATAACCAACTAAGAAACAAAAGTCATGGTAACCTCCTAAATGGAAACATCTGGTAGAGACTCATTCCCTTGGTACATGATATCTTTATCAGCCTTAAGATTACATATTGTTTGTTGTTCATCCTGACTAAGGTTAGAATGGTATTTGAATTGTTCTGTCTCTGTACTAGGCTGGAATTTGGAGATATAATCATAAAACCGGCAAAGAAGGAGCACTGGTTGTAAGTAGTGTTGAGCGATTTTTATCGACAAAGTTGAAATCGGCAAGTTTTTTATAGTGATCGAAATTTCAGATCATGCGATAAATAAGGTTAAATCTGAGCACGATCTATTAAGTATCGCGCCTTTTTCGGCGCTTCCTGTAATTTATGGGTGGCCATCAAATGAGATTAAAGAATATAGAAGGGTGATATGTTTGTGCGACTTCATTACTGGGATTTGTATGGTTGCGATTGCTGGAAAAATCCATGACCTCGATTTTACATAGAACACGTTTCCTGTTTCAGCTCAGTGTCTCTCAGCGTCTCATAGGATATAACCTGCGCTCTCCAGTGGCCAACAGCTCAGCGAAATTAGTCTATTCTGCACAGAGAAACCTCTGACTATTAGCTTGTGATCTCTCCAATTTAGTTAGATTAGAGATTTGAAGATTTTATTGTAGTTAGCTAGAGAATTTTAAAGCAGCAATCTACACTGTAAATTCACGGCGGTGGGAGCAGGGGAATGGGGGGGAGGTCGGATAACACAGACAAGTCTCTATCTATAAAAAGAAACACTGGATAAAGTTCACCAAGACTTAGTGAGATATTGTAGTGAATAATCTTTATTATTAACAGTTTTTGCTAATGAAATATTTCCTGGATATTGTCAGCCTGAACTTAATTGGATAAACATCATTTCTATTAACTGCATGTCTCTTTGTTACTGCAAAACTTCCACTTTTTATTATCAGTATACATTTCAGATAGGTGATTCAATTTTACCCATTACACCTTGGAAGTTTTTTGGTGTGTTGTTTTTTTTCTGTTGATATATCCACCTTGCACTTAAATTACAACCAGCAATCTTGTAGTCAGCACAGGTTGTTTGGTTGCCAAAATACCGTGTATCATACGAAAACATAACCAGTACAGTGTTTTTGACTTTTGCGCACCCAGCACTGTTCAATTGACTCAGCCATCAACGTAAATCTTAAAAACAGCAATCTATATACACCACAGGTGAATTGAAAGGTGCAAAAATACAGCTTATTATACCAAAACATAACAGATACATGATTTTTGGACTTTTGCCCAGTCCCGATTTTGTTTATAGACACCTTGCCTAGTTTAATATATTGAATCGCAGCAATTCGTTTTGATTAAGGGATTTGAGAATAGCTGTGATTTGCCGTCTTTTTAATAAGAGACTTTCCAAACTATTTCCATACCTTCTCACATTTTAATATTTCTGAACATGGAGCGAAATGGCAGGTGGTAAGCGAGCAAAGGAGTGGGTAGCACATGGAGGTAGAGGTATCGAGAAGAAGGTGCTCCTTCAGTTGCTGCGACAACACGCATGCCAGCGGATCGTCAGTTTGCAGGACCGTCAGGGCATGCATCGCTTGGTCAGGGCCCTGTGAATCTAAGTAACGAAACACGTCGCCATCGTCCCTTCAGTGTTATATGCAACCTGCATCTAGGCAGTCTTACCTCCTCGTCCTCGCAGTCACGTCCACAAATTGTCGTCATCAGCATCATCAGCATCTGACTAAAGAAAAAAAACATGAAGCAGCCCAATGTCAACTCTGTAACCACCACTGGGGATAATCCATTTTCTGAAGACCTCTTTGGATGACAAGAATGCGGTTGGGGTCAGAAGGCATTTAAAAGATCAAGAGGCCCAAAAAGGATGATTTTCTCTGCTGGGTGACCCCCAGTTCTGATGCCATCAGAGGAGGTGGAAGGAAGACGGTTAATCGGCAAAAATCCCATGCAGTCGGCAACGCCTTGCCAGTGCCCCTTGCTATGAGCCCTCAGCTTCTGGAGCAGAAGTTCAGACGACCAGTCAACCTGTTGTTATGATTATGATGACGACGACATTGCGGATCCATCCTGGTCTTTTCCGCTGGGGCGCAGAATTTGCTTGCGAGCGCTTCATCAGTGAACGTAGTGGAGGAAGACGAAGGGGTAGAGTCATACGGTTCCCGCCACAAAAAAGAGAGTGGCGGTCCGCAGAAGCCGCTGATAGATTCCGCCGATCCACGTCACGCAAACCCGCTCCTCGATTTTATCGCCGTCAAAAAGGTCCATGACCTCTCAAGCCTGGCCTTCCTTTGAGCAAGTCCTCTGGATTCACCCAGCGATTCATATTCCGCCTTTGCCGTAAACGCAATAAGTAGAGGCAAGAACCTTAAGTGGTTAACCACCACAACAGTCTAGTCCACCTGCAGCGAATGCATGAGTTGAAATGGAGGGAACACTGGCAAAAAAGCCAGACCGACGCCGGGCCTCCAACCACTGTCACACCCTCTGTCTCCGCCTCCCTCCTTCCTCCGCCACCACCAGCCAATTCCTCAGCAGCCATGTCTCTCAGAGTCCATGATCAGGGATCAGCCTCCGCTTCAGCTCCACCGTCGCCCGAGTACCACCAGCACCACCAGAGAACCCATCCCTACCCTTCTCCTGACCGCCAGTTTGGACGACCTGCACGCCGTAACAGTGGCCATCCTAGCCAAGCCAGCCTCTGTCTTCCAGGTTTGGGAGCAGAAGAAACACTTTAACCCAAACCATCCCAAAGCCAAAAGCCTTAATGGTCGCATTGCCCAGGCTTTTGGCCTTGGAAATGTTTGCCTTTCACGTCTGAGTGGACACAGATGGTTTCTGCCACATCATGGCCCTCGCTTGCCCCCAATACTCATATGCCGAGCAGGCATTTCTTTGCCAGAAAAGCACGTCCTAGCCCTGGCCAGCCACGTGTCCATCTAAAATTTCAAGCCGCGTTTGTCTGCATCTGTGTCCGAAAAGTCCATCTCACCATCGACACAAGGACTAGTAAGCACGGCCAATGCCGCTATATCTGCTGTGAGTACAGCGCAGCTGGGTGAGCTGGGTGATGTCTCTGTGGGTGACGGTGGTGCTCACAAGGCTCGGCGCACGTCTCTTCAAAACCGCAGGATGGTGCAGTGGCCTTTCCCCCAAGATTCCCAGGTGGCATCACGTGCCCAGTAGACATCAGGCCGTTTGAAATAATCTGCCTTTGAGACCGTCCACACACAGGTCAGGAGCCTGTTGACGTCTCTAAGCAACGAGACAGAACCCCCCCCACCCCCCGCGCACTGGAGCTGGTGACAAGAACCTTGTGCCAGGCAAGGTGATGTGCGATAACGGAGCGAAATCTGCTGCCGCCCTTAGATCGGTAGCTGGAGCACATCCCTTGCCTGGCCATGTCATGAACCTTGTCGTCCAGATTTTCTAAATAGCTACCTGGTACTGGACGGCCTGCGAAGAAGGCTCGAGGTCTGAGTTCGCACCCTGCTTCGTTCCCCCTGGCTGCGTTGCACCGTCACTCGGCCTCGCCCGACGTGGCAACACGCTGGAATTCCACCCCCACATGCTCCCAGGGTGCTGATGTGTTGGCAGCAGCGCATGCCATTACGCATACGAGTGACACTGGGCCTGACAACAGTCGGTACGGACCTGGGGTGTTTAACCACCGAGAGTTGAGGCAGGTGAAGAGAGCTCTGCACCATTCCGTGCCATTTTTGAAGAAGCCACCAAATGGTCCATTGCAGACACATACCCCTTGTCAGCATGAGCATTGTGGTGTGTATCTTAGTTATAACGATCGTAGTGAACACTCTAACAACAGGTTCCCGCCAGTGACGGAGGAGGAAGACGGACACAGACATGCGGGACAGCGGGATGCCTTTCTCTCCGTCAAATCACGAAGGCCCGACAGTTTACACAATTTTCATCGGTCTTGCATTAGGCAGTTGTTCGGGGACCAGAGCTAGTGCAAGGGGTGGCACGATCACCTCACAGGTTCATCATCCCCCCCCCCCTCAGGTCAAGTCAGGGCTGTGTTGATAGCTGTGCCGTAGTGGAGGAGGAGAGGAGGGAGAGGAGGAGGGTGGTGTATTCCTAGACACAGATGGTATAACCGGGGACGTCCCAGCCTTGGAAAGAGTTTTGGCGGCGAAATTTTTGAGGCGGGGAGGAAGAAGAGGACAGATCATTTGCAAGTGCCCCACGACCCAGAGTGCTTATGGGAAATCAACTTCCATCTCTCACTGAGTTCTTGGATGCTCCATTTCCTCCAACTATTAACCTCGGCTTTATTGAATTCCATCAAAATGAACAACAGATTACTTGGTGTCCGTCCCTTCGCTTGGTAACCCCTGTACACGAGACAGAAAATCATCACTTTCCCTTTCGCACCCACCCAAATAGAGAGGTACAAATGCACGGAAAGTGGAGACCTTGCTGATTTGAATCAACTGGAGACATCATTATGGCAGTCTGCCTTCACGTTTGATTTCTCGCATAATGTCCGGTGATCAACAACAGCGCGTGACCAGCAGTAGAGTGCCAAGTAGGCGTAGTGGCAGCAGCAGGCAAATGGTGTGCCAGAAGCCTATAATTGGGAGACCTCTGGCAATCTTAGTTTTACCGACCGGTCGACCAACGCATGCGAGAATTGCAGGGCCACGACATCCTGACCACACAGAGATCAGTCTAATCAATTTGATGCATCGATCTATCTGCGTCTCAACACCGATTGTTTTTTGCATGTGTTTTCCGGACCCATAGACTTCAGGGTTATCCAAAATGGACGAAAGTGTCCCGAGCTGGCTCGACACGCCATAGAGGTGTTGTCTGCCCACAGCCACGTGCATATCTGAGCGGACCTTCAGCACCTCTTGAGGAGTCATTAACGAGACAGAACTCATCCGGCTTTCCACAGATATAATGTGGATCGTTTTGACATTCATCAAGGATGAATCTGAGGCAATGGAGATACTTCTGATGATGTATTGTGGCCGCCAATTGCCGAGTCCACCGAATTTAGTTGCCAGTCTACTTCACATTCCTTTTCAAGACAGAAATGGTCCGCATTGTAAAGACTTTTTTTAAAATGATCATTACTTAACTGCAATTGTTTTAATTCTCTTGTTCCCAACAGTTCATTTTGCTGGTTTTGCTGTGATGAGGACCAGGTAAAAGACAGCAAGTTATCATGACAAGCGACCGAAATGCCAATTACACACGTTTATCTTAAGAGTGTTTCGCATTGTCAAATGAATGAGTGTCATTGGTTTGCTGTGAGATACAGCAATAACATTGGTCCTTTTGGAACAGAAATGTACTTCTGAATTGGCATTTCTCCTCACGAATTTATAATAGTGGCAGAGAAGTCATTTATAATTGTTTTGGTGGTCCATGTGCTTGTGAGATACATCAATAATCATGGTCCTTTGTAACAGAAATGTGGCTTCTAATTGGCAACAATCTCCCACACAATTTTTAACAGTGGCTGGAATAAGTCATTTTTATAATTTTTTGGTGTCATACTGGCTTTAAATGCAGCAATAAACTACATGTCCTATTAAGTAAAAAAATGTTGTTTCTAACAACATTTGTTCTTCAAAATTGACCAAAGTGGCTCAATGGTCATGCTTTGAATTTTATGGGCATTTTGCTGTGGACATGCAGCTTACTACAGGGTCCATTCTAAAAAATGTTGTTACCTAACGAGACATTTGTGGGTCTTGCACAATTGACCAAGAGTCGCTCAAGGTTGGATGTGGAGGCTGTCCAGAAGAGGAATAGGTAGGGACACCGGTTAATTGACGACATAGAAGCTAAAAAGACTTGTTTTTTGCAAGATATTTAACATAGCAATCAAACCCTGAATGAGACAGAACCCATATAATACAATGAAATAAAAGAGAAACAAAGACATGGTGGGATTTCCAACCAATTTTAAAAAAGAGTTTTCTTCAGAATTAAAGTGACTAAAAAAACTAGTCATGAACAAAATAGCAGTATAAAAAAATTCCTCTGAAATTGTCCTAAGGGAGGTGTAGACAGGGAAGGAACTTGACCATATGTAGAGATGGATTCAGGAGTACATGTGAGTATAGTAGCCCGGACAGGAGGAACAAAGTACAGAGACCAATTCCTCCAGCACGTTGAGTAAACTGAGAAAAAGAATGCCAAATAAAGGGGCACGCGTGGGTGTAACAGGAAGCGTTAACCACCAGTATTACCAAGTGAAGCTCAATTGGTCCACACTGCATACGGGGAGGGGCAAAGCGCTACCCAGGTCTATACTTTTGAGTTCTGAGGAAGGCTGTGAGTACTCACACTTGTTCCCTGCTTGCCTGGCCACTGTACTGCATCAGCAATGACGATTTTTCGTTGCTGCGTCCACAGGGCATTTTAACGCTGCGTGGTTAATAGATGACTGACGTCAGCCTTTTCTTTTCACCGCACCCACTGAAACTGCCGCGCTGGGTCATGCTGAGTCCCAGAACAGGTAGTAGTCCACAGTCAGTGGAAACTAAAAGTGGTGTATGAAAGACTCCTTTTTTCCCGGCACTTGTTTGAAATGTGGGGTGTCATGCAGGTTTTGGGGCTAGGCATTGCTGTGTCCCAGGAACAGGTATAGTGACAATGTCCAGTGAAACTAAAATCCGTTGGTTGAAAGACTCCTTTTCCGGCACTTTTAAAGTAGTGGGGGGTCATGCAGTTTTGGGGCTCAAAGCTGCGATTCCAGGACATGGGATATTCAATGGCCAGTTCAAGTAACATGATGAGTTCAAATCATTACAGCCGTTCTGGCACTTTTAATTTGTGGGGTGATGCAGGTTTAAGGGTCAGTGCTGTGGTACAAGACCAGGGATAGTAAGATGGTCCCTGTGTGACTTATATTTCTTGACTTTTATAACCTAAGTTTGTTGCCTAAGATGTAGCCCGAATTCCATTTGAACTGTTGTGGGATGTTTAATTTCAGCTTCTCCAGCCTTGTTTTGGGTGTAATAATGAAGGTGTTGTTTGCTCTCCCACCGGGGGGGGGGTCGGCGGCGATGACATTAATGGTAAACGGCTCAAAATCGTATGCTCACGTATCGAAAAACCTTATCGAAAGCGGCCGACTATCGACTATCGATCGATCTCGATAGCCAACGCAATCGCACAACACTAATATGAATATAAATGTTCCCTCCAGCTGAAATGGACACATTCATTGCTGCATATACAGGAGGTTTTAAAAAAAAAAAAAAAAAAAAAAAAAGTAGCATTTGAAAAAAAAACTAAAGCTGCATTTAGGGAACTTACAAAGAGATAAAGAGCAGATTTCTTTTTGGTGGGAGAAGTAGAGGCAGGCTGCAGTGTTATATTAAGAAAGGGATAGTTTTCGTTTGTTAGACAGATGGAATTACCCTGGCTCCAGCTCGGTCAGGTACTGAGGAAGTGAAGTAAACCCCCAGAAGGGTCACGCTGGTGTATGGAGGGGCAGAAACAAAAAAATCATGACCAGTATATACAGTCTTGTACAGTAGCTGCTGGGTGGGCCCCAGGCACCCTAGTCCAAAACTGGTCATTACTGACTTTTGGTGTAGGACCTCTTTGTTGATTAGTAAATGGGAGCATGAGGCTATTAACAGCTCATTCGTGTTCATGCACCTCCTCAAAGAAGAAAAAAAAAATCTTTTTCGTTTCCGGATTAAAAAAATAAATCAGATCAAGACGGTTTAGCTCAAAAGGTAATTTTTCAGTAAATGAAAAACATTAAAATACAACTGAAAAGTTTCAGTATGTCATAGAAAGAACTTGTCTAGTTTACTAGAGATTCAACAGACTTAAAATGGATAAGGCATAAAGTATGAGGAGTGTACCCCTCACATTTTTGCAAATAAATTATTATATCTTTTGTATCTCTTATATCTCACTGAAGATATATGACACTGTACACAGGTTGTAGAACAGACTACTTTAAAATGTATTTTAGTAATTTAGGGGAACACCAGATTTACACTGTTATAAATGCCTAAACTGCTGGCAAAAAAGTGAGTACACCCCGAAGGGAAAATGGTCAAACTGTGCCCAATTTGCCATTTTCTCCCCACAGTGTTATGTGACTTGTTAGTATTGGAATTTTTTCACATGGCATATTTGATACATTTTTGCAATGCATGAAACTTATTGCCAACACCCTGACACTGAGCGACAGCGCGGTGGCCAAGACTATACAGTGGTTTAACAAGACAGGTTCCACTCGCAAGAGGCCTCACTACGGTTGAGTGCTCGTGCTCCGCTACATATCCACTGATGTGTGCTGCCAGCATTGCTTCAGCGGTTAAATGGGTGGGGAGTCAGATTGTCAGTGCTCAGACCATACGCTGTACACTACATCAAATTGGTCTGCGTGGCTGTCATCCCTCTTTTAAAAATGATGCATTAGAAAGCCCACAAACAGTTTTCAGAACACCAAAAGACTAAGGTCATGGATAACTGGAACCATGTCCTGTGCTCTGATGAGACCAATATAAACTTATTTGGTTCAGATGGGGTCAAGAGAGTGTGGCAGCAACCAGATGAGGAGTACAAAGACAAGTGTGTCTGGCTCCAGTCCAGCATGGTGGTGGGAGTGTTATGGTTTGGGGCTGCATGAATTCTGTGAGCTGTGGGGAGCTACAGTTCATTGAGGGAACCATGAATACAAACATGTGCTGTTACATACTGAAGCATAGCATAATTCCCTCCCTTCTGGGCTGCACGATAACCCAAACACCAAGACCACCACAGCCTTGATAAAGAAAATGAGGTGCTGGACTGGCGAAGCGTCTCCAGACCTAAACCCTATGGAGCATCTGTGGTGCCTCCTCATACAGAAGGTGGGGTAGCACAAGGGCTCTAACATCCACCAGCTCCGTGATGTCGTCATGGAGGAGGGAAGAGGATTCCAGTGGCTGCAACCTGTGAAGCTCTAGTGACCTCCAGGCCCAAGAGAGTTAATGCAGTGCTGGAACATAATGGCAGACACACAAAATACTTACACTTTGGGAACAATTAGTTCATTTTCACTTAGAGGTGTACTATTTGTTGTCACTTAGGGGTGTACTCACTTTTGTCCCCAGTGGTTTACACATTGATGGCTTTGTTGAGTAAAAGTAAATAATCAGTTATGGATTTTGGCTCTACAGAGATTAATCTGACACGGATTGAAGTGGATCTCAAGGGGAAAAGAAGAAATTTTGGTAACACATCAGTTTTGAAAAATCATGAATTATCTGTCCTTCAGAAGGGTTGATCATGCATGCCCTCAAACTTTAACCTTTTAAACTGGGCAAAAGATCTGTTGACCAAGGATGAAGCACAAATGTCCCTAGTTGTCACCTATAACCGACAGCTGGAGATTCTATAGGAGGATTGACCAACTCCAACGTCAAGTATATATACAGATAATGAACCTCATGAAACATTCCCAGTCCCCCTCCTTTCAGCAACCACCTAACCTACAACAAATCATTGTCCGGAGTGCTCTGAAGGCTTCAATAAAAAATGGAGCCACATATTGCCTCCAAAACAGTGGTGTGAATGTGCCTGCAGGTTTTATACCTGATGGAATACCCATCCTATCACTCTTTGTATGCACTTCCCACAGTTCCAGCTGGTACATTTTCCAGCAGATATTCTAAAGTGGTGTATTGGACAATGTGTTTGGGGCCTCCACATGGGGGAATCAGGTTAAATACTTAGCATATGAACTTGCACAAATTCAAAATTGCCAACAGGACAGATCTCCTAGTGACTGTACATTTCTCCAGGTACAATCACTTAATTGAAGGTTAAAAAGAATTTTATTGGGACATTGCCAGACACAGAAGAGGAATATAAGCTAATGAAAAAATTACAAGCTTTGCAATATGGGCTTCATGTCAACCCCATGTGTCAACTGGTCGGTCTATAAAGGTCACAAATCACCACCTGATTGCAAACTCATGAGGAGTGACCTGAGGTCTACTAGCTCTTGCCATTATCCGTTAGACAACTATTTCTGGACCTGTTAGGCTGGGTTCACACAGCTTATTTGCGGGGCATATTTACGCAATTACGGCGTGTGGACGGGGGCGAGAGCGGGGGGCCGGCATCTCGCCGGCACATAGATTATCATTACTAGCGGCACGTATACGCCGCTGGTAATTCACATGTCACTTATCTCCCCCCGCGGTGTATCCGCCGAGCAGGGAGAGGAAACGTAATCTACAGTTCACTACGGCGCGTAATTACGGACTGAAATACGTCCCATTTTAAGCCGTGTGAACATAGCCTTAATGTAAATATAAGAGTTTAAGATTCCTTGTCCAGTGCATATAAAATGTGAGATTTTAATTTTGAGTATGCTTTTTTGTCAGACAAAAAAGGTATGAGGCAGCGTCCGATTTCTTTGCTCTTCTACTGGCTATACAAGAAAAATCAGGGAGAAGACCCAAACCTCAAATTTATTTTGAGTGCTAAAGTACCTGCTCTGAAAGATTACCTTACTAATAGACTTCTTTCAAGAGTTCTTCTCCTACAGTTACTCCTACAGGATCAGAACTTGAGACCATTATCTTCATATCCTATGATTACGTACCGTAAGGGTCGAAGTCCGAAAGATAGATTGGTAAGGAGTAGAGATGGGCGAAGCGAGCGAACCGAATTTTGAGAAATTCGCCCAAAATTTCCGACAAAAAATAACTTCGGTCCCCAATTACTTTGGGTTTAATCACGTTAAAAAAAAGCTATTTCCAGGCTGCACAGAGCCTGCAGGGTTTCTGTAGAACGTTGTGTCATGCTTAAATATGCAGGGGAGCTTGGTTTGGTCTTCATACAATGTTTGTGTTTTAGTATGACACGCAGATGACTGCCGCCGCTCTTAGAAACGCTTCACTATAAATTCCCTGAGCACTTAAGAGGGCAAAAACTGACCAAAAAACTGAAGCGGAATGTGGCCTGATAAATTTCATGGCAGCAAACAGCTGGAAAAAAAAAACAAGCTGAGAGCTCAGGTTGCAACATTTGTGACAGAGGGTGGAGGTGACGGCGGCAGCCACAGCAGCATGAGGTCAGGCAGTGGCACAATGACATTCTGGAGGTGGCAAAACAGTAGTAGGCCACAGAGTGGCACAATGACAGAGCGGAGGTCACGGCGGCAGCAGTATGAGGTCAGGCAGTGGGCACAATGACATTCTGGGGGGCGGCAAAACAGTATTAGGCCACAGAGTGGCACAATGATGAGAGCGGAGGTCACGGCTGGCAGCAGTATGAGGTCAGGCAGTGGCACAATGACATTTCTGGAAGCGGCAAAACAGTAGTAGGCCACAGAGGGGCCCACAATGACTGAAGGCGGAGGTCACGGCGGCAGCAGTATGAGGTCAGGCAGTGTCACACTCACATTCTGGAGGCGGCAAAACAGTATTAGGCCACAGAGTGGCACAATGACTGAGAGCGGAGGTCACGGGCGGCAAGTATGAGGTCAGGCAGTGGCACAATGACATTCTGGAGGCGCAAAACAGTAGTAGGCCACAGAGTGGCAATGATGAGAGCGGAAGGTCACGGCGGCAGCAGTTATGAGGTCAGGCATTGGGGCACAATCACATTTCTGGAGGTGGCAAAAACTGGAGTAGGCCCACAGGTGGCACAATGACAGAGTGGAGGTGACAGCGGCAGGAGCAACAGCATGAGGTCAGGAGAGTGGCACAATGACACAGTGTGGAGGTCACGGCAGCAGCCACAGCAGCGTATGAGGTCATAGAGTGGCACAATGACAGTTGTGGAGGTGGGTCGCAATACCCGTCCCTGGTAAAAGATGGTTGGTGGCAGCAGATGGAAAATCTGTCAGCCAGATGTGTGGCATCAAGAATAAGTGGCTGAGGCAGGTAGGTTTGATCCAGGACTCATATTTCTCCACAATTTGGGGTGAGGCGTCCATGGGCTGATTGTAGTATGAAGCCTAAGGCATTGGTGGTGTGGAAATCCTGGAACGATTTCCTACCCCCGATTCATTCTTTGACAAAAGGTCAGTAGTTCACACATTTCCCGGTGGACAAGCAGGGTTTCTACTTGGGGTAATGTTGGCCCCCGCCGCATGAACACCCGCTCTGATGCCACCACTATGGCAGGGCAGGATAGCTTCTCCACTGCAAAACTCCGGCAAGTTGCGACCCAACCACATCAGGTTTGGCTGCCCAGTAGGTCAGAGGATCTTTCTTAATGGTGGTGGCAGAGTGCTGGCAGTAGGCCACAACCTGTTGGTTCAGGGTCTCTGCTCCAGGTCCTGCTGGCTGCTGGAGACTGTCCTACTCACTAGGCGAGTGAAGGAAAAAGCTGGCTATCAGTGACTCCAGGAACTTAGGTTGTGCTGATGGAGATGGTACTGCTCCGGACCCCCCCACTTCACCCGGCATTAGTACGTTGAGCGCTGAGGAATAACCCCCGGTCAGACCTGTCATGATGGAGGGAGGGACGATGCCGCACATGGGAGCGGCCAACTGACTACGGAGGATTTCACTATATGTATTTGAGTTTGTCCTCCCTCTCAATAGCTTGGAAAAAGGTCCCATTTGGACAACGTAGCAAGGGTCCAATAGGGTGGAGAGCCAGATTATCCCTCTGCCGGAGGATGCGACTATTCGGCTGCCACTAGCCAGGCAATTCAGCTTGCTGCGGGGCCATCTGCACAAGTGAAACCCGAAGCGCCCGAGAACCTTCCTTTTCCCTATGCCTCACGGAGGCGGCTCTCCTGCCTCCATCTCCACTGGTATACTGCCACGGTTGCTTGCGGGTCATCTACTCCTCAGCTGCTTTCTGCTCATCCTCTCTTGTCACCTGGTAGAAATCCACTATTTCACCAGACAAGGCTTCTGCTCCAAATTGTACATCCTCCTCCTACATTTCAGTCCCCACCGGACTCATGTGCCCCAACGAGTGTAGTCGCCACTGTTACAGTCTCCCCTGCCCAGACAGATTTTTCCAGTAGCTGTTCACAGGACAATGAAAGACAGTGCGTGGACATGAAAGTTATTCATCCCGTTAGTCATGGCAGGACTGAACAAATACGTTGCCTCCTCGAATCGATCAAAACAAATAACAGGTGTCACGCAATGAAGCGCCACTGGCTGACATCAAAGTTACACGAGGGGAGTAACTCCTGTCCGCCAGGATCATCAAATAATCGTTGAAATGCCAGTTTGCTTACGTTAATAGACAGTACGTGCATAGATGTGCAGGCTGGAACTTCCAATGGGTCTTGGAAACATCGCATATCAGAGTGTGTTGGGGAGGACGTGTGCTGCACTGCAAACCTCGAGGAGGGTGTTCATGGCTTTGTAGGATATGGACGAGTGCATGCACAGTTTCCTGGCCATTTTCGCCAGTGTAATCTTCTGAAGATCGGTGGAAGCGACTTCAGGAACCTTTTCACAACCGACTTCCGAAACATGTGCGCATGCTAGGGTTGCCCCATGGGACCATCCTCCTCGGTGCGGTGACGGACACCATCTCGCTTTTACTTCCATTGTCCATCACCATGGTTCCGATTTGCAGTTGGCGGGGATGAAGCCACACATCGATTTCTTGCAGCATGACGCGGAGCAGTCCTCCATTGTGTGACTTCGTTCGCCGAAGGAAAGCCAGGTGTTAGAAACTGCGTGACACCGCTGATGCCCTACAATGTTGGTATGTGTGAGCAAGTACTTGTGGAGGCTGAGATGGTGGTGGGTGATGATGGAGGAGGTAGGAGGAGGCGGACATTGGCGCAGGAGCGCAGTTTGGAATACGTCGCGGAGGAGGGAAAGCGGCGTCTCCTGTCCAGGTGTTGTGTGCCTGGGCTGGAAGCAATATTCACCCAATGGGCCGTAAAGGGGGGACAGTACTGGCCCATGACCGTAGTGAGAAGCTCCAGGACGTTTCCGCGCTGTCGTGCACATTGGGAAACAAAACCGGATAAGCTCAATGACTGGCCCACCTTCTGTTCTACATCTTTATGAGTGCTGGTACTGCCTTTTTTTTTGGAAAAGAAATTACGGCTTGGAACTCTCCATCTCAGCTCGCACAAACCCAAAATTAGTTTTTTTTGAAGGGTGCAGAGTCCACCTTTTTGGAAAAGGGGAGGGACTGCCAGTACCAAAAAAACTTGGACGGGAGCAGGGTTCAGAAGCGGCACCTTGGGAGGGTTTGGGGACACATCCTTTTAGTCTCTTTGCCAAATCGCCCCCCTTGAAGGACTGCGGGCGCCATGGGGTAGGAGGGGGGCAGGAGCACGGGAAATCAGGGAGATGTCAAAGAGAAAAGCCCCCTTTGCAGAGGTGGTGGAGCTTAACGGGCCTGCAATGGCTTTTGCGTGCCCCTGGGCCTTGCTGCTTTTGGCAGCGGGAAGGGCCCACCCCATCTGACCCAAATTTTTCTCCCAGGCCACCGGATGGTGACGCGAAAGTTTTGACCAGGGCCCCGGGGGTGCCAACGTTAGCTCCCTGGCCCGCTTCACTTTCTCCCACAATTCTACATATACCCATTTTCAGCTCCCCCGGGTGTTTAGAAAAAACGCCACACCCCCTGGTATCGGTTTTTTCCCCGCCAACGCTCTGCACTGAGTAAAATACTACCGCCGCTCCCCTCGCTAAGCCCCTTTTCCCCGCTACTTTTTTGGACCTGCAAAGCGGGTTTTTTTACCCGTGGCCGCTTGGCTCCCGACCCACACTGCTGCTACCCTGTGACCGGGGCCACACAACCCACTTGGGGCTGCGCCGCTGCCGAAGGGAAAACGACCCCTCTTCTCCTGACATGATGAACCCCTTGCTCCCCCGGGCTCCCAATGCGGTGGGGACTCTCTCTTTTGTGTTTCACGTCCTGCTGTCCTCATCCCCGGTTGGGGTATGAAAGGGGCCCCCCTCAAACATACCTCCCACCCACTCTCCACACTATACTTTGCCACCTACTGCAGAAGCGGGGGATTTGGGCCCCAATTTTTCGCTGCCAATAGCGTGACTGTCCTCCTCAAATTTTTTCCCCTCGCTATATAGTGGCGCTGGCCCAGACCCTAGAATCTCGGGCTGAGGGAACCGGGTTGGACAGGGGGGTTGGGAGGGTGGGGCCACTGACCTGCCCCCGGGGCCCAGCCAACTAAGGGTGGTGTCCACTTTTGGCGGGGGGTTGTCAGATGTCTTTCTGGGGGAAGTGGATGCCCTAGTCAACCAATAAAAACCCTTGGTTGCTAGTCACCACGGGCTAGTGACAGGGGCAGTTGGGGCCTTCCGAGTGACCCCTGCTCGGTCCCCTTCTGTGCGCGACCGGAATGTTTTGCCTGGGCCCCCCGCAGGGAAAGACCCCTGCCACCTCCTTCTGACACACGGTTTGATAAAGATATTGTATATGAAAACTAACACCCTGTATTTGCCCCAAAATGAAACCCACTAAAAAGCTTGGGGAAAACCCTTGGATAAAAATTGCGCTCCAAAAATTGGGCAGGAAAAATTTACTTGTTGTGTTTAAAAACTCGATTTTACGAAATAAAAGCACAAACAGGTTTTAATTTAAACCCTTCGGTTTTATGAATTAGGTACAGATTTGTTTCTGGGGGCGGTGAAAAAAAAAAGTTTCTTTACTGAGTACAATGCAGAACAACGCTTAATTTAAAAACCCTGGATGTAAATTGCCCAAACAATTGAGCAACCACAAACACTAGTTTTGTAGCATTCAATTGCGTGTTTTCTACGCTACACAACAAAGGGGGGGAAAACTTGTAATTTAACTTGCTTGTGAATTTTGTACCAAAAAAAGATTTTTGGCGGTTTAAAAAGACTTTTTTTTAGTCACCCCAAACACAGAACGCTTAATTAACCCCTGGATGTAAATTTCGCAAAAGAATTGAGCAGCCAAAAGAAGTGGTGTTTGTATTATAAAACGCTGTTTCTTTAAATGAATACAAACAGGAATGGCTTAGATCCCCCTTGGGATATTAAATGTGCTGTGAGCAGTTTAGCATTAAAATGTATTATGCGCTGCAGTGGACGAAACACTGGATTTCAGACCCAAAATACCCCAAAAAAATCAGAAATTAGAACATTAAGAGAATCAGTCTCTGAGACAAGCTGAGACACCCCCAAAAATCGCTTTTATAAAAATGAGTTCTTTGTAAGAGCTATCACCCGCAGCAGCACCTTCCCTGATGAGCACAGGGGAGAGGATGGGGAGCTCCCAGCGTCGCGCCCGGACTTATATAGTGCGGGGTGACGTCACAGAACCCCGCCGGTCTCTGATTGGCTTCATCTCTGCACATTCATGCAGGCTATGCCTTCTTCCTCCCAGAGTTCTTTGCCCATGTAACGCCATGTGCTCGCAGCCATTTTATCAAAAGCACACTTCGTTCCCGCGAATCACCCAAACTTCGACTTCGTTCAGAACCGAAGTTTTCCTGAAATTCTAAATGAATTCCACTTCGTTAGAATCAATTCGCCCATCTCTAGTAAGGAGCCATTATGCCGGAATACCTAGGGGAGTCTGCTGGCTGAGTAGACGATTGATCGGCTGTTTTCAATGTGGCTCTTGTAGTTTCTGTAAATTTGTAGTTCAAACTGAAGAGTTTGAGAGTGTTAGGACAGGCGAAAAATTTATGATTAAACATTTTATCAACTGTTTCAAGTGGTGTAATTTACCTAGCCACATGTCCTTGTCCCCTTAATTATGTAGGGAAGACACGTAGAGCATTCATGAGACTGATTGGAGATTATATGGGGGACATTAGGAGATCGGTAAATACTTCTATAGCACGCCATATTAGGGATTGTCATCAAGGAGCAGAGGATTCTGTGAAAGTCATTGGGATAGACCTGGCATCCCCACCCCCTCGAGGAGGGGGGGCAGAGGAATTGGGACAAGTTTTTTTTGCAAAAAGGAGTGCCAGTGGATCTATAATATGAATTGTGTTCATCCATATGGACTTAATGAAAACCTCTCCTTTACCTGTTCTCTCTAGTACCAAAATGAACATTTTTTTTGTTTTCGACACAATTTGGCGCCATTTTAGGCAAATATAGATAATCATGTGGTCTCACATTAATAAAGTCTAAGTTGACTGATTTTCTGAGGGCAAACAGTAGGGGAGTACATCCCTGTGTTAGCCGGGCGGTTGAGCTCGTCTTGGTGTAGTGTGTGCATTATGTGGTCGACGGGCGCAGCCGCAGAATCACTGAGCACTATGTTCTCCGGGACATGGCGTCATTCGGGCGCCTCCTAGCACTGATTTTTGGGACGTGGCGCCTGCCTATTTTAAAATCTGTTGGGTGTTTCTGTGAAATGTGATATTTGGGACGCGCCACTTGCGCATTAAGGTTTTTGAGACGCGGTGCCGATGCTGGCGATTCCCGAACACCAGGATGCGGCGTCAACATAATCAATAAATTAAATTAAAAAAAAACACACAAAGGGGGCGCACAATCGTGAAATATGTATAAATGGCGTGGAGTGGTAAATAGATGTAGGTATGCTCACCTCTTGAGGTTGCGCTCCTAGTATAGAGGCACAACTCTCAAGGGTTTGCATGGATTTTTTGATACCGTAGCCCTTATCACAGCAGCCGCTGGTCTGGTGCAGTTCGGCGCTCGGATGAACGCCGAATTGGTCTGGAAGCAGGAGAACAAATGGCGGACCCAGCACACGTGAGATTCCGATAAAAGCCACGGATGCTGGCTATATTTAAAAAAAAATGTATTTTTAAAAAGTGTAGGGGTGGTATGCCCTCACACCATTAAAAACAGACTAAAAATGAACCAACCCGCTACTCGCTGAACACCAGCGCTTTTTCAAGGGTAATACACAGAAATCACAGTACAAAGTATTTAAATGGACTGTTATCTCTACAAAGGTTAACTAAACCATCAATCAATACATCAGAAGAATCTGACTCGACGATTCCGCTGTCAATCAAGTGCCATCACTAGCAACATCAAGGGGAAAGAGATAGTCCGTGTCAGTGGATGATTGGATGAGCCGTACTTCAAAGACATTGGTGTTAGCTGTTTTCTAGCCGTGGGAACAGCGAAAAGACAGAAGCCTGTTAAGAGAGACAAAAGCCGCTTTTCCTACAGGATCGTGTCAGTGTAAATTGCTCTCCGTTATTGGGGAAAGCTGAATAGCGAGAACTTGCAATTGTAACAAGAAAATAGATCAATATATTTCAATGTATATACACAATAAATAAATATCAATGTCTATGCAATAAATAATTTAATAAAACACTTTCGGTAAAAGCTGTAAATCACTGTGGTTTTTGATATACTTTATACCATTAAAAACATATCAGGTAAAAAGAACCAATTGGGAGAAAAGCGGGAGTTATAAAGCAGCCAATAACAGAATTTATTACTTTTCTCAACAACAATACATGGAATATCCACTTCACAGAAAATTATAGTCCTCACTCCATTGTTTTCCTGGATCTAAATATTACACACAAAAATGGTTATTTTGTCACTTCCACCCATTTCAAAAAAGTTGATAGCAATACCTACATTCAATTCGATAGCGTTCACCATAAACCATGGCTAACTAATATTCCATATGGACAGTTCAAAAGAATCTGCAAAAACTGTATGGAAGATGGAGAATTTCTTGACCAGGCCAATTTTCTGAAAGAGATTTAAAGAAAAGAGATATCCCGATAAACTTTTGGAGGATGCTATAAATAAAACCTCCAAAAAGAATGTCCGATACAAAAAAATACCAATGGGAGTAATGCAGAAACTAAAATGGATCCAAAAATTAAACATTACTTAATTATGCAATATTATTCTTCCCATTCAAAAATAAAAGAAACCCTTAAAAGCTGTATCATTGGGTTGGCATGTCAGCTCTGCCCTCCTACATCGGAATTGAGGAAACGCTTTTCTCCCCCTCTTCTCTTCCCTCTTTCTCCACTCCTCTCCCCTCCCCCGTCTTACCCTCTCTACCATGGCCTCATCCCTAACCCTTCTCTCTGTGCCTCCCCTTCCTCTCTCTCCTCTCATTCCCAATCCCTTTCCCTCCCTTTTTCCTCACTTCTGTCGCTCCCAATTGGGATGGTTGGTGCTGCCATGCCGCTCCCTCTGCTATGTTACTGTAAAGTGAATGCAGATGATACCAACTGATACTTCCATGATTTTGCATTGCTGTTATATTTAACCTTGTCTCTTTTCATTACATGCTACCTACTTCATGTTTACATTTTTTGGTTTTAATAAATCTTTTTATACGTAAAAAAAAAATAAAAAGAAACCCTGTGGAATAATTGGTATTTAATAAAAAAAAAAAAAAAAAAAAAAAAAGATCCTTTTCTGTGTCCGCTAATTTCCTGAAAAACCCAAAATTTCCTTTTTAAAAGGGCTAAAACAAAATTTTTTTAGCCAAGAAAGTAAAAAAAAAAATCAACCTGAAAAAATGAAAATCCCCTACACTTAGGGAAATTTTGCATGTGATTAAATTAATTGTTTGTTTGTAAACCACCAAAACCCAAAAATATCACATCCCAATACCAATACACATACCAATAAAATTCCACCTAACATAAAAGCTCATTTGTGATTTATGTTGTATAGGAAAGTCGTCTTCAATACGTGGGGGAGAACAATGTGCACCCCACATCGGTTTAAGGGGCACAGACTTGTGTAAAAAAAGGGGCCCCAAAACAAAGTTCGCTCTACATGCAAACGGGCCCATCAACAAAACTTTGAAAATCTAAAAATAATCCCAGGGGAAAATTTATCCCTATCAACCAAACAAAACCGTTTTTTCAAATCTACAAAAGGCGAATTTTTTTTGGTTTTTTATACTTCAAACATTTCCCAAGGGGTTTAAAGGGGCCCATAGAGTTTATATTTAAATGAGTATTACCCTCTACTACTAAGGGGTCTTACTATATTATGTTTATTACCATCGAGTTTCTTTATATAAACACACAAACTACCCTCATTTTGCTAACTGTATCATCCTTTGGACCTATAGCTCTCTGATTGGTACATGAAATTTACCCTTCATTTTATTGGCCCTTCATATTTACCGCTAAATCATTACCCATTCTATTTTCCATTGACTGTAGCTCTCCATATTATTGGTCCTTTCATAGGAACCGCCATTGCTTTGATTGGTCCATTTACATTTGTACTTGCGTCCTTTCAACTGCGCCCTTCTATAGAGCGCCTTTATTTAAATGTATTGGGGAATTATGCCCCCCAGACATTTTAAAATTGCCTCTTTTTTAAACCACATTATCTTTTTCCCTTTGGTCCTTTCATATTTACCCCGGCTCTCACCCAGTTAGAACACAGAGTTGAGCTCATCACCCCCTTGGCTGCTTTTTAATTTCCCGCTTTTCTCCATTTGGTTTTTTTACTTATATGTTTTTAATGTATAAAAAAGTATACAAAAACCCGTGATTTACAGCCTTACCAAAAAGGTTTTTTTCAATTCATTATTTTTTTTATATTTTTTCATTGTTATACATTGAAATTTTTATGTATTTTCTTTGTTACAATTGCAAGTTTTCGTTTCAGCTTTCCCCCAAAAAACGGGGGAGCAATTTACATGACCCCTACCTGAGGAAAAAACGCTTTGGTCTTAACAGGCTACTGTCTTTTCGCTTTTCCAACGGCTAGAAAACAGCTAACACCAATGCATTTGATTTAAGTACGGCTCATCCAATCATCCACTGACACGGACTCTCTTAGCCCTTGATGTTGCCAGTGATGTCACTTGATTGACAGCGGAATCTTCGAGTCAGATTCTTCTGATGTATTGATTGATGGTTTAGTTAACCTAGGTAGAGATAACAGTCCATTTAAATATTCTGTACTGTAATATCTGTGCATTACCCTTGAAAAAGTGCTGGTGTTCAGCGAGACACGCGTTGGGTCATTTTTAGTCTAGGTTTTTAATGGTGCGAGGGTATACCACCCCTGCACTTTTTAAGAATAAAAGACATTGTTAAATATAGCCATCATCCTTGGCTTTTATCGGAATCTCACGTGTGCCGGGTCCGCCATTTTTTCTCCTGCGTCAACATAATCAAGGCATTGGAGGATAAAGAATCCACTTTATATAGGTAAACTATCAGGACGTCCTCTATAATCTCATTTGGCAGATTTATCCCTGGGACCTTTTGTTTGGCCATGAAATCCACCCATGTGACCTATTCTAGCCTCCTGACTGGAGCATTGGTTTTGGGGGTGGTACTTCTACCTCTTTAAAAGTGACTCATTGTACTGATGAAGATGGGTCGCTGCAGAGGGACACCTGTAATATAGTGGGCACACTAGCCCAGTTCTGTTCCCACATTTAAAGCTCTTTGGATATTTACCCAATGAAGAATTTACCTAATGCTGTAGGAAATGCATCTGGGCATTTTGGGCTTTTTTATTTTTTATACATCGTTACCTGGATTATTCCATATTAGGTATGAGTAGTAGGGACTCCAGAGTAGGAGTATTAGTTATGTGCAGGACTGTTCTTTTTAGGATGCCTATCCCGCAAGGGCCTCATTTAGGGCATTTGAGATAGAGAGGGACTACATGGTCTCCTTTTTGCCCTTTAAAAGTCCTGTATTATTTATCCAGGTGACCAGCGATCGTTGGCGGTGTGGCAAGTCCTTCATTTTAACTTGCTATGATTATTGATGAGTAATTTTAATGTATATTTATTAAAGGTTATGTTTTATTGGAATATCTTTTCTGTGGTTTAGTATGTTGGGTATTTCAATGAAGCCATTTTTGTGCGTTTCTATTTTACTTCCTTGGCCTTAATATTTGTTCAACTTCAGCCATAAGCAGGCATAGTCGCAATTTTACCACTTCCCCAATCCGTTCCTACCATTCATCTTGCCCAGTACAGATGTGAGCTTAAGAAAGGCAAGAGACTGAATGAGGTAAAGGAAACCTGCTCCAACTTGTCCAGTATCATTAATAATATCATGGAGGATTCTGTAAGGTTGACACTTTCCTCTGTGAACCAACTGGTACAAGAAGCTATAGAAAAAGGACTTAATGAATCAGGTGGTCGAAAATGCAGTAAAGATGCTTTTCTCGGTATTACAAGTAGGGCCAAGTGATGTGAACGGTTTCTTCCCCACCTCAGTTGGTCGACCCACAGAATATTGGAGAGGAACCCAGCGTGAACTAATAATCCCAGGTTTAGGTCACTGACCCAAGCACCAGCGTCACCAACTGAGGGGACATGCTAATCAGTAGTGCCCCAAGTGCAACAGAGGAGTCCCGTCCCTTTACTATTGGGGTCCCTATTTCAGAAGTTTCTCTTCATGTCCTGGACTCCTCAAGGCTTAACAGCATTGAAATCATTGCATAAGGAGCCGGACCCTTTTGCTCAGTTGCCATTTCAAGCACTTGTAGCCTTTAATGTGTATAAACATGGACTAATACAGAATTTTGATGGTTCCAAGCATAAACAGATTTTCACTTTCGCACCTACTATGATTCTTCTCAGGTCTTTGAGGGAATTCATAGGACTACGCACTTCCATCATTCTACTAGTTTCCTGACCCCACCCGTGCGGTCCGTCTTGTATTGCACTTTCAACTCAGCTCCTTATTTTCCCCCTGCACCGCAGTCCCTCATCTTCTCCAATATACCCTTATACCAGTTGTTACCGTTTGCTGCCCATTGCTTTAGATCCTACAGTATGCTCCCTGCTGTACACACTAATTCCTACACTGAGGCTTACTGTAACCCTATAGCCAACTCATGTCAGCTTCATGCATACAGTTGTGTGATCTTACAGTATACAGCCAGTACAGCCTGTCAGACGGCCTGTGCACCTCTATGCTCACATACACTATTACACAGTCAGCACAGAAAGTGGTTTTGACCTCTGGCTGCTAATTTAGTTTTAGACACACAGATTAGCCAATATCTGCTAAACTAAATGATTTAGGTAATGCAAACCAAATTCAAAAAATCTTATTTTTTCTGTCCCTATCATTACACATATGATATTTGTATTGAGAAAACCCTTTAACCCCTTAAGGACCCGGCGGTTTTTTTTTTTTGATTACGCGTTAGTTTTTACCAACACGCCGTCCCAGAGCCAAAACTTTTTTATTTTTCCACCTACAAGACATATGAGGGCTTTTATTTGCGGGACAAGATGTACTTTCTAATTGTGTTATTCACTGTACTATAAAATATACTGGGAAACCGCAAAAAAATTCCAAGTGGGACAAATTGTGAAAAAAACAAAACGTACTTTTGCCATGTTTGCGGGTGTTTTGCTTTTACGGCGTTCAACCTTTGGTAAATATCTGTTATCTGTATTCTTCTGGTTGATACGCATCCGGCAATACAAAACATGTAGGGTTTCTGTTATGTTTTGGTACCGTAAAAAAAACCAAACATTTTCTATTTTTGTAATTTGTGCTGCGGCGCCATTTTGTGCGACCAATAACTTTTTTGTACTAACACCTACGGACGTCAGTGATGGGGCATTTTTTGCGGGCTGACGTGGACTTTTTATTGCTAGCAGTTTGGAATGCATGCGACTTTTTTGATCACTTTTATTCCATTTTTAAGTGATGTAAAATGACCAAAAAACGCAATTTTGGCGTTTGGAATTTTTTTTCTTCTACGGTGTTCAGCGTACGGGATAAATGATGTCATATTTTTTCATAGATCAGACTTTTTCGGATGCGGCAATACCAGATATGGGGAACTTCTTTATTATTTTATTGTTTTTATATGTAAAATGGGGAAAGGGAGGTAATTTGAACTTTTAATACTTTTTTGTACTTTAAAACTTTATTTCTTTTTTTTTTTATTGTAACATTGAGTCCACCTAGGGTGCTTGACCACTAGGGGGCGCGATCATTAATAAAGTCTAATGCATTTCATATACAATGCATTAGACTGTACAAAGATGGTGGTTTCATCACTTCCGGTCTGCGGACGGAAGTGGGGCAAACCAGGACATGGAAGTGACGGGAGCCTTCCAAGACTCCCGCTGCCATGTCCGGGTCGGCGCTGCAGGTATGCTGCGCGAGCGTCGCCCTGAAGATCAGTGCGTGGCACAGATCTTCATTCATCTAGACGCCGCGGCCATCTTTGCTGCAGCACTAAAGGGTTAAACAGCGCGGGCAGGCGACGCACTGGGTGTTAGCACCGATCCGCCGCTAACACCCGGCGGCTGCGCGGGGGTGGAGGGGGTGGGGGGGTTTGATTTGTCCAAGGCTTGAAACTTAATTTTTCAGACAGACAGTCTTGGGCAATACAAGAATCAAGCCAAAGAAATCCCTCCCTTACCTAAAACTTAACTTTTAATAGACATTTAAAAAGATCGTCAAACAATTGTCATGGTGACAAAATAGACAAGCTGATGGGGACTTATCAAACTGAACATTTTGAGACCAACCAGATATAAGGGAGCCTATAGGAGCCCTAATCTGTCCCTAAAGTGAAATATCCCTAAAGGGCCCTTAGCGGAGTAACCGCCCCGATAGGGGCGACCCCACAAAACTAGTTTACCCTGAATGAGGTCCCTAAAAAACTATATTGGGTAAAGATTTTATATAAAATACAGGATAACTAATGGCCCCCCATGAACTTTCGACCACCACAAAGATAATGACTTATGGCATACAAATATATGTACATAGGAAATGGTCCCTGTTTATGCACGTGTGTTTTATATATTATCTCTCTCTGTACACACACGCTACTCTAATATAAATGACAGATTTTTTGGAAGATCACTGAATATCTATTTTTGGCTTTAGGTTTTAACTTACACGCTTGAAAATTGAGAGCTCATTATATAAGGGTGGAAATCAATCAAAGCTGTTGTAGTTCATCAAAATAAAGGTAAATTTCACATTAACTACTAAGACATTGTGTGATAAAAAGGTCAAAACACTTGTGCTTATCAATAGGTCATTCCTAACCATGTTATGCAAGCTCATAACATTTATAAGAGCACGTTATTTGTATTTTTTTTTTTTTTTTTTTTTTGAGGGGGGTGGGGGCATCAAAGCTCGCTATGGTTTTTTTCCAGCCATTTCTAGTTACGCCCTTGCTATGAAGGAGGCGATACCATTTCTCAGAATAAATTCAGAGACTTCACAATTGTTAATCAGGACTTTTTTTTAAAAAACATTTTACCAACTGCAGCGTTTTACATAGTTACATTATGTTAAAAGTTTGTGTTCTAGAGTTGTATCCAATAAATATATTCTATGTTCTAGCTAAATAGCTCAATTATTGTATCATAAAGTGATAAAAAGCCGGATGTTACTATTTTACTACAGTAAAGTTATCACTTAAACATGAGCCACGTATGAGGGAGTCAGAGTGGGAGGCCGAGTTAGGGAAACAGAGTCGTCGGACCTTTGTCTTACCAACTCCACAACCCTGATGGAGTTGGTAAGATACCAATATTGAAGACCACTAAAAAGAAACTTTCCACTATGAAGTCTAAAAAAAGTTAGGTGTTCATCACAAAATCTGAAACTCCAAGGTTTCGTACAGAAAATTCAACAGTCCTATATTATACGAACCTCCAAAGTGAGCCAACGGAGGACAATGCTGTGACAGCCACTAACAACATCAAGGATTCTAACCCATGAACATGTAGAGCAAGTCAACTCTTCTGATGGATCCTTGGAAGAGAACCCCTCCATTGCTCCCCCACTAGATAAAAACAACCTGCAGAGGGTCAGCATGAGCTTGATAGGTGATGAAAATATGGCAGAATTATCACCTTATGGTGACCTCAATATTTATTCAACTCCAACCATAAGTAGGCTTAATCTCAATGTTACCACATCCCCAATTCAGTTCCTACCATCTCATCTTGTCAGATGCAGATGTGGGGCTGAAGACTAGAGAGACCAGAAAAGTAGGTAAAGGAAACCTTCTAAAACATGCCCAGCATAATTGGCGATAAAATGGGGGATTCTGTAAGGAGGACACACAAGCCCCACACCCCCACTGCCCGCCACCTCATGCAAGCCCCACACCCCCACTGCCCGCCACCTCATGCAAGCCCCACACCCCCACTGCCTCCGCTCACGTTCATCCAAGGCCCCACACACCCCCACTGCCCTCCGCCTCATGTATGCATCACACCCCCACTGCCCTCCGCCTCATGTATGCCCCACACCCCCACTGCCCGCCGCCTCATGTATGCCCCACACCCCCACTGCCCGCCGCCTCATGAAAGCATCACACCCCCACTGCCCTCCGCCTCATGTATGCCCCACACCCCCACTGCCCTCCGCCTCATGTATGCCCCACACCCCCACTGCCCTCCGCCTCATGTATGCATCACACCCCCACTGCCCTCCGCCTCATGAATGCCCCTCACCCCCACTGCCCTCCGCCTCATGTATGCATCACACCCCCACTGCCCTCCGCCTCATGTATGCATCACACCCCCACTGCCCTCCGCCTCATGTATGCATCACACCCCCACTGCCCTCCGCCTCATGTATGCCCCACACCCCCACTGCCCTCCGCCTCATGTATGCCCCACACCCCCACTGCCCTCCGCCTCATGTATGCATCACACCCCCACGGCCCTCCGCCTCATGTATGCCCCTCACCCCCACTGCCCTCCGCCTCATGTATGCCCCACACCCCCACTGCCCTCCGCCTCATGTATGCATCTCACCCCCACTGCCCTCCGCCTCATGTATGCCCCACACCCCCACTGCCCTCCGCCTCATGTATGCCCCACACCCCCACTGCCCTCCGCCTCATGTATGCATCACACCCCCACTGCCCTCCGCCTCATGTATGCATCACACCCCCACTGCCCTCCGCCTCATGTATGCATCACACCCCCACTGCCCTCCGCCTCATGTATGCATCACACCCCCACTGCCCTCCGCCTCATGTATGCAGCACACCCCCACTGCCCACCGCCTCATGTATGCCCCCCACCCCCCACTGCCCTCCGCCTCATGTATGCATCACACCCCCACTGCCCTCCGCCTCATGTATGCATCACACCCCCACTGCCTTCCACCTCATGAATGCCCCTCACCCCCACTGCCCTCCGCCTCATGTATGCCCGTCACCCCCACTGCCTTCCACCTCATGAATGCCCCTCACCCCCACTGCCCTCCGCCTCATGTATGCCCCTCACCCCCACTGCCCTCCGCCTCATGTATGCCCCACACCCCCACTGCCCTCCGCCTCATGTATGCCCCACACCCCCACTGCCCTCCGCCTCATGTATGCCCCACACCCCCACTGCCCTCCGCCTCATGTATGCCCCACACCCCCACTGCCCTCCGCCTCATATGCCCCACACCCCCACTGCCCTCCGCCTCATATATGCCCCACACCCCCACTGCCCTCCGCCTCATGTATGCCCCACACCCCCACTGCCTAATGCCTCATTTAACCCCTGCATACACCTGCCATCTTTCATTCAAGCTCCTCTCACTCATTCTGGTTTCTACAATGTACCCTCTTCTCCCACTGTCCCCTGCTTTGTGTAATCTGTAGCCTCTTCTACCTCATTACCATTAGTTTGAGCAGCAGTGGGGAGCACAGGTTAAAGAAAACAGGCGGCCCTTACTGTACACATCACAGCCCCTGCACCATCTATCACCAGCTTATTGTGTACCCTATAGCCAACTTCTGTAGCAAGACAACCGGTGTGATCAACTCACCAACAGTATCATCTCTTCTGCTGGATCGAGCACGGCCAGGAGCAAAAACTGCCGACTCCAATGTAACGATATGACCAGCTTCCAACTCCGAGGGAAGGTATAAAAAGGTCTTTATTTGAATTTAAGAAAAAAAGTATACCCACACAAAAGCAAAGGTACACACCAATGAAGAACAATCACTGCATGGTGAAAAAAACCTCGCTGACGCGTTGTGGTAACAAATCCTTGGACATAGCATGAGGTTACTCACAAACTAGAGCTCATTAAATAAACACCTGGCTGTGGACATGTGTGCTCTACCTGACAATGGTGATTACCTAGAGAAGATACCAATCCACGGCACTGAAACATAAAATTCTTCTACACAAGGACACTAAATACGTATACAACAAAGAGAAAAAACAAACACCAATGAACGTAATTGAATAAATATGACTAAATAAATGATACATAATGTCCTGTTTAATGTTGAGTCCTGATGGGATTCTAGGACCTAGGTAAAAATCCATTTAGATTCCCTACTAGTTTTTTTTTTTTTTTTTTAAATAGATTTCACCTCTGGTCTAGAGATTTTTTCATCACCCACAAAAGCTAGAGAACCCTCCTGGTGAACATTTTGCAAGTGACGGGACACTATAGAGGATTTAAACTAATCTTTAGGTAATGTGGAGAGATGTCTCCTGATGCGTATTTTAAGGGGGCCTGTAATACAGCCAACACACTGTAGATTAAACATATTGCATTTTATCAAATATTAAAAATTTTGAATAACAGTTAATTTAACTATGAACTGGAAAACATCTGTTTTGTGAAGAAAAAATTAATGGGCCTTCTGGCATGACGACATGCCGTACAGAATGTGGCCACATTTAAAAAACCCTTCACATTTAACAAGATATGGTCATTACTTGTGAACACCACTAAAAAGAATCTGTTCACTAAGTGAAGAAAAAAAAAAGAAAAAAAAAAGTTACGGTCACAGAGAACCTACCTAAAGCTCCAAGGAAGAGTTTAGAAGAGACAAAAAAACACAGTCCTTTATTATACTGACCTCCAAAGTAAGGCAACTGAGGACAATGCTGGGACAGGCACTAACGTCAAGGACTCGCTCTACATGTTCATGGGTGAAAAAGTCAACTCTTCTGATGGACCCTTGGAAGAGATCCCCTCCGTTGCTTCCCCACTGGATAAAAGCAATCTGCAGAGGGTCAGCACGAGCTTCTTGATCGGTGATGGAACGACAGAAGAATCGCCTTATAGTGACCTCAACATTTGTTCAACTCCAACCATAAGCAGGCAGAGTCCCAATGTTACCACTATCCCAATACAGTTTCCACCATCTCATCTTGTCCGATACATATGTGGGGCCGAAGAAATACTTCAGAGACTGGAAATGGAGGTAAAGGAAACCTTCTCCATCTTGTCCAGCATCATTGGTAATTTTGTGGGGGATTCTGTAAGGAGGACCCTGTCCTCTGTGAAGCAACTGGTGCAAGAAACTATAGAGAAAGGACTTAATGAATCAGATGGTTGAAGATACAGAAAACCCTTTCTCTGGTGATACAAGTAGGGCCAAATTGTTTCATCAGTTTCTTCCCCACCTCAATTGGGCGACCTACACAACATTGAGGAGGAACCCAGAGTGAATGGACAATCCCAGGTTTATGTTACTGACCCAAGCAGTGTCACCAACAGAGGACATGCTAAACAGTAGTGCCCCAAGTGTAACAGGAGTCACTTCCATTTACTGTTGGGGTCCCCATTTCAGACTTTACTCTTCAGGTCGTGGACTCAAGGTTTCACAGCATTGAAGTCATTGTGTGTAAAGAACCCGTCCAATTTGCTCAGTTGCCATTTCAAGCACTTGTAGCCTTTAGTATGTATAAAACATGGACTAATACAGTGAAATGTGATGGTTCCAGTGATAAACAGATTTTCACTTTCAAGCCTACAGCGTTTGTTCTCATGTCTGAGGGAATACATAGGACCTGGGCCATCTCTTCCATTGGGCAAGGTAGGCAGTTGCCTGGGGGCCCCATGAGCTGAGGGGGCCCGGGCGGCTGCCTGCCCTGCCCAATGAATCCACTCACCGCCGGTCCACATGGACATTATATACTTCTTTCTGCCCTGCCTGCGCTTAGTTACTTGTCCCAGGCTGCGCAGGCAGGGCAGTGTTGGCTGTGGAGGTCAGAGAGAAGGGCTTTACAAGTTCACAGCACAGCATGGGGTGGCGCCGCCTTTCTTCACTGCGGCGCCGCCCTGCCTGCGCTCTGAACAGTATAGTGCAGGCACAGCAATTGGTTTGAGCTGGGGCCCTGCACGGCAGTGGTGCGGCCCCTGCTATCATTGCTATGCCGCGCCTGCACTTTGCTATTCACAGCCCCGGCAGGGCGGCGCCACAGTGAAGAAATGCGGCGCCGCCCCATGCTGCGCTGTGAACTGTAAAGCGCAGGTGTGGCATAACAGTCAGGACAGGCACTCCCGGCGGCCGGCGGGCAGTCTCCTCCATCCCCCGCCGGGCCGCTGGGAAATGTAGTTTTAGTGCAGCCACGGCTGCCCACTGGCCGCTCCAGTAAGTTAAAAATTTTTTAAAAAAAGGTCCCGCCTCCACTCCCCCGGCCCTCATACAGCAGCCGGGCACCATTTCAGAGGCAGCAGATGTCCACCAGGCCAGCCACAGCACGAGTGAGGTACACAATGGCCCGAGTTGGGGAACAGTGACTTGATGTCACTGTCCCCCACCTATATGACACTGTCATTGTCTTGTACCCCACTGGTTTGGCCATGTCACAGTGACATGGCCAAATGAAAGTGGGGAACAGTGACATGGCCATATGGGTGGGGAACAGTGACATGATTCATGTAACATCTGCTTGTGGTCACTCAGCCATCCTGACCCGTGTCACTGTCCCCCAGAGTCTCTCTTATCATATAGTAATGGCAGAGCCACATAGCAGTTACTATATGATGAGAGGCTCTGGGGGACAGTGACACGGGTTAGGATGGCCACAAGGAGTGACCACAAGTAGATGTTACATGACTTCATGTTAGCCCATAATGTGCCCACAGGCCAGTGCAGTTTTTGTTTTGTTTTTTTATCAGTCTCCACTACCTTTGTCTTCCTTCTCAGCCTAATCTCTAACTTTTCTTTTTTTCTTTCCCCTTATTCCTACTTTTTCCCCTCTCCTCCTGTATACACTCATAAAGATCAGTATACTCACTATGTATTTTTACTTTCCAGATGTACTTGATAAAGGCTTCCACGCCAAAACGTCGTATATTTCAACATCTGAATTCATTTATTCCTCTATTGTCATAAGTGTAAAAAAAAACATTTATTGAGTGTATATATCAACCTTTTGATTATGTGATCCGATCTTCACTACTATTTTGAATAAATTTAGAAAATTTGCATAATACTCCCTATATGGTGTGCAGTGGTTCTCTATTTCTAGTATTACGGAACCGCAGTGTCCTTTCCACGATTGCACCCATTATCCTATTAAACCTAGGTGTGCGGAACCTTTTCCATTAACAATATATGCTCATTATTACCCCTAATGACGTCCGAAACTTTTGCTTACAGCACTAGTGAAGCCGAGAGGATCATTTCTAATACCAATCTCTCTCGAGATTTCTTGCATATACCCCCATCTGAGTTAACAAGGGATTATGAGAAGGAATTGAGAAAATATACAGTTTATGAGCTGCACGCAGCCACTCCAACATAATATCATAGAGTACAAAAAATTTCGGTTTTCGTAGCCATTTAAAGCCGACTATTTTTTCAGATGATCCCGAGTATTGCATAAAGTATAAGAATATACTCAATAAATGTTCTTTCGATTTAATCTCATTAACTATCGAAACCTTGCAAGTTAAACTTTGAGTCATCCAAGAAAATCTAGGCACTTGAACAACAACTATCTACTTCACAATCTCCACTGAAGAGTGGACGAAACAGAAAGACAGTTTCACACACCATTCAGGAATTCAAGAAATACAATGAACTAAAGAAAAGAAGCAAGTTCATAAGAGATAAAGAGGATTATTTAAACCACACTGTATACAGGTGGCAAGAGAACGCATCCTCATATACCCGTTCCCACTTTAATTGGACAAGTACATACAATCATTCATCTGGCTCAGACAGTGATCTGTCCGGAACTTTTTAGGCAGCCTTTTTTAGGGAGAGGACAGGGAGGACGGCACAACAGATGGAATCAACGCCACGACCAGTAAGTAGGGGAAGGAGGAAGACCACCTCCACAAATGCTCGCACGATCACAGGCGAGTCTCCTCTAGTATTTAACATATCCTCAAGCAACTTCTCTCCATCAGAAATGTCTTTACCAGGTAGAGGACTTTCTTTTTGCCCAACATCTAATTTTGATATGTTTACACTAGAGGAAGACCTTCACCGTTTCTTCCATACTATCAGACTCAAAGCTCATTTTCATACTTTTCCAAGTGACGCCAGTTCCATGACTTTAGACAAACCAGTCCCAGTTTTTTCTATTTCTAATCTTAATCTAAGACTCAAGTCCACCTATAACCCTCCATCCCATTATCATCCGGTAGAAACTTGTTAGGCTAGTGAAAAAGGACTTCTCTTCCTTGTCTACACAGATTGTCCATGGAGAGTATAAATATTCTAATCTTTCAACAGAATACCAAGCACTTCACAACATTTGCCACTCACGTGATATAACAATATAACCTGCTGATAAGGGCAGAGCAATAGTTGTCATGGACACCAACATGTACTTGGAAGAAATTACCCGACAACTATCAGATAGAGATACATATACACCACTTGATAGAGATCCCTCGTATAGGATCAGAACACTTCTAAAGGATCTTATTGATAAGCATATAGGATTGGAGATCATTGATGGCCCTACAGCCAATTTCCTTACTAATCAATATCCCATTACACTGGTCTTTTATGTACTACCAAAATCCACAAGCATCCGACCAAACCCCCAGGTAGAATGGAATTGGTAGAAGCCACTATGGGTCTGTCTCCCTTATCCATCTTAGGAAGGATGGAGTGAGCCTAACCAATGGAGTAAATATTTTCTCTACTATTAGATACGGATTTCTTAACAAAAATCATCAACATCTCTCCCGTCAATAAACCACATTACCTAGTCACATGTGATATCACTAGCCTATATACATCTATAGGACACACAGAGGGCATCAGAGCAGTAGAAAAATGTATTGAGCAACATAGCTTTCAGAATGAGGCTAAACAATTTTGCATAGACATCCTATCCCTGATTCTTCACAATAATTTCTTCTTGTTCCAAGACCAATTCTACATGCAGTTACGGGTACAGCAATGGGCAGCAACATGGCGCCCCCCTACGCCAATATATACATGGCCATAGTCGAACAAGACCATGTATACACAGATAACTTTCAATCTCACTCAAGGATCTAGCTAAGATTTATAGATGACATTTTCTGTATCTGGACTGGCACACTTCCTTGCTCGACTTCCATTCACACATCAACACAGACGTCTCTGGCCTACAATTAACTATTCATTATGACACCAACCATATTCACTTTCTAGACACTCATTTCAACAGATGTCCAAGGTAATTTGACCAATGATATTTACCATAAACCCATGGACCGAAACAGCCTGTTACATTTCCGTAGCAATCATGCACCCAGCATAAAGAAACCCTACCCCAATCACAATTCAAGCATGTACAACGCATTGTACAGGACCCTTATCCCTGCAGAATCAGACTGGAGGAAATGACTAAACAGTAACTGTGTAGGATAACCTCTCTCTACGAACCAAGACCTACTAACACTCCAACGACAACCTCTAGGAACACAATGGAACAGAGACATTTTTTTCCCATTTTCTAAAGTATCACCCCTTCATACCTAAGGTCCAACAGATCATACGGAGACATTGGCCCACTCTCTCGATCTTATCCACAAATAAGGGAGTTCCAAAATCCACCCCTTCATTGCCATGAGAGATCGCAACCTCAGGGATCATTTATAAGACTACGTTGGTCCCAGGGCCACCCAAGACAAAAGGGACCTTATCTACACCAAAGAAATAACATTTCCGGCTTAGGGGGCGCCATGCCCTCAGTAACCAAGGGGACCTTTTTTCCACCACACACAGGACTACTTTTTCCCGAAAAAAGGTTTTACCCCTGCCGATCTAACTTTTTTTTTCCCTTCAAGTCCCCCTGCGGACTTGCCTATGTGGACAGACCACCCAGGCTTTTAAAGACTCATATCCAAACATAATCCCCCATCATATGTTTGGAGACTTTTACCTTTTCCTGACACTTTAAAAAGTTCAACCATCTTCCATCCCAACCCCGTTTCAGGTGTCGTGGGGTCCTTAAAATTTTGGGGGGGGAATCACAAGCTACCACAAACAAAAAAAAGATTCGAAGCGCCATGCAGCTCCGTTGGGGATACACAGCAACAACACTTCTTTCACCCGTATTTTTAAAAACTCATATTTATTTCAACACATGTAAAACATTTTTTTTTTTTTGTCCTTCCTCTTTTTTGCTTCCTCTTTTTTTTGGGGGCATTTCATCTACACCTTTTAACTGCTATCCGTCCCATTCTTTCATATATAGATTCTATAGCTACGCGGAAAATAAACCACTTTAGTAGAAATAACGTAAATTTTCCCTTTTGTCCTTTACCTTAGTTGGTTTTTTATCTTTTATGCACCCCGAAATTCAGTATCTCATCACGTGAGGCTCCTAGTCCCCCGATTGGTGGGAGTTTATTTTTAAATATTGGCAGCTTCCATTGTCTATTACAGTGAAAAAGAGCACTGAGCTTGAAACCGTCTGTCGGGCGCATTGCGTTTTGGCATATGTACTATGGTGCTTTTTTACATGGTCGAAATAAATAAGAGTTTTATCAATACCGGGCGAGAAGCTTTTTTTTTGCTGTGCATCCCGCACACGGGTGCTGGGCGCTTCAGAATCTTTTGTTGTTTCAAACCGCTTGGCGGGGCGGCACGCCCTGGATCATCACACAAGCGGATCCCCAAACAGAGACCATACCCTAATCAGGGGAGCCACACATCTTGTTTTGTTTGCTGGTACTATAGGCCCAAAAGTGGTTTTTTAAACCCAAGGGGAAGTTATATACAAACAATTTTTTTTTTAAAAGGAAACCCCAGCGAAATTAAACAGCCCAAAAATATAGAAAACTATTGCCCGTTTTAGTTTGATACAAAAAAAGCTTTTGAGCAAAGACACACTAATTGGACACAAATTTACCAAAGGCTCAAACGGCTGGCTAAATTAGCACAGTTTTTTCAAGAGTCCCAACCATATTGAAGCAAATAGGAGTGGAAACAAAGTTTACAAAATTGGGAAAAATGAAATTTAAAGGGAAATTAAGGTTGGTGGGACCAGCATCCCCAACCAATATCACCAAAAAAAAGATTTCCCCAGGGGGCTAAGAAAAAAAAAAGTTCCTACTTTCATACCAACGAAAAATTTTTGAATAAAGGAACAAGGATTTTAAAAGATTCCCCTGGCATTGTACAACTTATTATGACTATGAAACTGAAAGTACAAGAGATTTCAACACAAAGGAAAGAAAAGGGAAAAAAAAGTCGAAAAATATAAAATATACCAGAGTAGAATTGCCCCGATACACTAAAAGAGACTTGACAATATTGAAAAAACTATCATGGATAACAAGAAAAGGAATATGCCAGAGACTTGGGGGATTACCCAAAAGGGGGAAGTCCACCTGGGCAAAAGAAAGACAGAACCCCATCCCAGATCTATAATGAAGAAAAAATGGGGAGGAACTTTAAAAAAACGGGCAGTTTCTTGACATAGAGAGTACGATGGCACAACGATTCTGAAGAAAGGGAAAACCCGGCCCATTAGCAAAAGAAAATCTTATGCAAACACATAACAACCAGTCAAAAAACAGGAAAGAAAAAGGAGCAAGTTCACAAAATATAGCAACAAGAAAATCTACAAGGACGTATGCCCAAAAGAAACGAATTTACAGGACTTAGAACAGGACTCACTAAAGGACTTACAGGTAGTAGTTCTAACTCCAGCTGATATATCCCAGCCACAATTAGAAGTTCTTCAACAGGGACTCGACTTCTCCCCTACAAATGACTTTGATTTACTTACTACTATAATGGATGTCAATAAATTTGCAAGACTGTTAACAGTTAAAAAACATTTTCTTAGAGAGGGAGTAGAGGATATGCAAATAACACCTAGATTAGACTATGACAGTACCAATGAATTTAGTAGTTTACAATTCAATGAACAGGTAGCCCTAACTTGTCTACAACAATTAGAAAGTGAGGGCATTAATGATAATGAAGATGAAACATCTAATGTCATTTCAAAACAGCCCAATCCAAATTTCTATCCCTTAAAGGCGAGAGTATTGGTGCTTGACGCCTTTCAAAATACCATGGAACGAAACCTTATGCAGTTATATCAGAAAAACACCCCCCCCCCCCCCCCCCATGGATATCCGTACTTGTACTACAAAACATTCTCCCAGGAGCTAGCTCCCCGTATGCTCCCTCTGTACAACAGCTTTCTACAGGGTTCCCCCATTCCCGGGGAAATGCCTCACTCCTATCTTACTCTCATCCCCAAGCCAGGGAGGGATCCGGCAGAATGTGCAAACTACAGACCGATAGCCCTTTTAAACTCCGACATTAAAATTTTTTCAAAAATCCTAGCTAATCGTTTGAACCTTTGGCTTCCACGACTGGTTCATAAGGATCAGGTGGGGTTTGTCCCATGCCGACAAGGCGGGGATAATACTAGACGGGCCATTGACTTAATTGAAGTTGCCAACTTGCAGAATAAGGAGGCCCTCCTCCTAAGCCTCGACGCAGAGAAGGCCTTTGACCGTCTTGGGTGGCCCTTCCTGTTTTTCAACAACTAAGTCCTTTGGTTTTAAATGGTAATTTTTTGCAGGCAATCATGGGCCTTTACCCCCTCTCCATCACCTCCATAAAAATGCCTCATGAGACCTCCCCCCCTTTTAGAATCTACAATGGAACTCGCCAGGGCTGCCCCCTATCCCCCCTGCTCTTCATACTATGCATGGAGCCCCTTGCATCTCAGATTAGACTTGACCCGTCTGTCTCGGGTATCCGGGTTAGGGATAGGGAGTTTAAAGTCTCCCTTTTTTGCAGATGACGTTCTCTGACCTGACGACCTTGGCCCCTCACTCTCTAGCTTGCCATTCTCCGGGAAAGATTTCGGGCGCTCTCGGGCTTTAAGGTTAAATTTCGTCCAAGCGAGGCCCTCCCCTCAATATCCCTGCTGGACCCCGGGTGATTTTCTCCCGTTTCCAATATAGGGGGAAAAACGGTCCCCGAATCCCTAGGTGTAAAACTGACACCGAGCTTAAATCACTTTTTGGCGCACTTCCCCCCTCTTTTTTTTAAAGTACGCACCCTTCTATCTAAGGGAAACCCTAGAGCTTACCCCTTCTGGGGCGATCGATCTTAAAAATGACACTTACCCAAATTAATGTCCCTTTTGAAACCCACCCGGTCCCAATCCCCAAAGGCCCTGAAGTCCCTGCAGCAGCAATTTTCAAATTTTAAAAGGGGCGCACGGCCGTCCCCCGGTCGTTTGGGTCCTGATGGCGAGCAAAAATAAGGGGGGCTAGCTACCCTACACCTAAAATTTTACTGGGCGTCCATTTTGGTGTCCCCCAGCAGGGCCACCTGTTGGTTCACTAAATGGATGGGATCGAGAAACTAGGCGGCCCCCCTTTTCCCATCCTAACATTTTCCTGTGGCATGTGGGGAGGTCACGTACTTCGGTCCCCCTGGGGGGCCAAATGACTTCACTAGGTCTCGGAAACATCCCCGGAAAAAATTTTCCCCGGGCCCAAGGTTTCCCCCCAATGGCATCTTTCCTTTTCCCCCCCTTTCTCCCGCCGCCCCGGGCCATGTTTTAGCCCCCATGGCAGCAGAACAATTTTTCCGATTTGCTATATAGCCTTTTTTCGCCCCAGGGAACATTTCCCGTTTGGGGAGCCCCAAATTAAGTTGACCCTCCCACTCAGAGCAAAATTTTCCTTTTCAAAAAAACACTTTTGGGGGCTCCAGGGGGGGCCTTTTCTCTCCAATCCCCCCCCTTTTGAAATGCTGGTAAGTTGGGGAGTGGGCCCAAAAGGGGTTTATTTCTGGTATTTACCCCATCCCCTTTATCCTTACCCAACCCAGAACTGTCCCATCCTACTGCCAAGGGGGAGAGTTTTCGGGGCGGAAGCCCCATACCAAAGTATGCAGCCCATAGGCCGAGCGGCCACATCCTCATTTGCACTCCCACAAAGGAATAATACAAGATCCTGTTGCCGGGTACCACCCCCCCAGACTACTAAAAAAAAACAACCCGCGTCTCAAGTCCCTGCTGGGGTGTGTGCCACCCGGTTTTTCCCTAATCATATTTTTGGGATTGCCCGGCTTCGACTACTTGGGCCAGGTAGGGGGGTCCTACGGGAATTCCACCAGGGCCCCGGTGGACCCTTCGGTCTTTTTTTGAACACCCAATGGCAGGTCTTTTAAACATCCTCAATTTTTCCTCCACGTCTCACAGCCCCCAAAGTGCTTGATCCCCCCTTTTTGGGAACAGCCGCACCCCCATCACTACGATTTGACCACGGATCTGCGAGGTGCGGCGTGGAGCATCATGTCCCGTATACACGATAAGCCCATGTTCATTGCCGTATGGAGCCCCGGGTCACCTTTTTGGGGCGTTGTGCTCATAAAATGCTCCTCCTGCTAGGTAATTGGTTTTCCCCCCTCCCTCTCCCTTTCCTACCCCCCCCCCCCCCCCTCTTGTGTCCCCTCTTGTACCATCCGGTTTGTCCGGTCTGTCTAGGGCCCCCTTTTTTTTTTTTTAACAGGCCTTTGGTTTTATCTGATTGTGTTATCAAGGCTTTTTTTATTTGGGGAGAAAAACGAGCTTATGTTTTGGATAACTTCATTTTTTACATGTGGACTTATGTGTTTTATTGTTTAATAAGCCTTCTTATTCTGACTTTTTTTTTTTATTTTACCAAAATTTAAAAAAAAAAAATTACAGAAAAACACACCAAAAAGGGGCGTATAAACAACAAAAAAAATGGAAATATAAAAATAATCTAACTTAGTCCCAAATCAAAAATTAAAAGAGTTAGGAAAAAGAACTGGATTATCAAAAAGGGGACAAGGGAGGGGCAAGGGGTGGTCTTAATGCTGGTTATAAAATTTAACAGGTACAAAAATTATTGGATGACAACTTGACATCCCTAAATTAAAGAGGACCCCACTAAACATTTTCGCAAGATTTGGAAAAAATTGCTAATTTTTGGGGGAAAAATTTTGGGGTTTTTTCAAACTAAAAAAAACCAAAATTTTACCTTAGGTGGAGACCCGTGGTTCCAGTATTTTTATGGACCCCCTAAAGTCCATAAAACCTTTCCCCCCCGGCTTAGGCCTATCTCCAGGAAATGCCCCCGGGTAAAAGCTTAGACGGGTAAAAGGTTATTTACACCTTTGTGAAAAAACTTCCGGGGTTTTTTAAAGCACCAAATCGTTTTAACATAATTAAAAAAAACCAGGGGTCACAACTAACTTGGGGTTGCTGTGACGTAATAAGTCTTACTCCAATACCACATAACTTTTGCATGTAGCGGTGGCATTTTTTTCTGAAACTATTCATCACAGAGTTGACCCAAAAATTCATCATTGCAGCGATTGAGTATCTTTTAGGAGCAATTATTTTCAATTTGATCATATCACTACTTACAATTAATTGGGCCCCAAGGGTGCCATTCTCACCAACACAGCCAATCCACTATGGCAGGGTGGGGCACCATCCATTTATGCATGACAAACCCTTTTCGGGACTTATAAAATGGTAGGGGCCTACATCGCGCCTCCTATCTTTTGGGTCGGATGAGGCTCATCCACCTTTTTTGGAGTTTCAATAATAACCCCTTTAAATTTCGTTCACGGTTTGGAAAAAATTTAGAGATGCTTCCTGGATTTTCACCTCAAAGGGATTTGGAACGGGGGAGGTGGTCACAATTTATATCAAACCCAATTGGGGGAAATTCCTACTGAAAGAAATAGCCCCATTCGCCCTACCCAAAACCATTCCATATGGGGGAATAGTAAGGGCCAAGAGATTTGTTCTCTAAATAGGGTTTATCAATTAGGGGAAAAAACTTCGATCAAGAAAACACAGAAGGTTACCAAAAAGGAATTTTATTTAAAAGCTAAAAAAAAAAGTCAATAATAAGAAAAATAAATTGGCGGGAAAAACCAATTTTTCAACCCAGGAAAAACAAACAAATATGTTTTTACCCAATTACAGTACTAACTTCGGAATTCAAAGACTTTATAAGAACAAAAATCTACGGCAGGGGAAACACGCGAAAAAAATTAGAGAGAGGATTTCATTGTTACCCAAAAAAAAACAAAACATTGGGAACCTTTTTCCCCCAGTGTCGCACGAGTGAAACAATACCTTTAAAAAAAAATTTGGGTTTCTCAAAAGGGGTTTTCACTGCGGTGCGGCCGTTGCAATGTATGTAAATTGAGTCTTAAAATAGATACATTCACAGATGCAGTGAAACAGAAAAAAAAAAAAATTCCCAATTCTTGAATTGCAACAGCCCCCATTGGTTTTATTATTTTTTGCACCCCGTGCAATAAAAAAATATGTGGGCAGTACCATCCGCAAGGGAAGACCCCATTGCGGAACACATCGCAGTGTCAATAAATTAAAAAAAATAGATGTTTGGGGCCGTAAAATTTTTTTAACACCACCGGGCAACCTTGCGAGCTTTAAATCCTCCATAGAACAGGGACAAAAGCCCCATGGGGGGGGCAATTGGGGTAAAAAACTAAAAACAAAGGGAAACCATGTGGTTTTTAAAGTTAGGGAAAACTGCACCCCAAGGATTGAATTATCGCACAGATTTACTGTATATCTACTAAATCCATTACTGCTGTTTCCATTATCCTGCATGTAACCAATTATTTTTTTTTTTTCCTTCCTCTTTCTTCCTTTTTTTTTTTTTTTTTTTTTGGGGCATTTCATCTACATCCATTTGAACTGACTAACCGTCCACATTCTTTCATATATTGATATACTAGTAGCTACTGCGGGATAACAAACACACATTAGTAGCAACAACCTACATCTTACCTTTGTCCTTCCTGCTGCTTTCCTTCTATCTTTGTAGTTGGTTTATTATCTCTTATGCACGCCGTCATTATTCAGTATCATCATCACGTGATGTGCTCCTAGTCACCTGATTGGTGGGAGTTTAGTTTTAAATATTGGCAGCTTCCAGTTGTCTAGTTGACAGTGAACAAGAGCACTGAGCTTGAAACGCGTCTGTCGGGTGCATTGCGTTTTGGCATATGTACATATGGCTGCTTTTTACATGTGTTGAAATAAATATATGAGTTTTAATCAATACCGGGCGAAGAAGCTGTTTGTTGCTGTGCATCCCGCACCACGGAGCTGCATAGGCGCTTCAGATTCTTGTTGTTGTTGTAATCACGTAGCCACATTGCTTAAAAGGGAAAGTTTTTGGATACATACCCTGGGTGTTGTAGAACCTGGGGGCTTGAATAGAGAATATGACATACGTACCTAATCCATAGGTAATCTTTCAGATTAGGATCTCTATGGACTTCGGAATTCATGAATTTCTGGCATCTCAGATTTATTAGGTTACCAATGTAGTGATATATTTCTCAATATGTAAATAATTTGTTTATTACTTTATGCATTTAGTTTACCCACCATTGTATTAGTACTTATCTGCTTTTGTGTTATTGTTATGTGGTTATATTATCTATTTAATATCACTGTATTATATTTCCTGTTTACAGAGAAAATGAACACCATCCTGCAAGTGGTAATTTCCATACCAGTCATTCCTTTATAACTCTTATTCTCTCATTCCTCCTGGCCCTCTTATCTTGTTTCTTTCTGTATCCCAGTTTTTTCTTGTCCCATTCTTTTATTTGCATCTAATATCTTTGAATTTCTACTTTATTTTACCGCCGCATTCAATTTGTTTTCCTTATAGCTTCGTAGCTCCGACAGCGCTGGAGTGCGGCGCATGCGCAGAGGAATCTGCCCACACTGCCCTTTCTTCCCACATGATTTTCGCCCTTACTGCGCAGCCGCGGCTTTACCGCACACGTGTGGTGGGCTATTTAATGGCTGCCTGCATCGCGGCTTCCACGAGCGCTCACCACATTTCCTCTGGATGTCTAGTCCTATGCAACTGTCTACAAGGTAATTATATCCCTTTCAGAGCGGTTTCTGTAGCATTTCTTGTACATTGGTTTACATATATTATACTTTGTATATAGATGTATTGGAGTAGAACACCAGAGGAATAACGCGCTATGGGGAGAAAGACAAACACTGCAATCTCCTGGTAAGCATATTCCATAAGGTCTCTTGTCCTTATACTTTTTTATAGTCACTTATCTATTCTGTTTTCCTCCAGCAGCTCACTTGTGACTCTTATATACGATCTATGCTCTCCATGCTCTCTTTAGATCATGGTCTACTTAGGTAAGATTTTCCGTTTCCTCTCACTTCCCTTCATACCATGTTTTCCTTATCCCCCCTCCCTTTCTTTTCCCCTCATCAAATTTTTTTTTCCCCATCAGTCTCCACTACCTTTGTCTTCTTTCTCAGCCTAATCTCTAACTTTTCTTTTTTTCTTTCCCCTTATTCCTCCTTTTTTCCTCACCTCCTGTATATACTCATAAGGATCAATATACTTACTATGTATTCTTACTTTCCAGATGTACTTGATAAAGGCTCGCACGCCAAAACGTCATATATTTCAACATCTGAATTCATTTATTCCTCTATTGTCATAAGTGTAAAAGATGCATTTATTGAGTGTATATATAAATTTTTGACTCTTTGATCCGATCTTCACCACTTTTTTGAATAAATGTTGAAAATTTGCATAACATTTCCTATATGGTGTGCAGTGGTTCTCTATTTTCAGTATTACGGAACCGCAGTGTACTTTCCACGATTGCACCCATTATCCTATTAAACCTAGGTGTGCGGAACCTTTTCTATTAACAGGCCAGTCCATGCAGCAGCTCTTAAGTTATATAAAATGCTGCGTGGTCTGGGGGCACAGAATGGCTGACCACATGATGGAGGGGCTATATAATAATGGAATCAAAGTATTATTCAATTAGTGTTGATTCCACTCCAGACATCTCTCACACTGATCAATTGACATTTACTATTCGGTACATTCGAGGATGTGAACCAGTGGAACGGTTTCTTCAGGTTGTCCCCATTTTTTTCCATGGAGCAAAGACCCTAGCTGATACGGTTGTGGATTTCCTTAATGAGAAAAAAATCCCACTCTCAAACTGCCGTGGTCCATTCATATGATAATGCTTCTAATATGTCTGGACGCTCTTCTGGTTTGCAAGCCCGGATTAATCATCTGAATCAGATTGCCATATATGTTCCCTGTGCAGGACACAGCCTGAACTTGGTGGGAGTCAAAGCTGCGGAACGTTGTGTAGAGTCTGTAAAATTCTTTGATTTTGTTCAGCGTCTGTATAACTTCTCCGCATCGATGGAATATTCTGACAACATCTTTAGGGAAAAATGTTGTGGTCAAGACACCAGATGGTCTTCACATTATAATACTGTTCATGCATTATATGCCGGTTTTGAGAAAATAAAAGATGCACTTGAATCTTTATCTGCAGACACGGAGCAGGAAGTCAACACAAGACGAGAGTCAGAAGGGTTGAGTGATAAAATGGAGAACCTTGAAACAGTCTTCCTCACTATTTTCTGGAATGACCTTCTTGAAAGAGTGGACAAAACAAGGTCAGGTTCTACAGTCAGAGGATGAAAACATAGTTGTCGCCAGTAATCATCTTGAGTCTCTAAAAAGCGACCTTCAGGAAACTAGAGACAAATTTACTGAATATGAAGTGAAAGCCACAAGGAGGTGTCCAGATTCCGATTTTAGAGATGTGAAAAAATGAGACAGAAAGCGTAGTGTACATTTAACTAGATACGATGGATCAGGAGAAGAGGCACTTCTCCGTAAAAGTGAAAAGTTCAAGGTGGAAACATTCCTTCCTGTCATGGACTCTCTAATTCCTGAACTGATAAAACGTGCAGAAGCGTATTCACTGATTGCAAATCTATTTTCCTTCTTCGGTGAATTAAAAAACAATAGCTTCTGATGAGCTTAAGCAAAAATGTGAACATCTGGCTAATGTATATCATGAAGATCTTGATTGTGGTGATCTTTTAAATGACTGTAAGCACCTCAAAAAACAGCCAGTACAGCCTGTCCATGCATATGAGCATAGAGCAGCTCAGGCAGCTTTTATTACACAGTCAGCACAGAAAGCAGGTTCACTCATTTTCCACAGCTCAGAGGGGAGTAAGCACAGAGTGCAGGCAATGACAGCAAAGGGGGCGTGGCCAAACCTCAGGCTGCCGATTTAGCTCTAGACATACACAGATTGGCTCATACCTGCTATACTAAATTATTTAGGTAATGCAAACCAATTGCAAAAGTGGTTATTTTTACTGTCCTCATCATTACACATACCATCTTTGTAGCGAGAAAACCCTTTAAACTTCCTGTCACTTGGCTGCGTTTTTAACCAAAGCTCAATTCTGTGCACTATGAACCTCACTGTTGTTTGGAGATCATAAAAAGCAGGGTTTTGAACCCGCCTGAACAAAAGGAATTAACAAATGGAAGAATTTATCAAAAATACAAGTTAATGAGAGCTCTAATGTCCACACTGATGCGTGTATGGTATATGACCATTGGAGGAAGAAGGGCACTATAGACCAGGATAATAAAAGGCTAATCAGCTGGGAAAAAACTTTGAGGCAAGTTCTCCAAAGAGTTCTAAATGTAACATTAACCAGGGCAATGGCCAATCTTCCATTCCGTGTCCATCATGAAAACTTAAAGAAAATTGCCATCATTAATTTCCCCTTAATACTACAATTAATGGAGTATGATCCAGTCCTAAAAGAACATATTCAAATGCCATAAGGATTGATAAAAGTCTCAGCCCAAAAATTCAAAACAAAATAATCCAAAATTCTTTCACATCACGTCCAGGAGGAAATAGAGTAAAACTGTGCCTATTTCATCTGAGACTATCATGGATACTGCCCAGGACATTTCAGAAGCTGATCAATTAAGCCAGGTTTTTCAGTAGGTTTTCATGATAAGAAGAGAGAAATCAGTATAAAAATACATCAAGTGTTTCTCTGTTTCAATGCAGTAAAGGAAATTGCCTGTATAGAAAACAAAGGCCTTACAATAAAGAAGTGTTGTGGCCGGGGTACGATGGAGAGGCATATACTCAGGAGTGCAGGCCAGAACTTGAGAGCACAAAATGCTCTCTATGTGCACTGTGCAGCACACAATATGAGCCTAGTATTGCAAGATACAATATCAAATATAAAATAAATTGCTAATTATTTTGATGTACTGCAAAAGGCGTTTACCTATTTTGCTGATAACACAAGATGGTGGGAAATTGTGTTCATTTGCCAGTAAATACAGCTCGTCATTGAAAAGTTGTGCCCTACTCGGTGGGCACTGTGCTACGAATCCCTTCTTGCTTTAGGTTTCCGCTATTTAGATGTATTGCAAGCACTACCAAAAATCTTGCTAACATCACAAAAAACATAAAAGGAAAAAGAGGCAGCATCTTTGAGGAAAAAAAATTGAGTTGATATTTTTAGTTCTACAGACCAAAAAATTTGGAAAATGTTAATGCAGTTTCAAAGATTTTGCAAACAGAGAAAACAAAATTTTGATTTGTCCAAGGCTTGCAGCTTGATTAAGAATGTTTCAGACAGTCTTGGGCAATACAGGAATCAATCCAAAAAAAAGTCTATTGATTTATCTTTAAATGTCTATTAAAAGTTAAGTGTCAAGGTGACAAAAATAGACAAGCTGATGGGGGCCTATCATACCAAATGTTTTGAGACTAACCAGAAATAAGGGGGACTATAGAAGCCCTACTCTGTCCCTGAAGTTAATTAATCCCTAAAGAGCCCTTGGTGGAGTAACCGCCCCGATAAGGGCGACCCCACAAAACTAGTTTACCCTAAGTCAGGTCCATAAAAAAAAATTAGGATCAGGGAAAGATTTTATATAAATACAGGATAAATAGTGGTCCCCCTGAAAATTTCACTTACGAAATAGATAATGATTAATGGCAAAAAAAATATATGTACATAAGAAATTGTCTCTGTTTATGATATACACACATACATACATATCACACACAAAAGTGTGGGCTTGTTTGCTCTACCACAAGTTGTATGAAGTTATTAAAAGTTAAATTTAAGGTAAGGTAGGAATGTCTTTGGATTGATTATTTCTTTTCCTTTATCCAATTTTTGGATTTGGATTCTGACCAGGGTTGTAGCTATAGTGGGTGCAGAGGAAAGCAGATTCCCGGGCCCTTTCCCACTAAGCATAAATTTTAAGTGCATATGGTAGGGGGGGGCATTTCACTTTTTGACTGGCCCGGGGGCTTCAAGTTCCCCCCGATTCTTCATCAGGAAATCCTTTTTGAGGAACCCAAAACCCCAATTCAACTCTTTTTCACAATCTGAAAAGAAGCAGATCCCAAAAGTCAACCATCATCTTGATGACTTGGCAATTGATGACAGATTAAATGATGCTGTGAAAAATTTTATAGTTTTTTTTAGCCATGTTCAGACATTTTAGCTTCTAAAAAACAGGTTTCAAAGACTTGGCCAGGTTCTTAGTCAATTTATTGTAATTCAGTCTGCAACACGTTCATCTGCATCTGATGAGGGCTTTTTTAAAACTGCGGGAAAAATACCCGGAAAAAATTTTTGAAAATTCGTTTTCCCGGGCGTGCTAGTTTTTGTCTGCATTAAGAAGAGAGAAAAATTTTCCCCTGGGGCAGCGAGTTTCACACCCCCTTTTGTTTGCAACAGGGCTCCTTTATCTACACTGCCAGATGTGGGCAGAACCTTGCTGCTATTCTTAACCTGTTAAAGGAGCCATTGCTGAGAGACCCTTTTCTAAAGCTGAAACTGATCTAGAACCACTTGAGGACACAGAGTCCGAACAGAGACCTTCTGGGCTCGCGGTGCAAAGCATTGCAAAAGTGTTATGGGACTCTGAGAAACCCTAAAATCTATATGAAAACAGTATTTTAGTGTCTGAATATTCACACAAAACCCCAGGTAAAAGTACCTATTTTTAAACCAAATTTTATTTCTGGGAGTTTAAATTAAGACTATATGTCACGGCGTGATGAGAAAAATGAGGTTCTGTCTCTACTCCAGGTTATTGGCAGCTCCTGTCATATCTGTGCTCATTTATACACAAACTTTTCTGATACATGGGAAGTGAAAATTTGACTTTCAAAGGGTAGTGTGTGTCAGCTATTTGACATGTTTTGGGGTGGGGCATCAACCCTCTTAGGGCGGAGTGGTACCATCCTTGGCCTGTATTTATGAAGCCACTACTCTTTTGTATGTGTGTACATTTTAGTGAACTTTTAACTTTTTCCCTTTTCTGCCCCTTGGGAGTTTACCGGGGGATTGAAACTTTTGATACATGCCCATTCTTTGTGGGTGTGTGTGGAAGGGATAGGTTCCGGACGGGGTTGCCCTTTTTTGGGGAGAAACCCCTTTGGGTACCCCCCCTTAGGTTGAGTAGGCCAAGTATGCATTTTGGGGATCCCCATTTTTGCCTTTTGACCCACTCTATATTTTTTTTGTTAGTTTTCAATTGATTATTTTTTTTTTTATTAATAATTAAGTTAACTTGTAAATACATGATACTTGTCCGATTTTTTTTTTTCCTCACTTTACAATAACTACACAGAATTCCACTCAATAAGGGTCTTCGGAGGGTAAGTCTTCTCACAAAAGATGGCCAATGTGTGTAGTAAACTATATGGTGAAACCAAAATTCTGTACAAAGTCCTTCTCTCAGAGCAGTGGTCTTTTAGAGGTTTTTCACGGTATATTAGATGCCCTGGGACAAAAAAAAGGGGGTTTTTAAAGTTGTTTTTTTTCCTTTCATTCTTTTAATGATTCTTTTTGGGTTTTTTTTAAAGGGGGGTTGTCTCACTACGAAATTATAGTTGAAAATGTGGGGACAAAAAATCTAAGGATTACGTCCCTTGGTTCTATTGGCAAAATGCTACGGTTTTTGGAAAGGGGTGGTTTACATTGCTTGCAACGGTGTTTGTTTATGGGCGTAAAAACATTCGTCCTGCCCAGGTCGTGCACATGAAAGGAAAGGCAGTGAAGAGGAGGGACGGGATCGTGTATTGGGAGGGATGGAGGAGAAGCAGTGAGAAACTTGCGGGGGGGGTTTTTGGGGTATTGGCAGGGACATGCAGGAACAAGAGGCAATGAAAAGGGGGGGGGGTGTATTGCAGCCCAGGGGGTGTGTATTTGGGACCCCAGGATGGAGGGGAAGGGTGGGGGAAAGAGGGTACAATACACACAATCCCCCCCTGTCCCCTCACGCTTCCTCGTTGCCTGCCCTACACAAATGCCGCCCCTCCTCTTACGCCTTTTCCCTTTTCAGTGCAGGGCTGGGCAAACAGAATGCTTTCCCCGACCAGTAAACAAACCCGTTTTAAACACATTAAAACCCCCCGTTCTCTAAAAACCGTAGCACTTTTCCCAATAGTAACCCCCGGGCAAAATCCTTAGATTTTTGGGGCCCCACATTTTCAACTAGATCTTTTAGGAGACAACCCCTTTAAGTATTAAATTTTTTGTAAAGTTTTTTCTAAATTTTTTGGAAAAATTTTAAAATATTTAATTTTTTTTCCCTTTAGTTGCTTTTTTTCTTCCTTTTAAAATTTTTTAAAATGGAAAAATTGGAAAGTCTAAATTTTTTTAAGAGGCTAAAATTAGTAGTTTCTGCTCCTTCCAGTTTCAGGAAAGTTGTGCTAAATTACATAAAAGGTTTAAAAATTCAAGGTCACCATTAGGGCAGCACTGGTGGGAGTCTTTTTTTTTTTTTTTTTTATTAAAAAGGGCCCTTTGATATGATGCAAGACCGGAACTGGTACTGGACAGATGGGACTAGTTTTGCTGTATAAAACCCAAACATTACTGGTGGCAGCTTGTAGAGATCAATACATTTCAAATGAATGTTATACAGCTATCCAAATTTAAATGACAGATTTTTTGGAAGATTGCTGAATATTTTTGGCTTTAGGTTTTAACATATAAGCTTCAAAAATTGAGAGCCCATTATAAAGAGATGGAAATCAATCAATGCTGTTGTGGTTCATCAAAATAAAGGTAAATATTACATGAACTAAAGACATTGTGTGATAAAAAATGTCAAGACACTTGTGCTTATCAATAGGTTATTCCTAACTATGTTATGTAAGCTCGTAAGATTTATAAGAGCACGCTATTTTTTTGTCCTTTTTTGAGGGGGTCGGGGTCCCCATTGAAAAGTTTGCTATGGGTTTTCCCAGCCATTTCTCGTTACACCCCTGCTATGAAGGAGGCGATACGGTTTCTCAAATTCATAGACGCCACAAATGTTGTTCAGGATGTTTGTTGAAAACCGTTTTTCCCACTTACTGCAGTGTTTCACATATTTACAAGTTTGTGTTCTAGAGTTGCATCCAATAAATATATTTTATGTTCTACCTAAATAGCTCAATTATTGTATCAAAGTGATAAAAAGCCTGATGTTACCATTTTACTACAGTTAAGTCATCACTTAGACATGCGCCATGTATTAGGGACCCAGAGATGGGTGTCTGAGATAGGAAAACGGAGGAGTCGGAACTTTGTCTTCTCAACTCCACAGCCATGGTACCAACATTGAAGACCACTAAAAAGAAACTTTCCACTATGAAGTCTAGAAAAGTTAGGTCTTCATCACAAAATCTAAAACTCCAATGTAGAGTACAGAAAATGCAAAACACAATCCTGTATTACACAGACCTCCAAAGTGAGCCAACTGAGGACAATGCTGTGATAGCCGCGAATAACCTCAAGGACTCTCTCACTCATGAACACGTAGAGCAAGTCAACTCTTCTGATGGACCCTTGGAAAAGATCTCCTCCATTGCTCCCCCACTGGATAAAAGCAATCTGCAGAGGGTCAGCATGCGAGAGAAATAGGTCAGTAGAATTGCCTTGTAGTGACCTCAATATTTGTTCAACTCCAACTATAAGTAGGATTAGTCCCAATGTTACCATGTCCTGGATCCAGTTTCCATCATCTCATCTTGTCAGATACAGATGAAGAAAGACGTCAGAGGCTGGAAATGGAGTTAGAGGAAACCTTCTCCAACTTGTCCAGAATCATTGGCAATATTGTGGGGGTTTCTGTAAAGGAGTACACTTTCCTCTGTGAACCAACTGGTGCAAGAAACTATAGAGAAAGGACTTAATGAATCTGGTGGTGGAAGATACAGTAAAAGAAACACTTTCCTCGGTGATACAAGTAGGGCCAAGTGATCTGAACAGTTTCTTCCCCACCTCAATTGGGTGACCAACACAACATTGAGGAGGAACCCAGAGTGAATGACCAATCCCAGGTTTAGGTCACTGACCCAAGCACCAGTGTCACCAATTTAGAGGACTTGCTAAACAGTAGTGCCCAAGTGCAGCAGAGGAGTCACCGGAACAAAAAAACATCCAAAAGAGGAGACGGACAAATGAGCCAGACTCCACATCCAGGACCTGCCTTCACCCTCTTACTCGTCGTAGTACTAGTTTGGTAGTCTGGATTGTGATCAGCCATTACGTACAGCTTATGGGACAAGTCAGTGACGGACCCGGCACCATACGCCCCTTGAGCCATGTTCACATGGTGTAATTGTGTACAGTACAGCATACAGTACAGCCGCAATTATGCCGGGTGCTTTGGGAGTAGCGCTGATATGCGCGTACTCCTGTGGCGCAGGGGCGGCAGCCCGCCGGGCCCATAGACGCATTACTCGCGGCACGTATTCGCCGCAAGTAATTGACATGTCACTTATCTCCTTGTGCATACAATACGATCGTATTGTGCGAGCGGGGAGAGGAGGCGTAATCCATAGTTCTCTGACAACTCCGGATTACCGAAATTTCGGTGGGCATCTTGCTCATATTGAAATGCGTTCCGAAATTACCCCGTGTGAACATAGCCTTACCAGCATTATGACGTACCAGTACATCAAGAACCATTAAGGGGTTAGAGGGAACCAGTCGCAGATTAGGTCACCCTTGCTGAGGGCTGCACAAGCCGGTGACAGACCTGCTGTGTCCCTTATTCTATAATGTTCTGTAGTTTGAGCATTTAATGGTCAAATCTGACATTTTATATCCTGTTCTACAAGAAGAGTCCAGCTTATTCATGAGCAGGCGTCAGCCCCGCCACCCGCTATTTATTCAAAGTCAAAAGGTGGGTGGGGCTAGCCATAGGTGGGTGTGGTTAACAGCGAGTGGGCGGAGCCAACATTTGAATAAAGCTGGAATCCTTTCTGGCTGCAAACTGCAGATTTGACCGTTAAATTCTATAAAACTACAGCTTCTTACAGAATAAGGGGCACCGCATTGGAAACAGCAGGAGGGCATAAACTATGTGACAGGTTCCCTTTACGCATTTGCTGTAGTATGTATTAGCGAGTGCCAATGTGTCATCATAAAGCACCCAGCAGAATTACGATGAATATATCCCACGATATAGGAAAATTCTTCCAGCACTCGTTTGTGGATTTTTATCACGTTTTCATTTTTGTATCAATAAAAAAGTGTGTTAATTGGAAAACAAAGGAATGCTGGGAGAATTTCTCTCTATCATGGGGTATATTCATAAATGTTCACATCCTCAGCCAGATGCCTCTTCCCTGCACCACATAATGTTGACTGAAGACAAGCATAGGTTCTACAGGCGAGCAGACTTTTTTCACTTAATCGTTTGTCCAGCAGAATTACACCAGAAGTGAAGCAGACAGAAACTGCTAACCAAACGCTTCCATTTCCAGCACAAAAAAAAAATAAAAATTCCACATGCCACTTGGCTATTACAGCTGCTGCCTCTATTCTTAAAACGGTTTCAACATACCCAGAGCTCTATATGAGGAAATGAGCTTCCCTCCATTCATTTTACCCTCACATCTGACTTCCACCATTGACCTTCCTTTCTAAACAGACAATACTTCCATGCTCTATCCAGCTCCCACCTACTAAGAAGCGGTTCACATCTGTCAGGTCCATGAGATGAGGGACACCAACTGCACCAAGCTTTCCTATATTCACAACCTCTTTACTATAAACTATCCTTCCTTCTTTTGAGGTTTATCTACCGACCACCACTTACCCAAATCTCCACCTAGAGCCACTACTTCCTATCAATATCCCAACTATTACAGAAGACTTCAACATGCCCATTGCCATCCACCCCTAAACCCCCATCACTCACCTTCCTTCATCCTCTTGCAGTCTCCTCTACCAATACTCAGAGGGACACACAATGGCCCTTTTTACTTTCCCCTTCTCCCCATTTACGATCACAAGCTGCTTTGGTTCAATTCAACTTTCTCTCCAGTCCAGAAATGAATATACCATTGTAAGCGGCTTCTTGGCGCTCACACACCAATACAACTACTGCAGACTATCCCACTCTTACTTCGGAAATGGTAGGTTTGTCAACTCTATGAGAATTGTTTCAGCAAAACTCAGCCTCTCCTCTCACAACAGAACTTGGAAATCAATAAGCAACCTTGGAACACCAGATAAAAGCACATTGAGCAACTGAAGATTGGTTGGATATCTCATATTTAAAGGGTCCATCCTCTAGAGCTTCCAAGCCACAGACCCCTCAACCCATCTACATACCTGCCCAGTGCTCTTCTCCCATGCCTTACTTCATAACATGTGTTTCACCCTACTTTCCAAATCTCACTACCTGACCCATTACTATCCCTCCTCATCCACAACCTTAATACTGTGATCATCCCAGCTCTAATCCTTCTCTTCGACCCATCACTGGCATCTTCTCTTCTTCAAAAACAACAATCCTTTCCATTCTTTAACCAGTCTTTGTCCAACTATTGCTCTAAGTTGCTCCCATTCACTTCAAACACATCTATCTTGAATTGTACACTCATTTTCCATCCAACTTGCTTAACATGCCGCAATCTGGTTTCCAAACCCATCATTATTCAAATTCCCCAGAAGTCACTTAAGACCTCGCAGTTAAAGACTCCCATCACTACTACGCGCCACTCCTTCCCGATCACGGATGGCCTAGGACATAGTTGACTTCTCCCGCCCAGCTACACATTCTCTCATCCTCTTGGCATCAAAAAAAGCTCCAGAGACCGAGACAAAAAGGCCCTATTACTACAACTACAAGCACCAGCCCATCTCACCAGAGCTATGTTGGGAACCTTTCCTCCTATGAGCCAGACAAACACGAAATATCAGTTCTCTCCAAAGGTCTCTCCTTCTGCCCCTCAGCCCTCACTGACCATATCAAACTCTGCAATATGGAGGAGTTCAGAAAAATAAGATTGAGAAAATATTTTTAGGACAAAGACCTTCCTTATAGCAGCGATTCGGAAATAGAACAGCTCATAAGGAAACTCACCAAAAACAAAAAAACCTCACCAACCTGGACCCCACGGCCGGAAACTAATGCAGCACTGGATAAATATATTGACAATTTCAGAAGCAAAAGTAAAATCTGAAATCTTGCAGAAACAAATAAATGGATATGTAATGTAGTACACTGAAAATTAAATGTATTTTAATTCATCATTAAACCATTTCTTAAATTGTGAAGTCCAGAATTCCTGTAGCTTAGAACACCACCCCCCACCTCCTCCCTGTAGAGAATTTGTAGCATGGGCCTGCAGATCCTCACCCCAGAATTTTGACTGTTTAATTACCGAGTTGTTTCGATAACATGGGCCCTATGTGTTTATGGCCCAGGGTTATAGATGCAGCTGTCCTGGATACATGATAACCTTCGACCCTCCCACAAAACTCTAATTGACCTGCCCCCCAGCAGAAGCGCAGTCCGTGATTGCCATCTGTGGTAATAGTACGCCACAACCCCAAAGAAAAATAAAAGGGCCCCCCACCAAAACATAATTTTTTAAAATTTCCTTTAAGAAAAAGATTTAGGAAAAAGGGATGAGAGAGGAGGTACCCCAAACAAATTTATAAAACCCAACAAGAAACCCCCTATTTTGTTTTCTTTGGTTTTGGGGTAAAACCCCTTGGTTTTGGGAAGCTGTGACCCCCTTATTCCCCCTTAAACCCGGGGGAAACCTGGTTAAACCCCCTTTGAAAAAAATTTTTCCCCTTTTTTAATTGAAAGTCTTTTCCAAAAAATTTTTATTTTTTAAATTTGCTTTTAAAAAAAAGGTGAGCGGGGCCCAAAATCCCACCTTTACCACCGATTAAAAATTCTAAACTGTCTCTCCCTTAAAGTTTAAAATGGTACATTTTGCTCTAGAAAAATTTTCCCCCACTCTGTTTTCCCATTTTTCATCCGGTTTGTGTACCCAATAAATTCCAAAATTCCCCTTGAATTTTTTTCCCTGCTTTGGGGAAAGAGCTATTTGTTGTCAACCCGTTTAACACCCCTTTAAGGCCCTATTGCTAATTTTAAAATCATCAATTTGGTTAAAAATTTGCAGAGCTTGGTCTTTTGGCCCGAGGCCCTGCGGGCCTTTTTTCCCAAGTCCCAAAATTTTTTCCTGGGGCAATTTAGAATGGCAATCCTCAAAAACCCCGAATTCCCCAAAAAGTAAATGAGAAGGGGAGCAGGGCCTCGCCTTTTTAAATTTGCTCATTTTTCCTTTTGCATACCCCCTTAAATTTTAACCATGCTTTTTTATTTTAAACCCTTTTCGCCTCTCCCTTTCCTATCTTACCACCCTATCTTCCCCTCAGAAAAGTTTTTTCCAAAAGTCCCTCCCCTTTCCCCCTCACCTATGTACTCAAACCCACATTTTTTTTTTCCCCTTTTTCAACCCCCCCAAAAAACCCCCACCCTAACTTAAAACCCCAAAAAAGCCCCTCTTATTAATCCTGACCCATCTGCGGGTCTCTTTTCATTCCCCAGTTTTCCCTGAGGGGACATCTCTCCCAAAACCCCCGGTCCCCAATTCCTTTTAAAATTCTTTCCCACCCCTTTCCCCCCAAATTAAAAAACCCCTGCTAACCGTTCCAAAACCCGTTTTAAAGTTTTTTCTCCCCCAATTTTAAGTGTGCTCAATAAAAAAGCCCGATCCTTTTCTGAAAACAAACTCACTGGCCTTTTCATGCCCCTTTTTCTCCCCCAAACCCCCTAAACCCTTGCTGGCCCTAAAAAAAACTGGCTCCAGAAATCGGAACCCCCTTCCCTTGCCGTCTCCCTAGGGGGGTTACACTTCCCCCAAACCACCCCAACCGAGAACGGGCCCGGGGGGGAGGATTTTGGGCCTTACCCTTTCCCCACCAACTGCATTAAACCAGGCATTTCCCCTCCCAACCCCTCCCCATTTTTCCCCTCCTTTGGGGCCCACCCCCTCAACTTTTTTGGCCCCTTTTTCCCTTAAAGGTCACAGTTTAAAAACCCCTCTCTCCCCCCCATTTTTGGGATCTTTTTTGCCAACCGGGCCCCCCACACTTCCTCTCAACTGAAAAAACCCACTTCATCAGGGGTGATTTCAACATCCCAAATTTGATAAACCCCATGTCTCCTTCTGCCTCACATTTTTCTTTTTTAAAACCCTCCTTTCTTGCCCTCTCCCCAGTTTACGACTCCCCCCCCAAAAGGAGGGGAATTTCTTTTGGATCGGTCTTCTGTCATCTTTCCTCAAATTTAAACTTCACAAAATTCCCCAAAAGCTCTCTCTGCCACAATCAATCCCCTTCATTTTCAAAAATTTTCAGCCTTTCGGGGAAAAACCCCGGGCCCGCACCCCTTTCAAAATTATCCACCCCTTTTAAAAACGGGAAAACCAGACACCAAACAGCCCACCCCCCCAATCTCTTCCCTCCCCCTTTCCCTGACCGGGTGTCAAACGTTCAATGAAATTGTCAAAACCCCCCGGGCTTTTTGGCCCCCAATCACCCCACCGCCCCACCAAAGTCAGACCCCCGCAGCCTTGGCAAACCCCCTCAGATCGTTTTCCCCAAAACATTTTCCCAGGGTGCTGAGGGTTGGGGTAGAAAGCCCAAAAAAAACCGCGGGCCCTTTCCCCCTAAAAATTCATGCTCAGGACTTATCACACTGCCCCTTCACTGCGCCAAACCCAAAAAATATTTCCCCTTAATTTTCCCCCTACAAAACCCAAACCCAAAAACCCCTTTTGACCCTTATCCTCCCCCCTCGGGCCCTTTAAATCAGGTTTCCGGGTCACTTGACCTTTTGTTTTAAAGACCTCCCCACTCACTTCAAAGACAAAATTGAAAATACCCCAGCAAAACCTCCAAATCACAATCCCCAAATAAAAAACCCACCCTGTCCCTCCCCCATGCCCCCAAAAAATTCCCTCTAAGCCCTTGCCCCGGGAAGACCAAAAAGAAGTGTCCAGCTTTCCTTTTCTGGCCCCCCAAACCACATGTTTATTTGACCCCTTCCCCACCCCAATTTTCCCGGGTCTATTTCTCCCTTCCTTTCACCTTATGCTATTTTGTAACCTCCTTTTCCCCACGGGGTTTCTTTCCATTTTCCCTTTTCCAAACCCGCCATCAAAAAACCCCCTTTACTAAAAAACCCCCTTTCGGGAAACCCTGTCCCTTTTTGCTGAAAAAACCCTACAGCCCAAAAATCTCAAAACCCGATTAATTTCAAAACCCTGGAACGTTGGGTCTATCTCCCCAAAACCCTATTCTATTTTTTAAATCTCTTTTTTTGACCCGCTGAAAAATAAAAAGGTTTTTCCCCCGCACCCTACACTCCCCCGGGAAACTGCCTTAAAAATCTCAAAACCCTTTAACGGGAAAATTTCTCAAGGTGTTAACTACTCCTTCTCCCTTCCCCCGTGGATCTCCCTTGCAGTTTTGGAACACTGTTAATCCCAAATTTCTTAACCATGTCAGCACCCTTGGGCCCCCAGGAAACCACCGCTTTTTGCTTGGCTCCATCCTCCCCTCTTTTGGACCGTTTCCTTCAGTGTCTAAATTTTCCCCTTTTTTTTCAAACCCTCCTCTCCCTTCGAGTTTCCCAGTGACCCATTCAAAGGGCCCCCCTTTCCTTTTTAAATTGTACACACCCCCTTTGGGAAAAAACGAAAAATAGTTTTGGGTTTTCCAATACCACTTAGGCGGTTGACCCCAAAATTTATAACCTACTCCCGTGACATCACTCCAGCCTTGCTACAAAACACCATTTTACTTTCTGGCCGCTGTTGACATGTCCCCTCTCCCAACCTAAAAACAAACCTCCAAAATAAAAAATTTGGGTTCTTTCCACCATTTTAAAAAACCAACCCCCCCCCTGCTTTTTTTGTTTCTGAAATTGGGGTTTCCCCCATTTCCCCTAGGCAGCAGGCCCCCTTTTCTAGGGGAAAATTTTGGGATTTTGATCTGCCCTTTCCCCCCATTTATCCAACCCCTTGCCCCCCCTGCCCTGACCCCAAGGGAAAAATCTCCAAAATCCTCCATTTCTCACTGGGGGAAAACAACTAAAACCCTCTCATTTACTGCTCTTTTTTGTTTTGACTACTGAAACTCCTTGTTTAAAAGGGTCTCCCTCTTTTGCAAAAACTAAACCCCCCTCTCCAATTTGCCCCCGAAGCGAAAGCCAGGCTTTCTTTTTTCTCCCGCTGCTATCCCTAAAGCCCTACCCTGGGTAAAGTCACTGAAAAGGTTCCCCCTTTCCATTACGGGTTTCAGAAAATAAAATTTTCAGCTCCCCCTCCCCCCCCAATTTAAAAGGCCTCCCCAAACGGGGCCCTGTTTCCCCCCCCCCCCCAAAAACCAATCTCCCCCCTTTTTCCTCGGTCAAACCACCCAAACCCTGCCCCCAAGTTTTTCTGCTGCTATCAGGTTAAAACTCAATCACCCTTGAACCCCCCAAAGCCCCCCTGACAAGTTTTTCCAAAACAAGGAACCCCCCAAAAACATGGAAAATGCTACCGGGGGGCAATCGGGCACATTCACAACCCTCACAGTTTTAAGATGGCCCAAAAAATTACATTTTTCTGGGTTTGGGGCCCACCAAGATCCCAAACCCTCCCTATCCCCAAAATTTGCCCATTTCCCAACAAATTGGGCACTCACGGGCCCCTTATCGTATATAGATGTACGGTCGGGGTGGATTTTCATCCATTTTTTTTGAAAACCACCCCCCTTTTTAAAAAGGGAAACATGGCCAAAACCATTTTTAAACTTGGCCCTTTTTACCAAATGTTTCCCCCCCAAAAACCCACCACAAAAGTTGAAAGTCCCCCACGAGCGGGGGCCCCTTTCCCCAAAATGGTGTCTCTTTTGTAAGTATTTTAAAATGTGTAATGACGGGAAATTTTTCCCCCCTTTGAATTGAAAAGGGCTGGGGAAATATTTTTTTGGGCGCTAAATAAATAAAGAATTATTATTTAAAAAATTAAATTATTAAAACGGTTTAAAATGCAAAAGTGCCCATACCATTGTTATTAAATTTTTTCTGTTTATTTTAAAAGGGAAAACCTGAAAATCTTTTTAAAAAATTTAAAGTTACCCTTAAATTTGTTAAGTTCTTGGGTTGTTGCAGGGAACCCTTTTCCCTTTTGAAGGAGTGTATTTTTTTTTTTGGTAAAGTTTGAGAGAGCAGTGGGTTGACCTGAAAAGGAAATTTTTTTTTAACCGGTGTTTTTTAGAAAAAATCTTTTAAAGGAACCCAATTTTTTTTCCCGGTGATTTTTTTGATTACTGAAGGAAGGGGTTGGCGCGTGTTTTTTTTGGGGGCGGGAAAACTGTTTGGGGGTGCGTTTAAAGCTTGATTCGAAAACCTGAGGAAAGGTACGCAAGGGTTTTAAATCCCCCCTTTTAAAAATGGCCCCCAGCCCAACTGCTGGTGAGTTGTACGGGGACAAATTTTGGGGAGAGGGGTGGGAAAATTTTTTTTTTTTATTGAAAGAAATTAGTGCTTGGTTTAAGAAATTTAAATTCCCTCAAATAAAAACCCTGGCTGTATTTTGGAAGATTAAAACCGTTTACAAGAAAAACCCGCAGTGTTACTGTATCCCGAACAATCATTTTTTCCCCTCCCTGTTTTTTTTTTCAACTTTTTTTTTGGAAAAGGGGGTGCTGTGTAAATTTGGGAGCCCTATAAAAGAAAAACAAGAAAAACCTCACCTAGTGGGGAAGAGATTTTAAATCTGGAAAGAAAAGGGACAAGGTCCAGCTGATCCGGTTCTGGGAAAGAGCAAGATCTGCCACTGGCCCTCTGCGTCGGGAAAAACAAAAAAAACTGACAACGCCCCCGGGCCCCAATTTGACAAAAAATTTGCTCCGAAAAAATTTTTCCCCCTTGGGACCCCCCCCGCAGCGGCATTTCTAGGGGGGCCCAAGGGAACCTGCCGGGGCATGGTTTTTGCAACAATTTTGGCGTTTTGATTTTTGTGCCCCCTTAAAATTTTAACCCTGAAATTTAACCGGGGCCGTGTGAAAGGCCCTGAGCCCCCAAAGTCAGGAAAAGGGGGCCAAGCGCCAAGCTGAGAGGGAACCCCCCAAAGTACAGCTGGCACAATTTGGGAAAAGGGGTGAGGCTTTTGCCCGGCCCTCTTCCCAAAAGGTACAAAACCCTTTTTGAAACCCCCCCAAAACACTTTCCTGTGAGGGAAAAGAATGGGAACTTAGAGGGTTTTCCCAACCGAGGATTTAAACAAAAACTTTCGGGAAAAAAATAATCCCCCAAAAGGGGGGAAAGGGGGGCACGATATCCTAAACCCCAGGAAAAAAAGGGGAAAAGCCTTGGGGTTTTTTTTTCAGGACCTCCTTTACCAAGAAAGCCCCTTTGGGACTTTTGGGTCGCCATAAAGAGAGTTTGGGAAATTTAAAATTACCCACCACCCCCAGATTTTAAAATGAAAGGGAAAATTTCGCAGTCTGCGGGAAAGGCCAACGGGAAAAGCCCCCAAGGGGGAAAAGTTGGGGGGCGCTTAAGTGCCATCTGAAAGCAATGGGGTTAAGGACTCTTTTTTTCCGGTTTTTGGGATACCTGTTGTTCTAAAAAATAAAGGGAGCAGTTTCCATTGGGTCCTGCCAGGTTTGGGTCATTTTTGTCGGGTGACTGGAACCCCAAAAACGTCCAAAAGACGCGGCGGACCTGGCGGGCCCCTTAAAGTTCCCAAACCCAAATGCCGGGAAGCTGGAGAACCCCCTGATTCCACCTGGGGGAGAGGAAAGCCCTGCTGGAGTTTCCCTTTCCCCCTCCCCCCCCATCGCCCGGGAACTGGGCACCCTGCTGGATCCTCCGGGGTTGGCCCAAACCCCCCCCTTATAAAATAAAAAACCCCCCCCAATTTGGGTTTCCCCCACCCTGTAACAAAATTTGGGGCTTGTTTGGGCCCCCACATTTCACCACAAAAAAAAAGTGCCCCTTTGCCCTGCGAAACCCCGGGGCGGGGCCCCTCTACCCCCTACCTTGTCCTGGGGCCTAAAAGGGAAAAAAGCGGCCCCCAACCCCCTTTAACAACCCCTTTTGACCCGTGGGAAACCAAAAAGGGGGGAAACCTGGGGGTTTTAAAATGGGAAATTGGTGCAAAAGGGAAAATGTGGGGGCTTTTCCCAAATTGGTGAAAACCCCCGTTAGGGACTCCTTATTTGGAAAGAAAAAATTTTCCCCCGACGGGTTTTGGAGGAATTCAGCTCTGCGGGCCCCCAATGGCCCTTTGGTTTTATCGGGAAAAGGGGGAAACGGGGCCGAGGAGGGGAGAGAAGTGGGGAATCTTTTGATCTACCCTTTAACCCAAATTTTTTTAAATTTGGAACAAAAAATTTGGGGGGAAAGAATAAAAATTAAATTAAAAATGCCCCCCCGGCCCCCCCAAAAGGGTTTCCCAACCCCGAAAAAAAATGTTTGGGGGGTTCCCAAATGGAAAAACAAAGTGAAAAACCAATTAAAATTTTTTCAGGGGAAAAAAACCGCCAGGGGTTGGGTTTGGGAATTGGAAACGGGGTCCCTTTGGGGTTGCACACACTGGGAAAAGGGGTCCCCGCTGGGGGTAATGTAAAATGAAAATGGTTGGAAATAAAAAAAGTTTTTTAATGGTTTGCAGCTAAAAAACCCCGCACCCCAAACTTTTGTAAGCCTCAAAACCTTTGTCCCCTCTTCTCTTAAACCCCAAAACACATCCCCCCTCCCTAGGGGGGTGGGGTCACAGGCTGCCCCAGCAAGAAAAGCCCAGCATCTGCTGCTGCCCCCCCCCCTCTGCAAGTGATTTTCAACCTTGATAAAAAAATTGGGTTTAGGCCCCAGGGCCTCTTACTGCCCCAAAACCACAGTTAAAGATAAAGTTTAAGGGGGGGGCGATAACCCCCCCCCCTGGGGTCCCCCAAGCAAACGAAAAGGGTTTTACTGGGGGGGAAGGGGAAAGCGGGTTAAAAAATAGACGGGTGGGTTTGGGCAAAACCCAATTTGGGGGAATCTGGAAGCGACTGGGGGGGTTTCCATACCCTTTCGGGGTCCCAACTATTGCAGGGGGTCCCCATAAAAACCTTTAAACCCGGGGCTTTTTGGGTTTTAAAAAAAAAAACCAAGGCTGGAAAAAATTAATTTTTTTTTATTGGCCAAATATGGGGGGATTTACATAGCCGCCCACTGCCCGTTAAATGAAATGGCCTTCCAGGGGGTAGGTTATGGGGGGAATGCTTCCAAAGCCCCCATTGATCCCCTTTTCCAAAAACCCAATTGTTTGACCCTTTTCCCAAAGATGGCGGGGGCTTTCATGGGTCCACTTGCCATCCCCGAAAGTTTTTGGAAGCGTTTAAATTTCGGGGACAGTATTGATTTATGCCCCCCGATACCCGGGGCGGGGCCCCGGTCCTCAAAAACGGGGGAAAAGGGTTGTGATGCCCTGTTATTTTGTTTTTTTCAATTTTTGGGGTTCCCCGGGGGAGTTTGTTAATTTGACCGGGGGACCCAGTTTATGCCCAAACCCTAATCAGGGGCCCTTCAAGAAAAATGCAGGTGCAGCCCCTGACCGCCACCCCCAACCCCCCCACAGACCAAGGGGTTTTTTTGGAGAGCTTTTTAATGGGACTTTTAAATTTTTTGCTAAAATTGCTATTGGAGACCCAGGGCGAGAGGGGAAAAATAACGCCCCCAAACCCTCTGTTTGCCTATCGGGGGGTTCCCCCAAAGGGCTTCAAAATTTTTTTCCCCTTTTGAACTTTTTTGGGTTAAAAGAGAAAGGGGCCCCCCCTTTAGATTTGTTTCAAAAGAGTCCTGGGAGGTTAAGCTGGAGCCCCCAAAGGGGGTTTTCTGGGGTGGAGTACGCAAAAAACCAGGGACAATTTGCGGGAAACTTAAAAGTGTTTTTGGGGGGGAAAAACCTTAACCAAACCCAGGCCAAGCAAAAACTAAGGTTTTGCCCGGGAAAACCCCGACAACAAACGTATGAAGCAGGGGCAGGGGGGTTTTTGGGAACGGGCCCCCCAAAGCTGCAGAACAAGTTAAAAAGGTGCAGGGGAAAGGCCCCCCCGGTTGAAATTAAACGTATCAAGGGGACTTTAAATTTTTGTAGTTTTCCCTGGTGACAAGCACAGAAGGGTGTTCCTTTGGTCAATGGGTTTTAAAGGCACCCCAAACCCAGGGAGCCCTGTTTCCCTCCTGTGTGCGTTGCTCGGGAGGGGGGGGAAAGGTTTCCCTAGTAGATCTCTTGGCTAAAAACACAAACAAAAGACACACTTTGGGCGGCCCCCAATTTTAAACCCTCATTTAAAAACCCACCCGCAAAAGGTCTGAGCTTAAACCAAGTACTTTTGCCCCTATCAAAAATTTTTTAACAAAAGGAAAGGGAAAATCATTACCCAAATCCACCATGGGGGACACTGCACTAAACCCCCCATTAGGAAAACCCTGCTTATCGGGTTCGCAAAAAGGTGAAAAGGAAATGATGGGGAAAATAGAAAGATTTTTGGTTTTAGTGGGTCATCCCAAAAATCGCAGAGTGCCCGGGCCCTCACCAGTTTTTTCTTGCCCCAAAAGAAATCCGAACAAAAAGGGTTTGTATGGTTTATAGGTTTTTAAAATTCCATTACATTCTTTGATCCCCTACCCAAAGGCCCGGATAAAAGAGCGTTAGATCAGTTTTCCGTGCCTCCTACCCCCCACCATAAAGGACCTGAGCGGGGATTTTGGGCAAAACCCCTGACAAAGGAAGCCCAGAAAAGGTTTTCCCTTTTCATAACCCCAAATTTGGGTTTGTATAAATTTTAGTCTTTTCCCTTCGGAATAAAAAAGCCCCTGCCACTTAAGGCCTGGTAAATTTCAGCTGAGGGGGAAATTTGATGGGTTCCCCGTTCCCATATCTGGAGGTTTATAGCCATTTTTAGCAATTCCGGGGGGAGCACCTTACACATCGCCCCAAATTTCCCTAAGGGGCTAAAAATCTGCGGGTCTAAACCATTAAGCCAGGGAAGTGTCAATAGCCAGGGGCCGAGGTAAAAATTTTTTAGGACCCCGGGGTGGGGGGGGGGGAATTTGCAAAGGCCTGACCGGGAAAAGGGGACTGGGGAAAAATTAAAACCCTTTGCCCACTCCCAAAACTAAAAAACGGGTGATGTCCTTTCTAGGTACAGCTGGCTACTACGGGAAAGTTTGTCCCCAAAACTACATTGCCCGGCCCAAAGCCCCTAACTGCCCTCACCAAGAAAAAAAATTTCCCCAAATTGTCTTTTGGGGCCCCCCCCAATGTGAGCACCCCTTTCCCGCATTTAAAAGGTTTTCCTTTTCCAGCTAAACCTTTTTCCCCCAGCTCCGGATTTCCCCGGGGTTTTTCCAAACGACGCCACACTTATGGGCTATTTTCGGTCCTCAGAAGGTGCCCCCAAAAGGAGGAGGACACCCATTTAAGAAACCGGGAGCGGGAAGCTCCTCCCAAGGGAAAGGCTCCTATGAAACAAATTGAAAAGAGTTTTTTGGCCCAATCGTGTGGGCCCAAAAAAAACTACAACCCTACTTTTTTGGGGGAAAACTTTCCCGGGGCCCACCGACCTAACCCGCTCAGCGGGTCAAGGGGTGGCGACAATTTTAAGTTTCTCAGGGGGACCCTGGTGCTGCGCAATATGTTTTTCCCATAAAACCCTAAAAAGGGAAATTGACATGGTAACCCGTTTGTCTCTCTCGCCGGGGGAGAAACGGGGGCGGGCCGGGGGATGGGGGGTTTAAGCCAGTCCCCCACGCCCCACCCAAAAAGGGGGGGGGTGTAATTTGTACACTAAAAAATTAAATTATTTTAATTAATCTTAAAACCCAATTTTTTAAAATTTTAACCCGAACCCCTGTATTTTTAAAAAAACACCACCCCCCCCTCCCCTTTTAGAAATTTGTGCATGGGGCCCGGTCCTAACCCCGAATTTTGACAAAAAAAATTACTGATTTTTTAGAAAAACAGGGCTCTATGTATTTATGGCCCGGGGTTATAGATGCGCTTCCCGGATACATAACCTTCGACCCCCCACAAAACCCTTTTAAATTGACCTGCCCCCCCCAGAAAACGCAGTCCGTGATTGCCATCTGTGGCAATAGTACCCACAACCCTCATCAGGGAAAATCAAGGGTCCGCCCCACATCATTTAAATTCAGCCAGTAAAAAAAGTAGGCAAATATGAGAATGGGAGCAAACCCAGACAGGTATTAAAACACGAAAGGGCCCCCTCTAGTCTTGTTCCCAAGGGTTTTGGGGGGCCCCAAACCTGGGTTGAGGTATCCCTTAATTTTATCCTTTCCCCGGGGCCTGGGAAACTGAAACCCCCTTTTAAGTTTGGGGAAATTTTTTCCAATTTTTTTCCCTTTTTTTTTAAAAACTGATTGGGCAAAAGCCTTTGCCATTGGGTTTATTTTTTTTTTTAAAGAAACACTGAAAATCATTTTAAAAAATTAAAAATTAGCCTTAATCCTAAGGTTTTTTATTGGGTTTCACGGGTCCATTTCCTTGAAGGTGGGGATTTTTCTTTGGTAACGCTGAAGTCAGTGAGTTTTACCTTAAGCAAATTTTTTTGTGTTTTTAAATATCTTTTTAGGGAAAAAAATTTTTTTCCGGTGATTTTTTTTTTGATTACGAAGGGGAAATTTTGGGGGGCAGCGTGTTTTTTTTGGGGGCTGGAACTGTCTTGTTGGGCCCATTTATGCTTGAATTTGCTACCTGAGTAGAGGTGAGCGCAAGGGGATTTTTAAAATTTCCCCATTACGGGGCCCCCCGTCAGTGCTTGGGGGGTGTACGTTACAGGGTACATAACCTAACCCTGCAAAAAACTTTTATTTTTTTTACTGAAAAAAATCAAAGGAAAAAATTTTAAAAAAATTAAAAACCTATATCCCGGGGAACTGGGCCAACCCCCAAACCTTAAATCCAAACTTTAAAAATACCCCACCCGAAGCCCTTTTTAAAAATAATTTTTTTGGTGAGGGTTTCCAATCCAGGTCCAAAAGCAGGTAGAAGTGCTCGTTCCAGAGGATCCCAAGCCGGGCTTTCTTCTACTGCGGGCCCCAAAATCCACACGAAGGGAACCCGGGGGGCCTATTAAAAATCTGGCTTTGGGGCACTGACAAAACAACTGGGGGTTTGGGGGGAAAAAAATCCAAAACCCTGGGCCCAAAAAAGTTTCCGTTTAAAAAGCCAAAACACACGGGCCCACTGCCGGATGGTTTCCCGTGGCCCCCCATGGGGTGGGGAATCACTGTATTCCAACTTCCCCCCAACAAGTCAGGTTTCATTTTGGAAAAACAAGACCCGCCCCCCCAACCCCCCCAATTCTCCCCCAGCTCAAAAATTCATCCCCCAGCCAAAACTTTTTTCATTTTGGAAAAGAAAACCCTTTTTTACAGCGAAAAGGGATTCAATGGGGGCGAGATTGCACCACGTATGCAAAACTCTTTTTTGGCAAAAACTGGAAGGTGCAAATTTATCAACATGCATCACCAAACCCATGACATACCTCAGTTATAATGGAGGCCCTACTTCATTTCCATAATGACTTTCACCCCACCATCAAACCCTTTTGTTAAAACCCAATTTAGGGAGCAAAAAACCACTTTTGGATACCCCAAAAAAACATAAAAGACCACTGGCTACTCACATCAATATACCACAGACCCACAAAAAGAACAGCCTACTTCAGAAATGACAGCTTCCACCCCAAGCACACAAAATCTATTATTTACAGCCAGGGTTTTAAAAATAGAAAACATATTTTTCCCAAAAAACCCCAAAAAGCTGACCTGGACAAAATACCTCCTGGACCCTTTGGCAAAATTTCTTCCCATTGGGGGTACAAACCAAAAGTGAGGGGAAACCCAAAAAAAACAAAGCGGGGCGCCCCTTTTAAAAAGACCCTTTGCTAATTTTATAAAGAGGGCCCAGGGGCCTCTAGGTTTTCACCTATAACCCCCAAAAGCTGGAGGGTACTACAAAAGGATTGCCCAAAGGAAAACAAAACCGTGATTAAAGGAGATAAGAAATAAACCCCCGTCCCCCCTTCCTTTTACAGCCACCAAAAACCCCCCGGATTTCATTGCCAGAATTCCCGGGAAAGGGCCCCCAAATGAAAATTGGGACCCCCCCGCCCGCAAAACATTTCAAGACCCGCAGGGGACATCCCAAGCGACAGTACCTGTCCCACGTCACAGCGGTTGCAAGAATTAGGGGGGGACTCCTGCAGGTTTTGCAATGTGGGGTCTCAAATTTTTTTTGTGCAATGTCCCCTAAAGGTTGTATTTTGGGGGGGAAAAAGGGCCCGAGGATCATTTACGCATGAAATAAAAGATTAATTTTTAACAGCATAAAAGATCTACCAGTGGTGCAATTTCTCCGGAGAAAAACCAAATCCCATTGAAGATTTGCAGGGTTGTGGGTTCCCTTTTTGGGACATTTTTAAAACCCACCTGAGAGGGAAGGAAAAAGGGAAAACAAATTAATGCAAAAAATTAAAAAAAAACTTTTCAAAATGGCTTTTATTCTTTCCATTTCATGTCCACTATGTAAACGTGGGGTCAAAAAAACACCGCCTGATAGCAATAGATAACACCGGGAAATACGCCCCCTTCGGTCACGCCTCAAGTTTCCAGACTGTTTATTTCTTGATCTGTTGTAAATAACTTCTCTGCTTATTGCATTTTGTTATTTTTAAAAAGAGTATGTTCCTTTGAAGGTCCATGTCTTGTGTATAAAAAAGTTGTGTTTTTCAATTTTTTAATGAACCAGGTCCGAAAGGGGAGCTCTCTCTCGAAACTCACCAAAAATATACCAGTTACCAAAAGGTATCGCCCATCTTTTCGCTTTCTCTTCTAGGGCTAACACAGTCAACATTATCCCTTTTGGGCATCGACCTGGCTTTTCCCGGGATCCTGATACCATAATACTATGTCTGTCTCTCTCGCGTCTGTTATTCAACAAAAGGGCTCAGAACTGGCCCCCTACCTTCTCCATCTACAGTCGGGGCTAAGGAATTTCACAGACTTCACGCTTCCAGATCATTCGTGCCGATGACGCTCAAACTACCCACCCGGCTTCCTAAAATCCAGATTATCATTTGATGCAGTTTATTATGGGATGCCTGCCATGTTGGATTGTTTAGAATGTTAAAATAAGTCATGAAGTTTTGATTCAAATCTACTTTGGAGTAGGAGCTGGTAATTGCTTCTGCTTGTTCCTGCTTGGGCATTGGCTCTGCCCTTTACCCCCCTTTTTGGACTGGGACGAAATTTGGGGATGAGCCATTTCATGCTCCCCTAGTCCCCATCTTTGACCAGTGGAATTTTCCATTTTGTTTTATTTAAAAGCACCTGGCTTTTAAACATGGATGCACCCGACAACGGTGAGGGAGACATTCTGAATCACACATTAGAAAAGTGGCAGAGTTTTTTTGGGTTTTAAAAAAAGGTAGAAACCACGATCAAAAGTTTTTTAAGACTGCGTTCTAGGCTTTGGAAATCCGGCTGCACAGGGAAACCAAGACATGGTTGGATCTTACTACTGTGAGCTCCTACTTAGAAAATGAAATACTACCCCACGGCCTCAGAATAAAGAAACGAGCCCCCACAGGGCATTCAGATAGTATCACGCCAGGGAATTTGAACCCTTTCACAATGCCCCAAAAACCCTCTCATGTGGACTAGGAAAAAACTGGCATCTAAGAAAAACGTGCGCCGGGGGCAAGGGGTTCTAAAGGTAAAATTTTTATGCTTTTTCAGCCCCCAAAGCAAGAAGTAAAAAATTTAAGATATTTACCATGGAGGGCTGAATTTCCACAAGGATTTTTATGGGGTCGAGAACCCAGATGTTTCCCCCCTTAAGGGCCCTTGAGAAAAATTGAATGGTTAAAAATACCATCGTAAATGTTTTTCCAGTACCCTAAGGTAAAACCCTTAAAAATGTCAAATTCTAATACCAGCAATATCACCATATCTTACCGAATTGCAGAAAAGCCTGGAAAATAGGAAGAGGTCAAAGTTCTTATGTGACGCTGAAGGCTACGCTACACAAAGTATACAGATGGTATGACTCCTCCTCTGACAAAATGGGCTATGCCCAACGTACCCATCACAGATCATTAATCTATAAATCTCTCAGTACTTTCTTTCAACACATTTAATTCCATATTTCCAGAGCTAAAATTTACAGTACACCATGATCAACATCAAATGAGCTTTCCAGACACCTCTGTATTTAAATCCTCTTCAGGCATGCTTACCACTGATCTATATACCAAACAGACAGTACGGAATAGTCTGCTACATTATACAAATGGTCATCCTGAAAACACCAACTTCGTTACCTAAATCCCAATATACATGGATAAAATGCATGGTGTCAGATTCCACCACCAGAGATATTCGACATTTGCAAGAGGTTATCTCAATGATATTCTACAACCAGATTTGGCTAATCCAAAAAGGTACAGACCACCACCAAAACCAAACGACTCCCCTCTGTCAACACGCATCACCCGTCAAATGCCACTCATACATTCCATTAGAAGCCTTCTGTAACAATCATACCAACTACCAAAATTCCAGAACCCAGTCCTAATTTGCCCCAAGAGACCAAAAAAACAAAGAATCTCATTAACAAATTTTTAGGCTCCTTTTTAAAACCCCCCGCACCAAAAAAATACCAACACTCCTGTAAGATTAAGGACTTTCCCCCTGTTTTACAGGTGGGCCCACACTGTTCCAACGTAATTAAGGTTGACAAGATAACAAAACCCAAAAACCCCCCAAAAATGGGGGGAAACTGTATCAAAGGCTATTTTACCTGCGACTCCTCATTTGTGGTATACCTCATAACATGTCCTTGTGGTCTCCTATGTAAGCAAGACCACACAACCCATGAAAGACAGGTTGTCCAACCACAAGGCCACCATCAGATGCAATAAAACCTGGTTACCCCGACCCTTCCACTTCCAAGAAACACGATACCTCAACTGCAATATCAAATTGTAGAACAGGCCCCTTGACCTCGGAGGCGGTAACCACATTAAAATTTTAAAAAGGGGGAAACCCCTGAGGGCTCAGGCAATTACGGGCAATGTTCTCGTAATAGACCTTGTATTAAGACTAAGCCTGTTTATAATTTTTTCCCACAGGCTTGCTAGTTTCAGATTTTTCACAAGTTGGGCAAGAACCACCCCTTCATCTTTTTACAATTCTTTTACATATTTTCTATTTTTTTTTTTTAATTCACCATTTTGTATTTTTTTTTTCCCATTTGTCACTGTCCCTTTACTTCTCCACCCATCTTTTTTATATACTTTTTTCATTAACTTGTTTTGTTCATAATTCTCGCCTTCACCTTCTTTTCCCCGATTTTCGCATTTCTTTTAAACTTCAGTTTTCTTTAGGTTTTTTTGTTTTTTTTAATTTTTATTCTAAATTTTGTTCACTCAATTTTTTCCTTTGTTTAGTTTTTCGCCTTTTAATCCTGTAATTTTTCCATCTTTTCATTGGGCCCTCTCCCATATACTCTCAAGTAGTATTCACAATACAGTACGTATCTCCTTTTAGTGTCTCCCTGTGTTGCCAGACATCGCTTCACACTGATATTTTTCCTCTACTTTCTGGTACACGCACCGTTCCTATTTGGAGATCCTGCCGACGTGCTCGGAGTCAAGTGGCCCCATTACGCACATGGCTGTGGCCAGATCCACATCACTCCCTGCCTCCAATTGTAAGCACCCTATTTGTATGTATATCTAAACATACGTTCTCTAACCGTATGTGTAACACAAGGTCCCTCTATATTTGTACATTTCTACCCCTTTATCCATATTTAAACCCTACATTGGCTGGAACATCCGTCAGGGTATCCAGACCTGTTCCGTGCGGTTTACTCTGACTACATACATATTGTATAAACCTTTCACACACTATTAACTTTGCGTTCCCCGATTATATTTATATTTTAACGCTATTCAGCCATCATATGTATAGAATGGAGAGATGCACACAGTATAGATATGACAGACAATGATGAGGAAAATATGCAATGTCCTTCCTTATTGCATAAACATATATAATTTAATGACATTTACTCCCTTTTAAACCATTTCCTCTCACTGCTCCTCTATCCCCTATTCCCATTTTGTCCAATACATATTTAACCATTTAAACGGCACCATTTTTCATTCATTTAGATGCCGCGGCCATCTTTGCCACAGCATCTAAGGGGTTAAACAGTGCGCCCCTCTCTCCTCCCCCGTGCACCATTCTTCACTCCGATCCCCCCGCAGTTTCGATCGCCGAACATGGCAGCTGGAGGCTTTGTGAAAGCTTTCATCGCTGCCATAGTTTTGTTTTCCCCACTTCCGACCCCAGGCAGGAAGTGGGGAAACCGCCATCTTGGTACACCATATTAAAAAATAAAATTAAAAGTTAAAATCCCCCCCCCTTTGCCATTATACAAATAAAACAAAAAAAGTTCCCCATATTTGGTATCGCCGCAGCCGTAAAGGTCTGATTAAAATATAACATCATTTATCCCGTACCCTCCACACCGCAGAAGAAAATTCCCAATGTCAAAATTGTGTTTTTTGGGTAATTTCACGTCCCATAAAAATTGGAATAAAAGTGATCAAAAAAAGTCGCATGCATTCCAAACTGCTAGCAGTAAAAAGTGCCACTCACTGACATCCGTAGGTGTTCGTACAAAAAAGTTATTGGTCGCATAAAATGGCACCACAAATACTGTACTGTACTGTCGGATTTGTATCAACCTGTAGAATACAGATAACACATCATTTCTACCAAACAATACAAAAAAAAAACAAAAAAAACTCCCGCAAGATTTTCCCCCACTAGGAATTTTGTTGCCATTCCCCAGTATATTCTATGGTAATATGGATAACACCACTGGAAAGTACATCTTGTCCCACAAAATTAAAGCCCTCATGTGTTTATGTAGGTGCTAAAATAAAAAAGTTATGGCTTTCAGAAGGAGGAAAAAAAAAATTAGAACCATATTATTATGGCCGTCTGTCAGGAAGAGGTTACCACCTGTACATAAGTTTCCCTACTTTTTTCTGATTTACACTTCTGTTAGTTAATCTGAAAGTGAGTGAATAAACCTATGATGGCTATTAGAACCATTGACCATGTTTTCACAAATGGAGAGTATTATCTTTTCATGAATTTTCAGTATTTTTCATACCATAGATTCCTTGAAACTTAAATATGAACTGAACTACTCTTCATTTTCCCTGGCTTTCTATATCTATCTATATCTATCTATATCTATCTATATCTATCTATATCTATCTATATCTATCTATATCTATCTATATCTATCTATATCTATCTATATCTATCTATCTATATCTATCTATATCTATCTATCTATATCTATACACACACACACATATATATATATATATATATATACATATATACATATATACAAACATATATACACATATATACACCAATATTGTTTTTCTTGTAGTGACTTATGCATGACTAAGGTTGGACGTCAAACCTCACCGTCACATTTCACTCTACAGATGGAGCTCACTTCATATATGTGATAAAAACAAATCATGCTCAAGAACAATGAAATAAAACCGGACCCGATACCTTGCAGCTACAGAGACCTTCCAATCTGATCTGACCATCCGCTCTTCTCTCATTCACAGGTACGATATCTGCACAGACTATCGCACCCATCCGACTGCCTGTTAATTTCCCTTTGCATTTTTCCCTTTGGTATGATAATGACCTAACACACCTTGACCTTCCTGTCCCCATTCCCTGTGGTGTATGTTGATCTTACAGTCTACCATCTTCAGTTCAATTTGTTTCCTACTGCCCCACCATGTTAATTAGCCATCCCGACCCCTCCGCTCTTGTTTGCTCCTGGTATTCAGATTGGGTTTTGATTCAGTATAAAAGTCCTTGTACTGATCATATCTGACCTTGGTCATGTCTGGGCCACTTTTCAAAGTACAAGAACAATGAATTAAAACTGGAATATAAGCCAGGATTAAACAAGGATTTCTAAAGGTAACAGCTTGTTATGCTTTTCTCTTCCACTTTCAGCCTCACAACCTGCCACACACACACTCACCATGCTTTTCCTGTCCTCTATAATCTCAACCTCCACATTCCTGAAACTAAATTGCCTATCTCCATACCTCTCTGCTGGGCAATGAGCTATTTACCTCCCCCTGCATTTTACCCAGTTTCCCACCATCAATGCCTTCCTCACTATACAGACCCAACCTAGTTACTGTTTATCTTACTCCCACCTGCTCACTCTCTCTCTTCTCCTCCTGACTGCTGGGGATATATCCCCTAACCCAGGGTCCCCTCAGCACATTCCCACTATTATATCTCCAGTCGCACACTCTTTTAACCCCGCAATCTTAAAACATATTCACTTGTCCCCTCCTTCTCCTATTTCTCTCTCTGGAATGCATGGTCTGTATGCAACAAACTCTCCTACATACACGACCTCTTTATATCGCGTAACTTATCCTTCCTTGGTCTGACGGAAACCTGGCTGACACCCTCTGACACAGCCTCTCCACTTTACCAATGCTCCATGCCCTGGCAACAAGCATGGCGGAAGTGTTGGCCTTCTCCTGTCAGGCACCTGTTCCTTTGCCCCCACTCAGCCGCTACCTTCCCTCAACCTCCCCTCCTTTGAGATGCACTCTGTCCGCATCTATTCCCCCTCCAAACTCCATCTACCGACCACCAGGCCCTACCACCACCTACCTTGATCGCTTCGCCTCCTGGCTTCTCCACTTTCTTTCCATTGACATCCCCACTATCATAATGGGAGACTTCAACCTCCCCATCGACCACCCAGCAAACTCCTCTCGCTCTTCTCTTCCTTTGGCCTCTCCCAGTGGACCTCTGGAGCTACTCAAAGATGGACACACTATGGACCTCGTCCTCACCCACCTCTGTCCCCCAGCGCACTTCTCCAACTCTAAACACCCTATATCTGACCACAACCTGCTTACCTTTACCACAATCTCCGCCCCACCTACCCCTCCTATCTCACACCTAGTACACCCCCCGCAGGAACCTACAAAACCTTAACCCCCGCAAACAGAATCTCTTGTATTTCTATCTACCATAGCCTCGTTTCATGACCCTAACACAGGAACCGCTATCTACTACCACACAATCAACTCCACTCTTGACTTGGTCGCCCCTCTCATGCACAATAGAACCCGCAAAACACCAGACAACCCTGGCACACAGACTCCACTAAACAGCTGAGGCGAGCTTCCAGAATTGCTGAACGCTGCTGGAAGAAAACCCACTCTACCAACTACTTTGCCTCATAAAATCACTACACATTTAATTCTGCACTCGCCTCAGCCAAACAGGATTACTTCATCACTATCATATCCTCCCTGTTTCACAACCCCAGACAACTATTCAAAACCTTCAACTCTTCTCCGTCCACCAGAACCTCCTCCCCCATCCCTCCTTTCAGCAGATGACTTTGCCACCCCCTTTCTAGACAAGACCAACCTCAAAGAAAGCTTCACCCCACTGTCCTCACCACCCGCATCCATTCCTGAACAGTCCCCAGCACCAGCCACTCTACCTACACAGTTCCCACTGTCACTCACGACAAGCTCTCCTCTCCAAATCCAAGCTTACTACCTTCAACCTTGATCCACTCCCATCTCACCTCATCCCAGACCTCAGCCCTGTTCTAATCCCAACGCTCACCCATCTCTTCAACCTATCACTAACCTCTGGCATCTTCCCTGCCTCCTTTAAGCATGCTACCATCACACCCATCCTGAAGAAACCGTCTCTTGACCCCTCCTCTCTGTCCAACTATCGCCCCATCTCACTGCTTCCATTTGCTTCTAAACTCCTCGAGCTCCACGTCTACCTTCAACTGTCCTCCCATCTGTCCTCCAACTCTCTTCTTGACCCACTACAATCTGGTTTCCGATCCCATCACTCTACAGAAACCATCCTAACCAAGGACACGAATGACCTAGTCACTGCTAAAGCCTCACTTCACTAAACTATCCTTCTCCTCCTAGACTTATCCTCTGCCTTTGACACGGTCGACCATTCCCTCCTGCTACAAATCCTCTCATCCCTCAGCATCACAGACTCGGCCCTTTCCTGGATCTCCTCATACCTCTCTGATCAGACATTGTGTGTCTCACTCTCACACCACCTCCTCCTCTCAACCTCTCCCTGTCGGTGCCCCCAGGGTTCAGTCCTGGGTCCCTTACTCTCCATCTACACTCTTGGTCTGGGTCAGCTCATAGCATCACATGGCTTTCAATACCACCTGTATGCCGATGACGCCAAACTTTACATCTCCGGCCCAGACATTAACTCTCTACTGTCCAAGATCCCAGATTGTCTGTCGTCCATATCCTCCTTCGCCTCCTGTCTCCTAAAACTTAATGTAGAGAAAACGGAATTCATTATCTTTCCACCTTCCCACTCCATCCCTCCACGTGATCTCTCTCATAGTCAATGGCTCTACACTCTCACCGGTCCCACAAGTCTGCTGCCTTGGGATAACCCTGGACTCCGCTTTGTCCTTCAAACCACACATCCAAACCCTTAAATCTGCCTGCTGCCTCCACCTGAAAAAGATTTCACGAATCCGCTCATTCTTTAACCATGTTACTACAATAATGCTGGTTCATGCCCTTGTCATCTCTCACCTTGACTACTGCAACATCCTTCTCTGCGGCCTCCCGTTTAGCACTCTTGCTCCCCTTCAATCCATCCTCAACTCTGCTGCTCGTCTTATTCACCTCTCTCCTCGCTACACTTCTGCCTCTCCCCTCTGCCAATCCCTTCACTGGCTCCCATTACCCAACGCATTCACTTCAAATTACTAAACCATGACCTGCAAAGCTCTCCATAACATCTCCAGATACCTCCCCTCATGCAACCTCCGCTCCTCACAGGACCTTCTTCTCTGCTCCCCTCTTGTCTGCTCCTCACATAACCGTCTCCAACACTTCTCCCATGCTTCCCCCATGCTCTGAAACTCACTGACCAAACACAGACTCTCTTCCACTTTCTCCAGCTTCAAAGGCAACCTGAACACCCATCTCTTCAGGATTGCCTATGACCTAGAATAACCCCACTGTCACTACATCCTCCACAAGCATGTCTGCCTCTCACCTTCTGTCGCCTTCCCCCTTCCTTGTAGATTTTAAGCCTTCGCGGGCAGGGTTCTCTCTCCCTCGTTACCGGTTAGTCAGATTGTCACTATTGTAATTGTTTGACTTATGTTATGTATGTAACCCCCTGAATGTACAGCGCCCTGGAATCAATGGCGCTATAAAATAAATAAATTGATTGCTTCTTATGGTGTGGGGCAGTTCTATTACAATGGTGACCACCTTCTCTAAATGCCCTTTTATCATCCTTCCCTTACAGACTAAAGAATGGCTGGAGAGGATTCCAGCACCAACTCCGATGGAAGGACCATGAGGAAGGTCACCACCACCAGAGCCCAGCAAACAGCAGCTCCTCCTGGCTGGACAGCACAAGCCGAGTGTTCAGACCCCCATGTTGTCCATGTGTAACCAGCGTTGCTTTTCCATGAGAGAAATAAATACCATTACTAAAGCCTGCGTACAGCTCTTCGATGTCCACTTCAAACACATCAGACCAGCATCATTGGTGGAGAAGGCAAGGGTGCAGCAGTTCTTATCAAAAGGAAAAGCAGTTGCCAATATGTCAAATGATTTAACCAGATTCCATGAGAAGTCCGTCAACCATAGGAAGAACATCTTGTTGAACTTTTGCAGTTTCTTCAGAATACACTTGAGATTTTTGGGTGCAGTTTAGTGGCCCAGAAAGCTGGTGCAATATCAAGCGCTTAACTCCTCAGTCGAATCCAGGGGGTCTATTGGTTTAATTTTCTTACAAACAGGTTTCGTGTCTAGACAGGGGCACCAACTACTTTAACGGCAAAAGTAGAAAAGTTGCGCATAAAAGCCTCCGAATCTACAAGGACAGCAAAAATAAGACCCTGGATGCCCCAATGGGAAATCACTTCTCGGAACCAGGACATAAATTCTTCAAAATAAAAAAGGTAATTCTAAATAAGACAAGACAAGAAAATGGGCATTCAGACTAATAAGCCCACTCCAGTCACTGACAAAGACTCAACCCAATAGATGGATTTATGGCCCATTATATGGACATGTCCCACCCACAGCAGATGATACCAGATCTGTAGCCCAACTCATCACCAATACTGCCCCTCCATATGTCACCAAACCTCTAGTACTTTGACTTATCAGAAGGATTCCCTCCATTCCACACAAATGTCTTGACACAACATCTCCATCTTCCTGAACGTAATGCTCTTCAACAGACAAATTTACAAGTGAGTGACCGAGAGTGGACCCATGTGCTCCAACATCTGCAATTATTTTATGGTTAGACAATGAAGAGGTTCACCCCCTATAACACCATCATCCACACGAGTATTTATCATCTACATATCTCTGGCCAATACTTTTGCGGCATCTCCAGCTGTCGGAAAGCCTCCACTTCCATCATCAAGAAGCTTCCAAACCTGGGTGTCGAGACCATTTTCTTAGAATGGATTTCACAGCCCCTTTAACTAACCTAGATCAAATATTAAAACTTCTTGATCACCACCTATTTTTTTGATGGTTCACCACCCTGCAAAACAGAACCACATAAAATATGGATACCGAGGGTCTTGGGAGGGGCCGTGCTTATGGCAATCACTTCTTGGGAGGTTGAGAGCAATCGATTCTCTACACCCACATACAGAAAATAATATTTTACAGAAAGATTTAAAGATAACTTCCTATCCTTGATCCCTTTCCATATTGGGATTACCAATTTCACCTTCACACTCAAAGGAATATCCCCACCACATTGATCAGCTTCAAACAAGTAAAGATTTTCCCTGTTTATAGGAGTTTTCTCCTTGCTTCCCTCCTACAGTCTAACATATGGATGTGTTAATCTCGAAATTTTAGACTGGACCCAATGGGGTACCAGGACCATGGTGAATCCTGACTCTGTCCAGCGCTATGGAATATAACAGCGCTATATAATATAATCCTATAGGACAACCTTTACCCCTGTATTGATCTGGGGTGACCACTCTCCATACATCCCTAAAGAACGCTCTATTTACTTGCTGATAGTATTGGTTGAAGATCACCGTTGAAGATACATTTAGAAGTTAGTTGACATCATTTACAGTTATGACTGATGTGATAAGCCAATAACTCCTCAAAGAATTGAAGGTTGTGTTTTATTAATTGCTGTACAAGTACATATCTTATCAATCAGGCTGTGCCCCAGGGTCAACAACAGCAGATTTGAGTCTGGCAATTGTAGATTTTGACAACTCTAGAGTGGCGGGGTATGGCCCCCTGCCAGTAGGGTTAGATACCATCGATGGCTGGCAGAGCTTCAAGTAGTGTCTGCAGACACGTCCCTGGATTTCAAATTCAATCTCAGAGAATTAGCTGAAGAGCACGAACCGTTCAAAGGATAAAACTCCTTTAAAAGCCAAGTAAAATTTCTACCCAATTACAATGCAGGGTAAATACGTATCTGTTTTTCTAGATTTAGTTACTAATGATCTCAGAAAGTCTAAAAAAGAATTACCAGCTCATCCAAATATGAATAGAGTAGAATTCAAGGCATTGAATACTCTATCTAAAAATAAAGACATTGTTTTGGATTACAACCGCCCCTCCCTTGTCTGCACTATGGAAAACTGACTATAACCAGGAAGTATGAAAGTTCTGAATGATAATTACTATTATAAAATAGTTGAGAAAGATGCACATAAGTTAAAAATTGTATGAGGATTTTATAAAAAATACCTTTGTAAGTTTTTTGAAAGAAGAAAAATTGCTTTCCCTAAAAAAGGGTCTTTGGCTTGTTTGTACCTTTTTTCTATCATCTCTCCAAAATCCAAACAAACCCTCTGGGTCGAATATCATTTTTGTGATAAATTCAACTTTCCAATCTTTCACGTTTTATAGACTTGTAATTACAACCATTGGTGGTAAAATTGCCAAGTTATATACGTGATTCAGATTCTGTTCTGAAAGATTTAATTGGCAGAGCATGGAAAGCTAACTATATTTTTCCCACTTTGGATGTCACAGCACTATAATTGAATACAGAACACAATCATGGCCTAGCAGCAGTTAAGGGTTTTTATGGATTCAGATCAATCTTATCCAGAACCCTTCAAATTTTTTTTTTTTACTAGCTGAATTGGAGAGGATTTTAAAAAATAACTTTTCTGCATATGGAGGCACCCATTTTCACCAGCAGGTTGGCACTGCAATGGGGACATGAGTTGCCCCATCCTTTGTAAAACCTTTTTTATGGGGCCTTCGGTCCCAGCATAGAAGGGTTTTTTTGTACCCTTTATTGAGTCACATTAAATATTGTGTCACATTAGCTATTATTGTAGATTTAGAGATGACTTGCTGTTCATCTGGGTAGGTTCTGAAATTTTTTACTAATTTTGTGTCTTTTGTAAATAAAAACTAATGGGGCATTAGTTATACAGCCACCAAACATGATCAGGAAATTATATTTCCTATTATATATAGAAAACAATATGATAACGTCTAAAACTCACTTTAAAAAAAACTGATTCTAACAGTTATGTCTTTTAATTCGAACCACCAGAGAAATTGGATCCGAAATATACCCTTCGGTCAAAAATAGGGGTTTAAAAACTTCCTAATCGTACAATTTTCTTTTAACAAAACGGAAACCCTCACTGAGATATTTTTACAAAAAAATTACCCCAAAAAAGTATTGATGGGCCTAGAAAAAAAAAGTTAGACTTCAGAGTCACTTTTTAGAATCTAGAAAAAAAAGGGAAAAGAAAGATTATGGGGTTTGTTTTTCCACCCCCTTTAAAATTTGCAATATAAAGAGGTTAAACATCATGACTAAACATTAATATTCCCCAAGATAGTCCATTGTTTAAAAAATGTATTTCCAATACCCCAATTTTTTAAAGGGGGCTAAAACACCAGAATTTTTTACCCATCTTGCCTGAAAAGATAAAAAGTTTCCCCCTCAAATGTTGAAGAAAACAAGAAAATTCTTCCCCTCAAAAATCCTAACTGTAATGCTGTAAATCTAGTTGTGGGGGAGTGTTTTAATCATTTTCACGGGGAATTTTTAAAAAACGAAAAATTTTTAACATGTCTAGTTATATTTATTTCTTGTCATTGTGGGTAAATATGTTCAAACCCTCCATGAATTTTGTCTGGGAGAGTAAAAACCATAATTTAATATTTAAACTGGCAAATTGCATAAGTCCCCGAGAAATTCTTGGATCATTTTCAGCACAAATCCAATTTTTAAGGTCCCCTATAGAGTTTTTTACATCCAAACACTTTCGATAGACAGAAAAAAATTGAGCGGGCAAGGGAGGGTTTTTGATGTATAATTTTGGGAAGGGGGTTTTGGCCCACATGACTTGAATGAGATTCAGGGGGTGTTTGTTTTTTTTTTTTATCCCTTTTAATACATTTTTTTTTAAAAAAAAAATTTTTAAATATATTTAGTTTAACTTTTAAGTATTAATTTATAATAAGCCCCCCTGTTTAAAACATCCAGATGGGATTGCCCTTTGAGATTAAAATGGATTAATAGTATTTTTTTTTTTATTTTGAATAAATGTTATATTGTGCTTTAAAATATGTCTTTTTTTTTTTTAGGTGATCTTAAAGTTGTGCTGAAATGCAATCGATAGTAATTTTAAATGGATGTAATTGTTTTATTTTTATGCATTTTTGTTTTCAATAATTGTTTCCTATTGTGCTAATTCCCTTTACTTGTTTTTTTTATGAATGGTCTTACTAGAAAGCCTTGTTTGAAATTGGGGGTTTTATTTAAACCACTTTTTTATCCTTCAATTATCTGAGGGAAATGGGGGTTTAAGCCCCCGAAAAGCGGCTTTTTTTCTAATAAATACCACCTAAAATCTTTAGTGCTCACCCCAATACTCTTTTTACGGGTTTTTGCGCTCTAAACACCCTTTTGGTTTTATTTCTATGGCAATCAACCAAACAAATACCACCTCCTCGGGGGTTTCCCTTGGGTCGGAGCGGGAAGTGGGTGGAGCGTAGCCTTTAATATTTAAAAGGGAAACATTTTTTAGAGAGGGCCGGGGCAAAAGGGTTTAACAATGATTAACCCTGCTCAACTGCAAAGGTTTTTTTGTGCTCTTTTCTTTGTTATTTATATGACCCCCCCCCCCCCTCCCCCTTGGGGGCCGAGTTTTATCTTCCGCCCGGGGGGTTTTGGGTATTTTTTCTTCAGTTACAAGACTTTTACCTAACAAAAGGTGGCCACAAAATAATGCTGTTCAAATTAAAAATAAAATAGCTAAGTGTATTATTAGTGTAAACGACTTTTTGGCATATGTCTCCTTGTTTCTATGGTACAAGTCAAAACTTTTAAATATCTGAAGGGGGGAAATGTCTTTTATGTGGAAGATATGCTGCTAAATTTATATAATTATATAATCAAAAAAGGTATAGGAAAATTTTTTGAAGGGGCGTCTGTTGACTTCCTGTTTGGTGTGGTTTGGGGCCAGCCAAAAACTGGGGAAATTTTCTGGGGGGAAAATGGCCAAATATACCCTGAACCTGGAGTTATAGCTGGCAAAAATTAAATACCAACATTAAATTGGCCTACATATCCCAGATGGACAGTTTCCCACACAAAACAAAGTAAATCCATGGTTTCAGCCAGGCATCAGATCTCATGAATTCTGTTCCAACAGAGCAGACAAGTGTCCATTTAAAAACCCAAATTAAGACAGTTTTGGAATCAGGGGAACCATCCCATTTTAAAATTTAACCAAATCAGAGCTGCCAAGACACCTAAAATCCCCTTCTCCAATGCAAGAAACAAGTCCTCTACTGTTGATTGTAGGTGACCACAAGTACAGGGTTTTCCAAAGATGAGAAAAATTAAAAAACGAATAATGTGGCAGAGATGACCTTGAAGATAAACGGGACCTTTATATCAGGCAAAAAAGCTCAACTTTTTTCACTGCTTTCATGGCTTTTATTTTGTTAAGGACGAAGCCGTTTTTTTTCAGTCAAGCTAACTCTGCTACATTTTGATTGACCAACTGGGAAACAATATTCCAGACCTTTCCCTACTAGGTTATGCACCAACTTCAAATTTGAGAATTTTAATTAAAAGTTCATTTTCCATCCAATACACAAAGTGGGGCCGTCCCTGCAATGTAAGGAGCTGGGAGAAACCAGATTCAAAGACTATTAAGTTTCCAACATATTCAGGATACAGGCCCCACAGCCGTATACGAGGGCAGCACCCCCCAAAAGCCAGCAGAACTATAAACCCTGGAAACTTCACACACCGCATCCATGTTGTGTACCTGGTGGGTGCATTAATGTGCTTTTTGGTCTGTTGGAGAAACCAAGCAAAAAAAAGAAAAAGGTTTCCACTACCAAACACGTGCCTGGTTTTATCTTCAATCCTCAATACAATTGGGCCGTGGGTAAAGTTTTTTCCCTAAAAAAAAAAAAAAAAAATATTTTTGGGTTTAAACTTTCCCCCTCAAAGATTTCTGTCCATACTGGTCTGCCAGGGGCCTTTTAGAACAGCGCCACAACATCCCAAAACCCGATTGTTTTTAAGCCTGACAGTGACATTTTGTCATTCTGGCTCTGTAAAACCATTCCCAAAATTTCCATTACATTGGGGATATTCTGATCATCTACACTGAACATGCACATGACCTTATGAATATCCTCAAAAATACATGATTTATCCCACCATAAACTTCACACTGTACTACTCATACACAGGGCTAAACTTTCTGGACACCAATGTAACAAATGGAAAGTCTTCAATACAGACATCCCTGTAGCAGAAACCATTTGATCGGCCACCATAACCAGATGGGACATTATCCATCTGAAACCTATTAAGCCTATAATCTACCAGACACAACACCACATCTGTTCCAGTTCAGCAGACCAGGATCTCCACCTTAACTGAAGGGGGGGGGGGGGAATTATCAGGACAACCATCTCACTTCAATTGCCACCTCAAAGGCACCAGGACACCCAACTTTAATACAAAGAAAAAAATGAACTATGTCCCCTGGTAGGGGCCACAATTTCATTAGCTAGAATTTAGAAAAAGTGACCTATACAAGGCTGACCATCTGGAAAAAAAATATTCCTGGATTCCCCCCCTATTAGGTATCGGCACCCTTCAAATTTGTGCATGTTAAATTAGAAGTTTATTGCCATCCAATACACAAAGAAGCCGATCACTACAATGCAAGGAGCTGCAAAACCCTGACCTTACATAATGACCACAGACAGGATAAGGATCCTCAACAGAAAGACCTGAATCCCATAGAACACCTGTGAAGAGATTTTAAAAATGGCCGTTTGGAGAAGGCACCCTTCAAATCTCAGGGACCTGGAGCAGTTTGCCAAAGAAGAATGGTCTAAAATTCCAGCAGAGCATTGTAAGAAATTCATTGAGGGTTTTACCGGAAGCGTTGTTCGCAGTTATTTTTGGCTAAAGTTTGTGCTACCAAGTATTAGGCTGAGGGTGCCAATACTTTTGTCCGGACCATTTTTGAAGTTGTGTGAAATGATCAATGATTTGATTTTTGTTTAATTCTCTTTTGTGTTTTTTCATTGCAAGCAAAATAAAATATATTATTACCAAAGAATTTGCAATTGCAATAATTTTCAGGAAGAAACTGAGTATTATCTGACAGAATTGCAGGGGTGCCAATACTTTTGGCCACCACTGTAGTTACACCTTAAGCTTTTGAATGTACACTTGGATCACATAGTGAGGCTAAAAATGATCCTGTGGTTCAGGATTGTGAAACACCAAAAAATGGGTCTGATGGAGAAATTGCTGTTATTCCTCCTGGATCTGAAATAGATTTGGTTGTAGATAATGGAACTAATACGGAGACCATTTCACCCCTTTTAGATATAGTCACTGACAAGGAGATAAACAGCCCTCCCATTGACATGCACATCTTCTGTCCGGAAACCGTATGGAAGATTGTGCATGTTGAATGTTTTGTCGCCGGTGACAAAACCGCCGGGCGGAAAACCCGTGCAGTGGGGACGGCTGCATGGGTTTTCTATAGAGCACAATTGTGCTAATTTTCGGCCGGTTTTTCGGGCAGTCTGAAAAACCGCAAACCGGCTGAAAAACCGTCCGAAAACCCGTGCCGTCTGGACACGCCCTTATAGATTATAGAGTAGCTGCCCTCACTAGTGAGTCACAGTTCTTTAGGGTTAAACCCAACCATGAATATACGCCAGTCAGTGAAGGATATATTAATTGTCCAAGTACAAAGGTCAGCCAGAAAAAGAAAATGCCAAGAAGGGGCTGCAGGGGGCAGCAAAGTAAAATTAAATCGATTCAGACTCAAGTACCAAAAAAAGGAAAATTAGATCAGAGTGGGGAGGAAGTCAAAATAGGAGATTTGTTTTAATTTATCAGATTACCAATTAAATGCTGGTGAAATAAAGTTACTTTAAATTTTAGCCCAGACAATAGGGCAGATGATTTTATTTTATTTAAAGATATAGAAAACATTTGTCAGGAAACTTACGGTACAGAGATTTTTTTATTAAAAATAAATGAGAAAAAAATTGGAAAATGACCATGAGAATACCTTAAATGAAAGTGATAGTATTTCAATAAGTAGAGAGACCAAAATCTAACTTTTAGCCCACACAATCCCAGGGCAATTATATAAAAGTGTTTCATGACCTGATGATACATGATCTAAGGAAATTAAAGAGATCATATTCAAAAAAAATTTAAAATTTATCCCATATTGAGCAAAAGGTGTGGTCCACTTTAGCGTGCAACAATAAATTTTGTTGTGAGGAATGCGGACAAGGGGGAGCTGTGGTAAAACAGAACTACAGCGATTACCATACAGAGTCCCTTAGGATATTAAAATGATACATTTTATTATAGGGCAGTGAATATTTTAGTATATGAAAATTTGCAGGAAGTTTATGATTTTTTCAAATTGTGCTTTTGACTAAGGTACCATTGATAAAAGCAAAAAAAAATTATTAGTTAAAAAATCCTACTATACCCCACTTTTACCTAAGGTGCATAAACACAAAAAAAAAAAAAACCCCTGGGAGACCTATAATTTCGGGTGTGGGATCTTTGTTGAACTTATCCCATTTTATAGATCTGTATCTTCAGCCATTTGTGATAGGGCTGAAAATTTACATTAAAGATTCAAATGCAGTAAATAAAATTAGAATCCCAGTTGAAATTTATCAAATCTCTAACATGTGATGTCTCTTCATATTCAAATTAGTCATTCTTTGGGACTGGAGGCTGACTTTAAAATGTGGAGATAACTTAAAATTAGTATCTAAAAAAAGTTAAACCGTTTTTAATTGATGGTTTAGAAGTTTTTAAAAAAAAAAAAAAAATTCTCAATATAATTGCTTCCATTACCACTAACAGGTTGGCACTGCGATGGGGACACGTGTTTCCCCATCTTTTGCCAACCTGTTTATGAGAGCATTTTAAGCGGTTTTTGACAGAGTTGAAGCCATTTTTTAAGAGAATATGCTATTAGAAACGTTTTATTGATGATATATTTGGGAGGGTACTGAGGAAGATTTGAAAGCGTTTACAATAAATTTTAAATAAAAACTCTTGGGGTATCTTTTACTGAAAATGTTAGGACAGGTTTTTTTTAGATCTTTATTTTTTCATTGAAAATAAGATAGTATCTAAAACCAATTTTAAGGATACAGATTCGAACAGCTATCTATCCTTTCGATCCAATCACCAACACGGATGGATCACAAATATCCCATATGGACAGCACCGCAGAATAAGAAAAAATTACATTTTAGATGGAGATTTTGAGACAGTCTGAATTGCTCACAGAGAGATTTAAGCAGAAAGGCTATCCCGTCTCTAATACAAGAAGCAGAGTAAAGTGAATTCTCGTACTCAGTCTGAATTTGAATCAAATCAATGGAAAGCTGAATGGAAATGTGGATGATCATTTTAAAATTTGTTACAACCTTCAGTTCCCAGCATCAGGAAATAAGACATCTACTGAATAAACACTGGGACATTTTAAAATTAGACCCAGTGTTGTATTCAATATCACCTAAAAATACTCAGTTGAGGGCTGCTACTATTAAAAATAAGATTGTCCCTTTAAAACTTAAACATGGTAAAAATAACAAGAATAAAGATATAATGGAAGCTACAGGTCTGTCCAAAGTTCTAGGATCATATCCTTGTAATCATGGGTCCTACAAATGTTGTGGGATGTTCACCAGTGCTGAAGAATTTGTCATTTATGTGCTAACATGCATGTGTGGCATACAATATGTGGGTAAGACCACATAAAAACTTTCTAGACTGATAATCATGGCTAGAATGTTAGGCATAGCAAGCTTTTCCATAGCTTCCTTTGACAATCAGTCAAAAAACACCCTGGAGTAGAACCATGTTTCTCCGTCCAGCCGATAGTGTGTGTTGACATTGAAGATCCAGATTGCCATAAAAAAACTGGCTGCTAGAAAGGTCTTTTGGATTTACAAGCTAAATACCATCACTCTATATGGCTTGAATGAAATTCAGGATGCTATAGATTGAATGTAGTGTAGTGGTTAACATAGCCGTCTTTCAAGTAGTTGATTCAGGGTCAAATGATTTATGTACATGTTTTAGATATTTTAATTATAAATTATTATATATTGATATTTTGTGTTTTTTTTCAAATTCAAAAATAAGTTTTAGTGTGAGCACAGAAGTAAGAGAAAGACGGACAACACTCTGCAAACTCAAAAAAACCCAAAACGACCAACAACCAGGTTCTACAGAATTTGTTAGCCTGCTCAGGGGTCCGATTGATCAACTCCTCCATCCATATATTGAACTGATTTCAGCAAACCATTCATCCATGGGATGGGGAGTGGATGTTTTCCCACCTCTGTGGGATTATGGACTTTGCAGCCTGCAGCAAGTGCTTGAGGAGGGACTTCTTAAACTTACTGACCAACATAGGGAACATGAACAACAGTAGCGCCTGGTGAATCAGTAATTAAAATGCCCGTCACTGCCTCCAAGGCCTCCAACAGTGAAGCCCAGAAGACTCTCAGAGGGACAACCCCACCATACACGAGACATAGTCCCTATATCTTTTATTGTGATTTTAATTAACCTTGGTAAATCTATGTTGATATATGTTTAGCATTTTAGGTATTGTAAATTTTATGTTGTCATTTTTAGTAAGGGTTTGTTTTAATTGAATTAAGCCTCGCTGTCAATGTTTAACTATTTAAAAGCCGTTGTTGGCTGTTTTATATGCCTGAAGTGGGAAAGATCCTCTGTGAAATGCGTTGCCTGCTTGTTGTATTTATGTTAAATGAACCGACCTAATATGAATTGGTTGTATTACTTTTATTCTCCCAACGTCTGAAGCACTACGAGATCCTCCATTATTCTATTCACAATTCATTCTGTTTGGTTTTGTTCCTTATTACTACTGCTGGAGTCTGCGGGGACTACGAGAGTAGGGGATTCTCGGGCTGTTCTTTGGGTGCGGTGCAGACATCAGCTGCCGGATTAGTTCTCATTACTTGAGCGATATTATGAGCTGTACCATTACGAGTACAGCTCAATAAGGAGAGCACAATCTGAACTGCTGTCGCTAACTCTCCTGTGATTACAGTAACACACATTGTGCCTTTTTTGTCCATCTGTTTTTCCCAAGGAATCCATTTACGGAGTCCGGGATAATTTGGAGTATACCTATACTTAAGACACCCATTATACCACATTTTACCCCATAGAAGTCCTACCCCGTACTCCTCTACCACCTCCTACTCCATGAGCCCTTATTTACCTATTCCTGGTAAGCACTGCCCAATTACTAACCTAAAACTGAAAGATTTCCTTCCTATGCTGACATTAATGGTTTTCCTATGAATGATATTGTTCTCAAGCACATTTACCATCCCTACCTACACTCGTATGGTAAGCTACACTCTGCCCTTACTTTCCTTTTGCATACACTATATACTCTTACTTCTGTTTACCCCATCAATTCTTCCCATTTCCCCCTTCCCTACCTGTGAGTTCTGTATAGAGGACATGTGAATATAAGACCTTTCTACTTATTTTTTTTTTACCATCCTTTCATCTTAGTTCTCCACTTTTTAGACTGACTTTCTAATTATTTATTAAAGCTTTTTTCTCCCATAAAGGGCCCCAGAAGAATGGGGGCTTTTTAAAAAACGAAACATTACAAAGCCCCCTTTTTTTCATTAGCATTATTTACCATCCATTTAATCTGCGGGATTGGGGCAATCGGTTTTATTTTAAATAAAAAGGGTTTCCCAAAAAAAATGGGTGTGGTGGTTTCTTCCCATATACAGGTAGAACGCAAATGCAGTGAAAGAAAACCTATCTAGTTCATAGATTAACTATGAAAACTCAAACCTGCCCTGGGAAAACCCATAATTCCAGGTATGAATTCTATTCTCAATAAATGTATTGCATTACATTGATTAACAAAGAAGGGGAAATGATCTCCCCCTTTGAGAAGCCACCAAAAATTGGTTTTGGGTGAGGATTTTCCCCCTATCGATCTCACTGACTGTTTTTGGGGATAAAAGCAAAGGGTTAGGGGGAAAAGATTTTAGGAACCCACAGTGCACTCTATTGATATAGTTATCCTCAAATGTGCCCCGCAGGGCTTTGCAAAATGAAAAGGATTTGAGCCAAACATTTTTGTTCAGCAGTGCCCTCATCAGTGCGCGAGAAATTTTGGTTTGCTGGGTGACAGGCGAAAAACAAAGGGGGAAAAAAAACTCTGAAGAGCTTTCCAAAATTGGGTTTTGGGGGTTTAAGATTTCTTGCCTATCAACCTCATTTACTGTTTTGAGAAAGCAGTTATCAAAATAAAACTTCACTACGAAAAACTGGAAACGTTTAGGAGGTTCGTTGGAAAAAAAATTTTTTTTCCCCTAATGCTCAATTTCTCTTTGGACTCCAATATAAAAATACAGTTTTGGCATCGCAGCATGAGGTTTACTTTTTAGAACAAGATACAGTTATTACACCACTCAAAAAGTCTTACTAGAAGATTTGGAGAGAAAATGCACAAAAAAAAAACTTTCCATTATTGGGTTGTTAAAAGGGTTTCTCAACAAATTTTGCATATCCCAAATGGCCCAAAGTCATCTCCTAAATGAGCCCCAAAACCTATTTGTTCTTTAAAGTTGTGGTCGAGACTCCCTAGAATGAATGCTGTTCCTAGGGCAGCCGAGACTCCACCCAACCGCATTTAGGCTAACAAAAACCCCTTTAAAAAAAGCCAAAATGGGCAAGCTGAGATTAAAGGGTTCCCCAAGGGGGCCGAAATTCATTCCATGAGGGTTTAAAAGAAGATACATCAAAAGGGAAGGGCCCCAATTTAAACCGTATTATGAGACCTTATGTCATAGGCTTCGATGCAGATGCTCCATTTATATAAAGCATTGTATTTGTTGTAATGTAGAAGATGAGGAATTCTATAACTATGAATAAAGGTCCTCAGGCTTTTACCACAAAATCAACACAAAATATCAAACACCCGGGATCAAATCTTGGGTGGAGATTACAGAAGTAGAGAAAAAAACTGGGGACATTTATGGTTTTTTTGATTTTATTCTTTTCCATAAAGACACATTGATGAATCAATTCCTTCATCATATAATGATTTTAAGTTTATTTTTAATATGTAGCAGGCAGGGAGGAATCCAATACAACTATTTAGTAAAAACATTAAAATATCAACAAAACAAGTTGGCATAAGCAAAATATAATTGACGCGTTTCAGCAACATGTGCCCTTATTCGCATACTTACCAACTCTCCCGCTTTTGGCGTGGGTGTCCCGCGCTAATTGGGGTCCCCCCCCCCCAACGCCATCCCGCACAGTTGCGAAACTCCCGCCGCCAGCACCCGCGGGGGCGTCTTTTAAATGAACCAGGCGGCACCAGAGAATGGCGCTGCGCGCTACTCTTGCACCGCCGGGCTGCTTCTGCAGGCGGGTGCAGCGGCCGCCGCGTCCGCTCACCCGCCCAGAGTCTCGCTGTGCAGGGAGGAGGCAGGAGGGATCGCTCCCTCCTCCCCCCACTGTATGTAACCCCTGTACCGTTACCCACGGCCCCGTGTGCGCCGTACATACAGTTCAGCGCCGCAGGGGGAGTGTACTCGCGCTGCAACCCACTTCCCTTCGCATCGCAGAGGAGATTCGGAGTTGTCTGGAGCCTGGTACATGGTGGAGTGACGTCTTATTTTATTTTATATTAGCTACAAGGGGGGCTCTAAACCATGGCTACAATGGGGCAATGGCGGCATCTACCTGGCTAACAATGGGGGCATCCTACCCAGCTAAACAAAGGGGGGCATCACCTGGCTAACATAGGGGCATCTACCTGGCTAACAAATGGGGGCATCTACCTGGCTAACAAAGGGGGGCATCTACCTGGCTAACAAAGGGGGCATCTACCAGGCTAACAAAGGGGGGCATCTACCTGGCACCAAAGGGGGAAGGTGGGCATCTAACCTGGCTAAACAAAGGGGGGCATCTAACCTGGCTACAAATATGGCTCTACCTCTGGCTACAAGGAGGCAACTACCTGCCCTTTTAAGGGCAACACACCTGGTACGGGGGGGGTACTACCTGCTATAAGGGCATCTACCTGGCTCTCGTCTTCAAAGCAGTTATGCATTAGGTGAGTGGGTGTGGCTTTTTGAAAGGGAGTTGCGACACACGACAAGATGGACGTGGCCTTACAAACTTTTGCCGCGGCGCGCTTAGCGCGCCGCCCACTGCAATCTCCTGCTTTTTTAATTTCAAAAGTTGGCAACTATGCTTATTCGTAGCATGCTGGCTGCCTGGATTCCTCCCTGCAAGCTATATTGGTTTTCAAACTAGTTGCTCTCTAGCTACTCTGTGCACCCTTGATCACAACGATCCACTTCAGCTGAGCTGGCAAACTCCTTTTCGCTATTATTTTTAACATGGCTGCTTACTGACCGACTTTCTCCTAAAAAGCGGACTTCCAGCTGTAACAATACTTTTGGGTTACTGAAGGGACAAAAACAGGATTGCTTACAACCTTTTCTGCATGCTGGTGTGAATAGGTGTTAAGTTGGTGTGCAGTTTTTTCACAATCTTGCTTCAAGCAATTTCGCTGCACCTGTGATCTTTTTCCCAGTCACATAAATGGGCAGAGTTGCTAGCTACTGGGTTCATGTTAGTTCAGCCATTGAGCTGTGAACAAGCCCCAAAGAACTGGAGTGTTTCTATATGAACATGGTGAAGAAAATCACTGCTGATCTCCAGCCCAAATTCTAGAACAGGGCTGGGCAATTAATTTGTTCATGGGGCCGTATGCGAAAGTGGGATGGTTTTAGAGGGCTGAATTAAAAAAAATAAAAATAAATCATAGGGTGAACGGGAAAAAACAATTGTTTTTTGGGGTTTATTTTTGTGGAAACTTACTCTGTATCCTCAGTGAGGCAGGTATATAGTTAGTGCTCCCCACAGGCAGGTATATAGATAGTTAGTGCTCCCCACAGGAAGGTATATAGATAGTTAGTGCTCCCCACAGGAAGGTATATACTTTGCTACTATAACTAGACCTAGCATCGTACGCCACAGGCTGCATCTGACCGGCTAGAGGTCAGGCCATACAAGGCCCAGGTCTGTTCTAGAAAGACAATAGTGGAGAACATTAGAAGCACCCTGTCCTCACCCATCAGACGCAAGCAATCTTTCTTTTTCCAGAGGCGTTTTTTTTCCCCCTTTCTTTTTATTTTTCCCTCCTCGCCTTCTGAAAGCCATAACTTTTTATTTTTCCACCTACATAGATATATGAGGGCTTTTATTTTGCGGGACAAAGATGGAATTTCTAATGGTGTATATTCCTATACTATAAGAATATACTTCGGAAACCGCAAAAAAAATTTTTCCAAGTGGGACAAATTGTGAAAAAAAACAAACGTATTATCGCCATTTTTCCTGGGGTGTTTTGCTTTTATACCGGCGTTCAATCTTCGGTAAATAATAAGGTGTTAATCTTATTCTACAGGTTGAAACTCCATCGGCAATACCAAACATGTAGGGTTATCCTTTATGTTTTGGTACCGTAAAAAAATGCCAAACATTATCTATTTTTGAAATTTGCGCCATGCGCCATTTAGTGACCCATATCTTTTGTTGTACTAACACCTACGGACGTCATGAGGGGGCATTTTTTGGCGGGCTGAAGTGTACTTTTTAACTGCTAGCGTTTGGAATGCATGCAACTTTTTTGATCATTTTATTCCATTTTTTGAGAGGTAAAAATGACCAAAAACGCAAATTTGGCGTTTTGGAAAAATTTTTCTTCTTCTACGGTGTTCAGTGTACGGGATAAATGATGTTATATTTTTAATATTCTGACTTTTTTTCTTTTCGACGCGGGCGTACCAAAGTATGTGTAACTTTTTTATTATTTTAATGGGATTTTATTTGTATAAATGGGGAAAAGAGATGATTTGAACTTAATACTTTTTTTGTACTTTTAAAACTTATTTTTTTACTGTAATCGATTTAGTTTCCAAGCAGAACTACAGGTTCTCTTATTTGACCAAAATGGTGAAGAGTAACAACCCCCAATAAACTTGCCCGGCGTAAGACACTAAAAACCAAAAAACTACAAAGACAACACGCCTTCAGGCTGAAAAACATAACTTTTCATAAGAAAGCTATAAAAACCGGACCTAAAACGAAGTGCCCTAAATTAACCCCTCAAAATACTAAAACCTAGAAGAACAGTGGGAATACCGCCTGAAAAAGGGCGACCCCACTCAGGAACTAACCCTATGTTTTATATTTTGAGGGTAATTTTAGGGACTCTCTTAGGGCAGTTTTATCAGCTTATCTTATTACAAAGTTATATTATAAAAGCATTTATCCCCCTATGGTGCTTGACCACTAGGGGGCTCGATTGTTAATACAGCCTAATGCATTGCATAGGCAAGCATTAGTTACAAAATGGTGGCGGTTCCCCACTTCCTGTCTACGGGGCCGGAATTGGCAAACCGGCAAATCTAAGTGACTGGTCGTGAGCCTTCACAGGCTCCCCACCACCATGTCCGGTCCGTACGGATCGGCGCGATGCCGATGACTCATAAGGACGGTTCGCGGCACCCAATCAATCGTTCATTCAGAACCCTCGGCCATCTGCCGACCGCGGTGTCTGATGGGTTAAACAGCGCCAGATGGCGTAGTCCCCACTTCCGGCGCTGTTGCTGCCGTAGGGTGTTAGCTGCGATTAGCCGCTAACACCCAAGCGGGCTGTGCGGGGGGGTCGAGGAGCGATCCTCCCAGCAAAGACCCTTAGCGGCCCTGGGACTACTCATAGACGTCCAGGTCGTTCATGGGGTTATATGTGGTAAATTCCAATATATAAAAGTTATTTCTATTGTATAATCAAAGATGGAGGCTCCTGTACGAGTCACATGGACAGTGAGTCAGTGGGGCTGGTTTCTTGGACTGCACAAGATATTGATTCCTCTGCTAATTTAAGGTAAATTTAAGATAAAACAATAGGGCTCAGGATAACATTGTAGAACTTGACTGATAAGCCCAGCCATGTAGAAGAAAAGGGGCATGTATCATGAAGATGGAAACTAAGGGTCTGCAGGCCTCAGTGGATGGGGGCAGGTATGGTCTTGGAGATAGGGTATTAAAGACACAGTCATGATGTTGGAAGGGCTCTTTGGAGGAAGCCAGCAAACTGTGGTAAGCTGCTGCTTGGAGGAAGGGCCCACATTTGGTGGGATTCTTTAGAAAAACACATGAAGAGACACAAGTAGAGGACTGCACAAAAAACTTAATGTGTGAAGGTCTTGGATGGTAATAACATTGTATCTTGTTATAGGATTTGTAACTGTCATTGTTATTAGTGGGGTAGCGTTTATGTAATTTGTTTTTTTTGTTCTTGTACATCCCCATATCATTTACTAATAACCATAAAATCAATTGCACATGCTATACTATTCAATATGGTTTATAAACCCATTCTTGTCTCATTTTATTGCAACTAACCTTTCGAATCAAACCAGTAAGAGGGTGGAATGAATATGAATGAGAATACACTAATATTACATATGTAATATCTGATTTTGTGCCGAGTGGTTCCTCTAGGTAAAATTTGCCTATACTAATTGATTGGGGCATGATAGCCCACTGACGTGGTCATTATCTTTTATTGGTTAGAATAGTATAAAATAGATCTCCTGCTAAGCTGAAAGGTCTAAATTAGATCTTTAGAGATCTCGGTATGCCCATTATATCAGCTGTTGATAATTGAGATGATGACCCTCCCAGCTGTAAGTTAGGTATTTTTTGATGCACTTGCCTGTTTGAATGGGCTTTCCGCCTTACGTGAAGGTGTGTAGCCGAGAGAGATAACTTGAATGAATCTCGGATTTTACCGATGGATCTGCGCATGCGTGGGAGACCCGAGGGAATCCTGTTCAGTAGTTCGGGATTGGGCTGGGTCCTCTGCGCATGAGCGGGATTTCATCTACCCGGAAACAAAATACGGACAATCGGAGTAACATCTATGCAGGTATTCTATCCTTTTGTGCGATCTAGGGATTTATTTAGATGCTGTCCCTATAGCGAGGTGATATTTGTACTCATATATAGAAATGGTTGAGCATTTTAGAGATTTGTTTTGGTAATGTTTTGTGTTAAAATGGGGGAGGAGTTACGTGACCTCCTATCTGGAGGAATTTGGGTTATATATAGGCGGGACATTTGAGGGAATAGCAGCATCAACCAGCAGGGGTCAGGGATGTATCTGATGAATAGATAGTAATGGTGTTCAGATCTAAGTCCAATGGACCCCTGATGAACCCCAAAAAAAAGGAGGGGGAAAAACCCTCGGGTTTATGGAAAGAAAGGGAAAGGGGCCCTTTAAAAAGGGGAATAATCAAAAAACCAAATTTTTTTATATATCCACAGTGATTTGAAATACTGACTTCTTGAAATTTCCTTTTTATCTGGTGAAAAAAGGAATTTTTGGGGATTAAAGATAGGATGTGACTTCTATATGAGGTATTTACTGTCTGGTATAATCTAAAGTGCATCCTAGATTTAGCTTTATTGGCAAAGAAAAATTGAATTTTTTTTTTTTTTTTTATCAAGAAAATTTTTATTGATTTTCCAAATATAAACATAACCATACTGACATATCCACAGTTCTAGGTACAATTTACATTATTCTGTAAGGTTGACATAGAGAAGAAAAGAAAAAATGGGATCTTAGGGTTAGCATGTACAGATGTATCATATGATATCCGAAAGCATCAAGACCCCTAAAATTGAAGGGCAACATACAGATTAAGCGCTTTCCCAACAGAGGAAAGGATATTTGTCAGCAACTGGACATAGATAAACAAAAACAGTGCAAACATGGGTTTGCGTATACCAAGTAGAGAAAAAATAAAAAATACGGATCGAACCTGGAGCCTAGCGGTCCCTACCCAAAGTATCAAGGATAAACCATCCATTACCCCTACTACTGCCTACCCCGGAATCCGGATCTACCCGGGGGAACTACCCGCTCTTAATTGTAATCTGCCCAGAGACCCTGCTAAGCTACTTGACCAATACCAAGTGGTATTCAGGAATGGGCGCATGATAAGGGTAATCTCAGAGACCGAGGAAAACGCCTCAATAAAGATTTGCCAATCTTCAAAAAATGTTTCCGCCTGAGTGTCTTTCTTATCTAACACATTTAGCCTGTCCATACACATTTGGTGTTTAATAGCCTGAATCACCTTAGCTAATGGCGGGGTCCTAGATTCCAGCCACAAGCCCAATAGGCACCGCTTGGCCGCCAATATAGCGACATGCAGTACCTTACTACAATGAGAAACTCTTCTGCTAGTTGGTAGGTTATGGAATAGTAGCATCTTGGGGTCAAGAGGTACCGAGGTCCCTAGTTTGGAATTCAGTTCATGGATAAGGTTGGCCCAGAAGTTCCCGACTACAGGACACTTCCATAAACCATGAGTTAGGTTAGTCAGAGGCTCAGAGCATGGAATTTTGTTTTTAAGATATATGGTTTATATGGGTTGTTTGACATTTATGCAGTTTGTATCTTGCATCCAGGGCTTTATAGGGTGAGCCATCGAGAGGTGGGACCGCCCTTATCGGGGCGATATTCTCACCTGTATTTAGGGTTAAATAGGGGCAAGTGTCCTCATAGTGCCTGGAATGCATAAATGTGTATAATGTCTTGGTGATTATTTATTCACTTGAGGTGTTTAGAAATAGATTAATTTTTAATGCAGATATAGTAAAAGTTCCATTTTAGATTTAGGGTTTATTGGTTCTGTGAATTGTTGTTTTGAGTATAAAACCCGAGGAAATATGGTCTTTTTTTCATTAAAAGGATACAAAGGAGCTTGTACGAGTAATGGAGGATCTAATGATCCATGGTTAGAAACTAAAAACTTTGTATCACAGGCTATTGCAGCAAAGAAGTTGTCCAAGTCTGAAGGTAAATGTGCTTTACTTTTTTCCACCTGCTTAATTGCAGAGCAATTTTCAAAACTGAAGGCACAAAATGAAATTTTACATAAATTAGAATGCCTTGATGTGCTGCATGGAGATCTGCAGGAGCAGAAAGTCTACAGGGTCAGAGGGTCTTAATATGGAACTGGAAAGTTTTAAAGTGTCTGCTAAAAATGTTGTTGCTCGGTCGGTTAGCAACCAGGTAGTGATGGCAGAGAAATTGTTGAGGACAGAAGTTGAGCAGCTTCACGATGGGCAGAAGGCAGCAGAATGACATATAGCTGGGCACAGTGCATCCTACATAGTGGAGCCTGTTGATATTGCTAAGAATGTATCAAAAGAGGTTTCAAATGTGCCAAATGTAGAGCAGCGTAGCGCCATTTCTCCAAAGTTTGCTAAAAACACTGTAAAGGCTACAGCACATGATATGAAAGTCAAATGCTTTTCCTTTAGTCGTTGGGGGGCATATTGCTAAATATTGTCCATTTTCTGTTAGGGAACAGAGAAAAGACAATAGCGTGAGATGATTTGCATGTGGACAATGGGGACACATGGTAAGGCTTTGCCCAGGACATAAGGGGAAGCAATTGAAAAGTGTGTTTTTCATGTGGTAAAGCTGGCCATAGTTCTAGATTCTGTTTCAAATTAAAATGTGAAGGTAAGGACCTACAACCACAGCAGAATGGACCACAAAGGAAAGAGTACATTCTTTCACAAGGTGGGGATTTAGAGAAGGTCAACATGGCCATAGAAAGCATCCCCGCTGGGTCCCATATCATGTGGTTCAGGTCCAAAATGTGAAACTGGAATCTCAAAGAAAATGGCTGCAATCATCATGTGAAAGCTGTACATTGTTTGTGTGGTTTGAGGTCTATAAAGTGGCTAAAGGAGATAAAGGATATATATAGAGATGTCTGAATATAATAGGCACAAATTTAACTTCACAGAACAAGAAATTGATGGCTGACAGATCAAGTTTGTCTCAGTATATCTCAATTTACAACTGAAAGGTAACAGCACCCCGCACCCTCCAATGTGAAATGTGTCCTCATACTTTTAGTTTAGAGGGCTCTTTCCTTTAAGAGTCATTCACCCTCTAGGTGGGGGATCTGTAAGATACAGAATTTTGTACAGCGAGATACCTTTATTATATTGGAATATACCACATTAAGTATTTCAGTCGTATAATCAAAGATGGAGGTTCTTATGAGTCGCACATGGACAGCGAGTCAGTTGGGCTGGTTTCTTGGAAGGCACCAGATATCATTCATCTGCTACTTTAAGGTAAATTTAAGATAAAAAAAATAGGGCTCAGGATAACATTGTAAAACCTGACAAACTCCAGCCATCTAGATGAAAAGGGGCATGCATCATGAAGGTGGAGACTAAGGGTCTGCAGGCCTCAGTGGATGGAGGCAGGTATGGTCTTGGAGATGAGTTTATAAAAAGACACAAGTAAGCTGTTGGAAGCCAGCAAACAGGGGTAAGCTTCGTGGAGGAGGGGCCCACATTTGGTGTTACTCTATAGAAAAGCACATGAAGAGACATATGTAGGGCACTGCACAAAAATTTAATGTGTTTGGATGGTAATAACATTGTATCTCGTTATAGGATTTGTAACTAATTGTTTGTTATTAGTGGTGTAGTGTTTATGTAATATTTGCCATTTTGTTCCTGTGCATCCCTATATCATTTACTAATAACCATAAAATCGATCATGCTCTTCAATATACTTTCTTTTTATACACTTATTGTCGTCTCATTTCACTGCACCTAACCTTTCGAATCTAACCAAGTAATAGGGTTATACAAATATGAAGTCCTATTTGTATCCTTTACGTTGGCATTTTTTCTAAGGAGCTTGTACAAGTAATGGAGGATCTAATGATCCATGGTTAGAAGCTAATAACTTTTTATCATAGGCTATTGCAGCAAAAGTGTTGTCAAAGTTTGAAGGTAAATGTGCTTTACTTTATGCCTGCTTCATAGAGTGTTGTGTAAAATCTCATTTTGTGCCTTCAGTTTTGAATATCAAAGTGGAATGCCTTGATGTGCTGTATGGAGGTGGAGCAGAGAGTCTACAGCAGGTATCCTCAAACTGCGGCCCTACAACTGGGAAACTACAACTCCCATCATGCATTTATATGATCTAGAACAGTGGGAATGATGGGAGCTGTAGTTTCCCAACAGCTGGAGGGCCGCAGTTTGAGGATGCCTGGTCTACAGGGTCAAGTAGTCTGAATAAATAGCTGTTAAGTTTGAACGTTAAATGCTTTTCCTGTAGTTGTCGGGGGCATATTGCTAAATATTGTCCATTTTCTGTTAGGGAACAGAGAAAAGATATTAGCGCGAGATGTTTTGCATGTGGACAATGGGGACACATGGTCAGGCATTGCCCAGGACACAGGGGAAAGCAATTGAAAGTGTGTTTTTCATGTGGTAAAGCTGGCCATAGTTCTAGATTCTGTTTCAAATTAAAATGTGAAGGTAAAGACCTATGACCACAGCAGAATGGACCACAAAGGAAAGAAAGTAAATGCTTTCACAAGGTGGGGATTTAGAGAAGGTCAATATGGTCACAGAAAGCTTTCCCGCTGGTCCCCTATCAGGTGGTTCAGGTCCAAAATGAGAGAGACAGGAATCTCAAGGAAAAGGACTACAATTATCATTGTGAAGGTGCAAAAGCTATAAATTGTGTTTAAAGGGGTTGTCTCCCTACAGGGATCGCTGCTTTTTATATTAAAGACCTTGTAAAAAAATGTCACTTAACAAGATGTTCATTGTCAGTGTCCTACCTATTCCTAGATATCCACTCTTGTATGGGCTGCATCAGCTCTTTAGGTCGCTATAGCTACAGACCATTAACAATATCAACTAAAGAAGCTAGCAAAGGGGACACAGCAGAAATGCTTTTTCAAAGATTCCTATCTAGAATATATGGGAAAAAAAAAAAAAAAAAAAAAAAACTTTTGAGGTTCTCGGTTCACATTTTTGATCAAAACTGCTTAAGCCACCTCCGAACTTCAACGGGACCTCAGGCAGGTGGTCCTACACTATTGAAAACTCTTGTTTGGGGCCTATTCAGACCTCCATAATCCAGGGAATGAAGGCACCAGCTTACAAGTTACACTGCACCGATTGAAAAAGCATATCTGCTATCTAGAATATATAAAAAAAATATATGAAATATATGAAAAAAAATCCACCCACCTTCACAGGCTTTTTAAAGATTCCTATGTCCCCTTTGCTAGCTTCTTTAGTTGATCGCGTGCTACTGATTTTGGGATAGCTACAGACTGGTTTGCTCTCTCCTGATAGGCTGCCAGCACTGGTCGCTATAGCTACAGACTGGTTTGCTCTCTCCTGATAGGCTGCCAGCACTGGTTGCTATAGCTACAGACTGGTTTGCTCTCTCCTGATAGGCTGCCAGCACTGGTTGCTATAGCTACAGACTGGTTTGCTCTCTCCTGATAGGCTGCCAGCACTGGTTGCTATAGCTACACACCTGGCTTCTACTGCATCTCGCCCGCAAGTCCGCCATGTGCTCGGGAGCGGGGGCCGCAGCCCACTGGCCCCATAGACATTGATTATTCATGGCGCATATACGCCGTGAATAATTAACATGTCACTCCCCTCCCTGCTCGCCGTATTGTGTGAGCAGGGAAAGGAGGCGTAATCCATAGTTCTCTAGGAGAACACTGGATTACCGTAATGACTGGGACGTATTTCAGCCCGTAATTTGTGCAGTACCGCGCGAGATACGTCCCATTTTAAGCCGTATGAACATTGAAAAATAGTGAGAGAACCTAACTTTTAGGCTGACAGCCACACCTCTCTGTGAATGTATTGTAGTGGACTGGGAGCAAACTGTCTCCTTTACATTCTGGTGTGCAATCGTTTGCTAAATTGTGTAAAAAGTTATTTTTATTTGCATTTGTCTCAATGGCAACAAGTTTAATGATATTTTTAACAGATTGTTTTCTCCTTAAAGGCCACAGCTATCAATGGTCACCTAGCGGCACATTAAGCAGCACAGTCAATTTTTCCATTTTTCCTTTTTTTATCATATACATGTGTTTATCCCAATAAAATATAAGTAATTGTCTAGTTGTCTATAGTTCACTCAAGAGCTATAGTCCTATCATTTGCTCCTTTGTTTATCAAGTGAAAAATTGTACAATTCATCCAGGTTTTACACACTGTGTGTAGAGTAGAGACCTTGTGTAATTTAAAAGTCTCTCCTAAACTAAATATCCTTAAAATATTAAAACTTGTTTACGTCTTTATTGACAAACTTGGAGCTGATATAGAGGAACTGAGAAATCGGAGAGATCGCCAACCCTAGTAATTGGCTGGAGGTACTAAAAAAAATAAGTGTATTTAAAACTTTTTAAATGATACTAAAAGGAAACCGTATCTCGGACAAGTATATGGTCCTAACAAAGAACATACAAAAAATACTTGTCGTTACAGGAAGGTCAGGAAAAGGAGAGCAATAAAAAAAGGATGGGAGCCAATGGGGTCCTCCTATTGTAGCTCTAATTGACCTATAAAGCCCTCCTTACTAAATACAGGGTAATCGCCCCAAAAAGGGCGTCCCTGAAAGGAACCTGACCCTACTATATACTCACCCTACTAATATACATATAACATGTCTGTACATGTTTCAATGACCCATTACCATCACATCAGGAGACAGATATAGGGAGTTACCAGTGGGTAAGATTCAAAACTAGTGAATTGAAAAATAAAGGACCAAAGTTTATCAAGCATTTAAGGTTTAACCAAACTATAAATCTGGTAGCCGACACACGGGTAATACCCTAATTTTGGGTTAGTAAAATCTTAGTTCCTGAAACCATTGGTACTTAGTGATCTATCAAAAAACTTTGTTTTCTATGTGACTGTATCTACATTTCTGCAATTACGTGAATAGTGACTTCTTCCCCTCCAGCTCATCAGCCGCAACAAACTGTCCTGAACTTGTGATTTCAGTCATGGAATAAAGACTGTATCTGATTAAAATGGGGGCGGAGGAATCTATTGGAAGAATGGGCACAGAATCCAAGCAGACGACCAGAGGACTAGAATCTGGGAACCAGCGACATCTGAGAGACCATAGAGTACAGCAGGAGCCGCATGGAAATAATCACCAATTAACAGAGAGCAGATCGTGTGGACTTTGTGATTGTGTCAAATAAAAAAAACAAAAAAAAAAAAACGTAGTTTGAGGTCTATGAAGTGGCTAAAGGCGCAAATAGGATACATAGAGACGTCTGAATATAATAGGCGCATATTTCACTTCACAGAACATGAAATTATTGATGGTTGTCAGATCAAGTTTGTCTCCATAAATCTTATTCCCAACTAAAAGGTAACAGCACCATCCCTAAAACTAACCCCTCCCCCCCATTTGAAATGTCTCATTATATACTTTAAATTAGTTTAGAGTAGACTGTTCCATCCTTTAAGAACCATTTGCCCTCTAGGTGTACAGCGAGAGCCAGCGAGAGCCCGACACCGAGCCAGCGAGAGCCCGACACCGAGCCAGCGAGAGCCCGACACCGAGCCAGCGAGAGCCCGACACCGAGCCAGCGAGAGCCCGACACCGAGCCAGCGAGAGCCCGACACCGAGCCAGCGAGAGCCCGACACCGAGCCAGCGAGAGCCCGACAAAGCGAGAGCCCGACCCCGAGCCAGCGAGAGCCCGACACCGAGCCAGCGAGAGCCCGACACCGAGCCAGCGAGAGCCCGACACCGAGCCAGCGAGAGCCCGACACCGAGCCAGCGAGAGCCCGACACCGAGCCAGCGAGAGCCCGACACCGAGCCAGCGAGAGCCCGACACCGAGCCAGCGAGAGCCGACACCGAGCCAGCGAGAGCCCGACACCGAGCCAGCGAGAGCCCGACACCGAGCCAGCGAGAGCCCGACACCGAGCCAGCGAGAGCCCGACACCGAGCCAGCGAGAGCCCGACACCGAGCCAGCGAGAGCCCGACACCGAGCCAGCGAGAGCCCGACACCGAGCCAGCGAGAGCCCGAGCAAGACAGACATCTGGTGCATTCCAAGATATCAACCCAACTGATTCACTGTCCATGTGTGACTCGCCCAAGAGCCTCCATCTTTGATTATGTAATTGAAATATATGTGTGTGCATATTTCAATTATATAATCAAAGATGGAGGCTCTTGTATGAATCACACAAGGAGAGTGAGTCTGGTTTCTTGGAATGCACCAGATATCATTCGTCTGCTAATTTAAGTTACATTTAAAGGTAAAACAATAGGACTTAGGATAACATTGTATAACCTGACTGATAAGCCCAGCCTTGTAGATGAAAAGGGGCATGCATCATGAATGTGGAGACTAAGGGTCTGCAGGCCTCATGGTGGATGGGGACAGGTATGGTCTTGGAGATACGGTATAAAAGATAGAAGCACGATGTTGGGAGCTCTCTTGGGAGGAAGCCAGCACACTGGGGTGAGTTGTTGCTTGGAGGAGGGGGGCGCACATTTGGTGGGACTCTTTAGAAAGGCATATGTAGAGCACTGCACAAGAATTTAATGTGTGAAGGTCTTGGATGGTAATAACATTGCATCTTGTTATAGGATTTGTAACGGTCATTGTTATTTACTTGTAAAGTGTTGATTTATGTGTTATTTTCCTGTTCTTGTACATATTCCTATTTACTAATAACCTTACAATTTCACATGCTATTCAATATACTTCTTTTATACTCCTTAGCATCTCATCATTGCACCTAACCTTTCCAATCTAATCCAGTAAGAAGGTGTTTCTCTTTTTGTAACATCCCCATGAGTTCCATGATTGACAATGCCGTCCAGTGCACATCCTGTACAATGTATGCAATCCTTGAACAGCCGGTGGAGGGTGCATACTGCTGTGCTAAATGTGCAGTGTGCACCTCTCAAAGCTCAGATCTTGGATCTAAAAGAGCAAGTTACAACACAGATCCATTGGCAAGTGGAAGCGAGTCTGCTGCTCATTGAGCAAGCACTCGCTGGGGTAGATGCTGGGAAGGATTGCAGCATGGAGGTGCAGAGACATCATACCAGCAAGTGTGGATATGAGAATGTTCCAATAATTCGAAAAAGTGAAAACTAATGAAGTTAAGGTAGAAAAGAAAAAAAAAAAATCTTCCCATGGTGACAGAGGTTAAAGAAATATCCAACTTTTCCTTACACAGATAAGTTCACTCAGAGAATCCTATTCCATTGCGTCATATTCTTGATCTCTAACTAAACTACTACAACTGAACCTAAAAGACTGGAAAATCTCCGTAAGGAAATTTCAACATTAAAAGAGAACATAGAAGTATATAAAACATATACAGAATATGAGAACTAAGACTAGAAAGGAAAAATATAAAATTGGAAAACATTATGGAGACCAAAAAAAAAAGAAAATTGAAATCCTGATCTGGAAGATTATAGAAAGAATCAAGTGTACATATCCAGAGATGACAGAGGTTACAATCAAAGAGCTATACTAAAAATACTTAAAGGGGTTTTCTCACTACAAGGATTGCTGGTTTTTATATGTTACAGATCTTGCAAACACAAGTCACTTTGTTAAATGGAAACCTATTGCAGTGTCCTACCTAATCCTAGATATCCCCTCTTGTATTAGCTGCATCAGCTCTTCAGGTCACTATAGCTACAGACCTGTTCTCTCTCTCCTCTGATAGGCTGCCAGCACTAGTGTTAGAGCCTCTGGAATCCTACGTCCGAGAAATTGAGTCTGGTACCTCTAGTGACACACACACACACACCCCAGAGGTTCCAAAAAATTATAAATAAGGTAGGAGGAGGGGTTGGTGTGGTGACCTCTATCCCCTGATGACACCAGTGTTTGGGAGGTCAGGCACAGCCTTTTAGCTTTTTGACTTTTTCACCTCTTGATTGACCCACTGCACAGTGTTAATATGGAAGCTCTATATTCTTGCATTGCCCATTACATTCGTGAATTTTGGCCCAGTTATATGTTTTGATAGTCACCAATCACTTCTATATAGAGTTTTCCTTGTCATTGATATAGGTGGTATTGCACTATAAATGGAAAATTTTTGCTACACGCGCAATACCATATAGGGATAATTTAAACAAGAATTAGTGACGTTAGAAGTCAGGCTTGTAAAGTAGTGAATATAGAGGTTTATTTAGAATTATAGAATAAAAGTTAAAAGTTTAGTGTAGAATAGATAGAGAATTTCAAAGAGTTCAAGTTTGCCTATGGCAAAATAGTAAATGGAGAGGAACATAGGCACCTCAAGAAATTTACAGAATCGGACAAAAAAAACTGCACAAATTATAGCAGACATTGTAATCCTAACACCTACTATCCTCACTGACAAGTTCTGAAAAAAGGACTAAACTTTGGAACAAATCAAAACCTTTTCTAAGTCCAGACAACGCTGGATATCAATTGCTTTGCAAGACTGATGAGACTGTTCTAGGATAAGGAAAACATTGAAGGTCATATATTAGAACATACATAGGACATTGAAACAGAAAACAGAGCAAGAACTAGATCAGCATTGTCATCAATACAAGAACAAGGAGTCTAAAAAAACCCTGACATTTGAAGAGCAAGTAGCACTGAATGTGTTTCAAGATCTCAATGAGAGAGTGGTATAGTCCACAAAATAAAAGAAAATTGCATAAAATGCCTAACCATAGCCATCATCCTATTAAAGCTAGAACGGCGTTGAATGCATTCCAAAATACCAGAGAGGGATCTTCATGCCCTAATAACCAGAATTTGCAGTAATGAACAAAAAAAATCTAACTAAACCATACAATGCATTAAAAGAAATTAAAAACTAAAATTGGATCATAAAAAAGCAGATAACGGAGGATCCATGGTAATATTAGATGCAGGACTATATAAATCAAGAGATATTAAGCTTAAATGATGAAGAAACATACCATGAGACCCAACAAAAATAATTCGAAATAGACTAAATCAATTGCTAGAAGAGGTAAAAAAAAGGGGCAATCAAAGAATATCTACATTCCCAACCTTCTAGGGGACTCCAAACTTACATAATGAAAATTTTCCCCCATAGCTTCGACGTGTAATAGCAGACAAGGATTTACTCAGTGAAAAATGGAGTATATACGATTGGATACTTCCCTTCAACAACTCATACCAGCTCTTGGCTTTAATGACCATAAGGATCTCCTAAAAGAATTCACGGATTTTAAATGGAAGGCGGAATAGTCATGGTTGAGCTGTGAGGTCTGCAGCCTATACTGAGCATACCACATACACAGGCTGTAATAGCCATTAAACATCTAGAAAAATACAGCGATTGAACTGCATTAGTACAGTGGTTTATCATCTTATCTGTGGAATTTTTACTTAAAGGGATCATCTCGCTACACAGATTTCTTTTTATGTTAAAGAGCTTGCAAAAACAAGTCACTTTGCAATACATGTCCATTAACAGTGTCCTGCCTATTCCTAGATATCCCCTCTTGTATGCTCCTCAGGTCACTATAGCTACAGACCTGTTCAATCTCTCCTGATAGGCTGCCAGCACTGGTTGCTATAGCTACAGACCTGGCTTCTACTGCACCCTAGTAGAAGCCAGTAAACACGCTCCTGAATTCAAAATAAAACCAAGAATACAGGACGAATCAATGTAGTGAGACAACCCCTTTAAAAACAACCATTTTAAGTTTGACAGTACATTATACACAACTGATCGGAGCTCCCATGGGGGCTATGGCTTTCCCTTCAATTGCCAATTTATGTATGGTGTGGTGGGAGCACCATGCCATATATATGCCACACAATGCCTTTGGACAGCATAAACACTGGTATGTGCGCTACATAGACTACCTCATTGTTTGGGTCTGGATGGGGCATCCATACATATTATTGAATAGACTAGTAACTAAAGGTTCACATACCAAAGACAAAACATGGATAGATCATTCCTTGACAAAGCTGCATGGTGACTAGACTAAGAATATAGTATGTGCTACTCTATGCCATAAAACTTGATCGAAATACTATCTTACAAGCAGAAAATTTTCATTCTAAACATATGATCTCTGCTACACCTTACAGTGAATACATAAGGGCTAGAAGAGCCGGCATTTACGATTGCCAAAAAAAAAAAAAGGTTTAGACCGATTAAGGGCTAGAGAACATCCCCAAAAAATATTGAATATGGTTTTGAAAATATACAGGACCATTCACATGTACAACTTTTGTCTATACAATCAACTCCTATTAGATTATATATATACACATATATCTATATCTATATCTATCTATATCTATCTCAAAAAAAAACAAAAAACTTTCCCACTTCATACAGCAAGGATTACAAAATTAAAAAAAATACAACAAGATTCTGTATTAGCCAATATATTAGACCGGGGTGTTGTGTGTAGCCAAGAGGTAGAACATTAGCTAATTATGTAGCTTTTCATTATTTTTCCTCCATGGACCATAGAAATATATGGTTGTATTGTAGAAGTATCTACACACGTGGAAAGGAGTGCAATGTGTGTAGATTGTGGCACAAATGTAAGACTTTCAAAAATTTACATACCAGGGAGCGGTATAAAATTAAAACTGAAGAATTGTGAAACACCATGCTATGAACTATTTGCCAATAAAGTTATATTGGGAGTACATTAAGAAATGCCAAACCAAGAATAGCAGAAAATCTTACCGGCATAACACGGACACCCAGGCATTAGGCGCAGTAACACTTTTCAGAGGAATATGGGGGCAACCTTGATTCATTCCGTTACTTCATGTTGAAAGATAAAAAAAGAGGAGGCAATCGGGAGAAGCAGATTAGAAGACTTCTCTCAGCCTGGATTCTGGAATTACATACCAGGTTGTAGGGCTGGGACCACATTTTTGGTGCCTTAGGCAAATTAGGCAATGTTCTCACGGCAATAATTGCGGGACGATTTCACCCACAATAACGCCGTGTGCTCACGAGCGGGCGGGGGCGGGGGATTACAAATTAGGCAATGTTCTCACGGCAATAATTGCGGGACGTATTTCGCCCACAATAACGCAGTGTGCTCAGGAGCGGGGGGTGGGAGGGGCCCAGCAGCTGGGGGGCCCAGCAGCTGGGGGGCCAGCACGCATACACGCCGTGAATAACTGACACGTCACTTATCTCGATGCTCGTCGTATTGTGCGAGCAGGGAGAGGAGATTTAATCCATAGTTTTCAATTAGAACTATGGATTACAGTAATTATTGGGACATATCCTGCCCCGTATTTAGCGCAGTACGGCGCGGAATACGGGGCGAGATACGTCCCATTTTAAGCCGTGTGAACATAGCCTAAAGCACATAGCGCCCCCCCACCCCCATGGAAAATTCAGCCCACTCCATGCCTCCTTGCACCCCCGATTCTGCCTGGGATGAAGTGGCACCCTAAATTGTCACCTACCTTTGCCTACCCCGGCACTGCCCGCTTGGTTTAAACTTTAGGAATGATCTTTTATAGATCTACTATCGGAATAGGCTTTATTATCTGTTGTATAAAAATGTGCGTATTCAGTTTAAGTAGAAATCCCTGGTAGAGTCCGATATGTCCATATGAAGGTTAAAATTAAGATCGGCTCATGTCTAGTGCTGCAAGTTGCTATTGAAGTCTTTTAAAGATAGGTGTGTGATACACACCCATCAGCTGTGAGCAAGGGCTCTGGTATTCTATCTGTAATGGAGTGGCCGTGCAGTCACCATATCTCAACTCCATCGAGCTGTTGCGTGAGCAGCTTGACCGTATAGTGCGCAAAAAGTGCCCATCAAGCCAATCCAACATGTGGGAGGGGCTTCTGGAAGCATGGGGTGAAATTTCTCCAGAGGACCTCAGCAAATTAACAGCTAGAAGCCAAAGCTCTGCAATGCTGGAATTGCTGCAAATGGAGCATTTTCTGACAAAAGCAAAGTTTGAAATAGAGATTAAGCATTTCAAATAAAAATCCTTATTTCTAACCTTGTCAATGTCTGGACGAGATATCTATTTTGCAACTCATTTGATAAATAAAAGTATGAGTTTCCAGGGAAAAAAAAAATTGGGTAACCACCAAATTTTTGAACGGTAGTGTACCTGCAATAAAAATTACAGACCTCTCCATTCTTTGATATACTGGTGATTTTTCAAGTTTTCCCATCTACAAATACTTATTTTACCCCCTCTGCACAAGGACCAGCACTGCAAGTAGAGAGGAGGCAGCCAGGGATATAAGGTGGTAATGGGTAGATCCACACAGCAGTAGATCAGCTGCTGGAGATAGCGTACATGTGTTCCCTTCTACTCTGAAATGTCTTTTGTTCTTGATTGTTGTGGAGCGTACAGGTGCTCAGTCTCTGTCCCAAGAATCCCAGAATTTAAATATTCTACATGTTGCCCAAACAAAGCCTGGCAACCAAGGAAACTCCTAAGTCAAGGCAACACATATCAGGATGGGTTAAAAGGTGTCAAACCACCAATGAGAAATAACCCAGATATCTTATGGACTCCACAGACCTAATGAATAAGTGAACAGGTAATGTATGATCCCATGCCGTGTAATGAACGTGTTACATATAATCCCATACCATTGACGGAAAGTGTAAAACTGGAAGGGAACTTAATGTCTGTTCACCAATGCCAGAAGTCTAGCAACCAAAGTGGGGGAGATTGAGGCTCTAGTTCTGGAGGAGCAGATTGATGTGGTTGGTGTTGCTGAAACATGGCTGGATTCCTCGCATGATCGGGCTGTCAACCTTCGAGGTTTTAATCTATTTAGGAAGGATAGAGCGAACAGGAAGGGAGGAGGAGTGTGCCTGTATGTAAGGAGTGACATGAAGGCAAATGTGAAAGAGGCAATAGAGGGTGAAGATTGTGAAGATGTGGAAACATTGTGGGTGGAAACAGAAGGATGTATTTATGGAGTAATTTTTTGGGACGTAATCTATAGACCCCCTTAGTTCACTGAGGAGATAGAACAGGTGCATTATCAAATGGTGCGGGCAGCTCAGGCAGGTACAGTGATAATAATGGGTGACTAATTACCCAGGCATTGACTGGGGTCACGGTTCTGCATCAACTGCAAAGGGAAGGAAGTTCCTCAACCTGTTAGAGGGTAATTTTATGGAGCAGTTAGTGGAGGTTCCCACTAGATGTGATGCTCTGCTGGATCTGGTAATTTCTAACAAGGCAGAACTTGTTGGAGCGGTCACTGTTTCTGGAAATCTTGGCAACAGTGACCACAATATAATTAATTTCAGTCGAAACTGGAAAAAACAGAGCGGGAGGGCAAAAACATTTAAGTTTAACAAGGCCAATTTCCCCTTATTGAGGGACACAATACAGGACATAGATTGGGAGCAGCTATTAGCAAATAGTGATGAAGATGCCAAATGGGAGAGCTTTAAATATACTCTGGGGAAATTGATAGCAAACTGTATTCCTATGGGTAACAAGTATAGGCGATTAAAACTAAAGCCAACATGGCTTCTACCTTCTGTTAGAAGGGCAATTTAAAAAAATTAAGTATGCGCATGCGTCCATGTCTTTATAAGATGCTTCCCTGCGCCTCCTCTACACAGAGAGCTCTCTAGCTTTCATATACAATTGCCTGCTCACTTCTTTACACTGGTGAGTCCATGTATACTCCGCTCTTACATGCTTCCTCCTCAGTTGTGTGTTTGGCACTATTGTACTCATGGTTACCTCCTTGTATAGCACATACGCCAGACGATCTAGCATTGGTAAGCCTGCTCCCCAGCACTTGTCATGCGTCCAATTCTACCATTTCCTCCCCTCTCCCTTCTCCTAATACTCACGCTTTGCATTTCTTTGTCTTTTCTCTAGCATATTGCCATATCATCATCATTCCATACTGGATTGTTTTGCCGGCTTTCCTTTGTAGAACTGATGGAGGTATGGTTCTTACCACCACCCCTCCACCCACTTTTCTACCATGACACTTACACCTTTGTTGCCAATATCTTTACTTTTTTCTTAATGCCACCCATTTTTTCTCCACCATCTTATCCTACCTTCACTCCTACATACCTCTTCTGACAGTACATTTTACCCTTATCCTTTGTTTCTCGCTCTCTCACTACACATCTCCCTTAATCATTGTTTATCTCCTATGTCTAGAGTTTATCTAATTTCCTTGTTCCGTTTTTGTCTCCTTGACCGTACACACGTGCATCTTATAGCATAACCTTATGTATTCACTTTATCTTCTCTACAGTGATCCAATTGAGAAAGGTTGCTGTGCCAACTGAAACGTCTATCGGTGATCACATTTCCTCAGGCTACATCTCCATATAAAGTGCAGAGAACAGGATATCCGGTGACGTGTGGCAAACAACGCCGCTAAGGATACTACGGTCCGTAAGTAAAACAGAAAACTATTCTTCAAAATATTAAAAGAATCCACAGTAACGCACGGCAACAAGGCAAGACCATGGCCTGGTGGGAGCATCTCGCTATTTATAGTGAAGGTAACCCGTTTGCCGAGTGTATAGTGTGGTATGGGCGTTACATTGACGACCTCTTGCTTGTCTGGGGTCGCGATGTGGCGCTCATACCGCATTTCTTGGAATACATCAACTCCAATTCACTCGGCTTGCGATTTACGGGGGAGTGGAATGCTTCGGGTGTCCCTTTTCTAGATATATATCTCACAGGAGACAGTGAAAGGGGCAAAATTTTGTCCAATCTGTACCGGAAGCAAAATTCGGGCAATACCATTCTTAGAGCTAACAGCAGTCATGCTGTCAGTACCATTAAGGCCATCCCATATGGGGAAATGATCAGGGCGAGACGAATTTGTTCTGAAGAGAAGGATTTTGCTATTGCAAAAGAAGAAATATCTAAGATTATTACAGAGGGGATACAAGAGGCAAGACATAGACAGGGCCTCTGACAGAATTGCACACAAAACACAGGCACAATTGTTGAACATGTCGCAAAGAAAAATCAACATAGGAAAACAACAAGAGGCCGATAAAATCACCTTCACTCCAAATTTTAGCAGAAATTTCAATCAAATAAAAAGGGTTTTCAAAAAGAATTTAGGCATCTTGAGACAGGACAATATTCTTTCAACAATTCTAGATGAAGGTGTCCGTGTTACATCGAAAAGGGGCCAAACCTTGGGCAATATCATTGCACCCAGTGTTCACATCAGCCATCAAACTAGAATGGGAAAAGTTTGGCTATCCCAAAAGGTTTTTTTTTTAAATGTGGGGGTTCCAGATGCAATGCATGTGTAGTGGCTAAAAAAACAACAGAATTCACAGATGTGACCCAACAGCATTCTTATAAAATTAACCACTTTGCAAACTGTGACAGCCACCACTGCATTTATGTCATAGAATGCACCCAATGCAATAAAAAATATGTGGGGAGCACTATCAGAAAGACAAAAACTCGCATAATGGAACACATAAACAGCATTAAAAAACAAAAACCACAAATGTCGGGAGCAGCCAAACACTTCCTCGAATGTCACCAGGGAAACATAACAGGGTTTGAATTCTATGTAATAGACAAGGTATTATGCCCCTATAGAGGGGGGAACTGGACGAAGCTGCTAAGACAAAGGGAGGCTCAGTGGATCTTCAAGCTGGGGACAAGAAGACCCGACGGATTGAATTTCCGTACGGATATGCTGTATGTCTATTAAAGCATACTGATAGCCCGCAGTTATTTAAAAATATAGTCAAAATTTTAATATATCCTTTGGTACAAAATATTACAAGTACCATTTAGATTATAAACATATTAGTATAGTACCATATGGATATGTATTTGACGCAGTAGGACATACATTTATTAGCTGGAGTTTTCACTATCTGTTTAACATCACATGATTCCCTCCCTAAGTTTTCATTGGTCTTAATGGGGTTTTTATAGGACCCAGGTAACCCACACAGACATAACAGTGAGCAAGAGTCGCACGACTCGAAACGCGTCTGTTGCCAACCATCAGGGGTCTCTTGCCTTGTTGCCGTGCGTTACTGTGGATTTTTTTAAAATTTTTTGGGAAGAATAAAGTTTCTGTTTTACTTACGGACCGTAGTATCCTTAGCGGCGTTGTTTGCCACACGTCACCGGATATCCTGTTCTCTGCACTTTGTATTACCGCGAGGCCGGCGGTTTTGGTCCGAAGCACGGAGCAGAAAGCAGCCACGAGCGGATCCACGCCACACTTGTGGGAAGATAAAGCCTTCATCCAGGTAACCCTAACCAGCTTTTGCTTTTGTTTTTGTTACATATCCATATACTCTATTTTTGTATGGAAATGAATCTATAACAAATTATAAATGAATAATCTGCATTGAAAACCAACTATACCTGAGTGCTGTGGAATACTTTATTTTACTTTTATTTGGAGTTGGAATACTCATTTTCCTAAGCTCCAATTATTCTTCCAAGTGCCGGACATTGTATGACCGTTATATTTGATTTGTTCCATGCACTGGTGAATTGTTTCGTAAATGTCTTCTGATACATATGCTTATGATGAAGCCTCAGTGGCTACTATAATGTCTCAAGTAACAAACTTCCTGCTTCTGCCATATTGCTCCAATGGAGATTAAAACCCAGGAGTATGGACACTTATCAAAACGTTGAATTGCCTAACTGCATAGCGCCACTCTGGCCATGTGGAATATGAGTTTCTTTGTAGTATTTGGTTTTTGCTCTAATTTACAGCCGACCCTCTTCCATGATAACCAATACTGCCAACAATTTACCCAGATATTAAATACATGTGCTCTAGATCTTATACCAACGATAGAATATCTGCAAAAATAAAAAAAGACCTTGATGAACAAATTAAAGCTACAGAAACACAACTCTACAAACTTGTCAGAGGAGTGGATTTCGCTGAAACAGTACAGATCAATCCTCAACCCAATTTCGCAACTCAACGGAAAAAACACAATAAAAGGGACAAGTTTAATAGGGACACCGAAGATTACCTTCACCACCAAGGCATTATGGGAAAGGGGCTGATAAGCCCACAGCGCCCTCTGTTGGATGTAACAAATCCTCAATTTGCTTTTGACCCGCCGAGTCTTGAGAAAGCAAAAAGGATTTTGGCCAAGCCAGTATCTCTCATCTGCAGACAATGCTGTTTCGGGATTTTTGTCCCTCTTCAGTGCAGAGCAGAGCGATACTTTCTCAAGACTCTGTGGGTCAAAAGCAAATTGAGGATTTGTTACATCCAACAGAGGGCGCTGTGGGCTTCTCAGCCCCTTTCCCATAATGCCTTGTGATCTGCAGATGCTAAGTAGAGGACGAAAAGGCAAAACATAATTCACAACCAAGTATCGATGGAAGGGCAACACCAACTATGGCTACAGGAAGCTATGTATAGCCACAAGTTACTCATCTTCAAGTTCCGATGAGGTCACCGTTCTGTCCTCAGAACGGTGACCTCAGCCTTTTTTTAGGGCGACAGAGGTTTCGTGCACGTTATTCAATGTGAAGGACGGAGAGAAGTCTTTGGCATAGAAGAGCCCCGTGTACAGACCCACTCACAGGTATATCACTGACCACGTCTCATACGTTCTCACACAACCTCCCCACTGTCCAACACACCACCTGCTCCACAACACCACCTAGTGGCCAACATTTCTTAATTTTCCTTGACCCCCACAGAAATGAACTTGTTAGCAAGAGGCCTGTCCTTTTGCCCCACCCGTTCTCTGGACACATTCATACTAGAACAGGAATTACACCGATTTTACCGCTCTCTGACATCAATATGCCAACACTTTCTATCACTAGATTTAATTTGAGGAACCAGAGTAATTATAATCCCCCCCGCTCATACCATGTAGTGCAATCAGATGTCTCTCTGGTAGACCGTGACATTAAACAGATCCTTAAAGGAAAGCACCACTTCCATGTCAACAACTAGTCAGACAGACAGGTATTATACTCCCTACAAACAGATTGTGACCAAACCAGCCGACAAGGGTGGTGCCATAGTTGTAATGGATCATTCAATGTACATCCACAAGATATCACGGCAATTACAGGACACTTCCACCTATGAACCACTTCAGAATGACCCGGTCTTTTCAATAACTTCCAAGATTCGTTCCATTTTCAACTCCGCAATAGATAATACCATAGACAAGAAAACCATGGATTATCTCCTTACATTACACCCCATCACTCCATTCTTCTATACTCTACCAAAAATACACAAAAACCTAAAATAACCCACCAGGCCGGTCAATAATGGCCTCCACATCATCCCCCATACCTCAGATGAGCCCGTTTCCATTTCAAAACATATGAAGCCCATAGTCTACAGCCAGGCCACCAAATAACACTTCTATTCCAGCCCAGCAGACTCCGTTCTCCACCTAAACCATCTTAATTGAAAATCGTTAAAAAATAGAGACTGCCATCTTCCTTCAATTGACCACCAAATCATTAGAGCTACCAGGACACTCAAAAGACACCTTCTCCCATACAAAGAAAAAACTGAATCTCTGGTAGTGACCTACAATCCATAGCTATAAGAACAGTGCAAGAAAACTACATTACATCCTATACAAGGCTGGCCATCTGGAAACAATATTCCTGGACTCTCCCCTACTAGGTTACTGAACCGTCGAAATTGTGAAATATAATTAGAAGTTCATTGCCATCCAATACACAAATCAGCCGATCCCTACAACGTAAGGAGCTGCAGAACCAAATCTAACATAATGACTACCGACTGGATAAAAAAAGGCCTTGTATCCTGACTGAGTAGTTTGCTGCAGCGCAGTGGGGAAAAAAAGGTTTCAAGTAAAGTAGAAAGAGCGAGTGCCCAAGTGTGCAAGTGTGTTTTGTGTCTAAAGTGTGTTTTTATGGCTTAAGTGTGGGGATTTTATATTTGGGGAGTTTGGAAGGGACAGTATTGTACTGTCTTTCCCATTTATAGCTGTGTCTTTGTAGTATCCCCATAAGTTCCATGATGGACGATGCCGTCCAGTGCACAACCTGTGCAATTTATGCAAACCTTGCACAGCCGTTGGAGGGTGCATTCTGCTGTGTGAAATGTGTGCACAATACACATTTAGAAGACTGAATCCTGGATCTAAATGAGCAAGTGGAAAACCACACAGATCCATTGGCAACTTGGAAGAGTCCTGCTCACTGAGCAAGCACTCGATGTGGTAGGGAGAATGGCAGCATGAATGTGCAGGGAAATGAGGCAGCTAGCTAGGTGACTGTCAAAAATAAGGTAGAAGAAAGTGTCAGGGAGGCTAGTCCTGATCTGGCACACTCCAAAAATGTGCAAGATTGGCAGATGAATGGGATGTCAGTTCAGAAATAACATTGTTGCAACAAGTCACTACCTTTGTCTGCTCCAGCAAGATGGGGAATAGGAGTGCAGATCAGGCTAGACAGGTGCTCGTAGTTTGGGACTCTATTAGGGGAACAGACAGGGCAATCTGCCACCAAGACCAGGATCGAACACTATGTTTTTTACCTGGGACCCAAGTTCGACATAAAGCGGATTGGGCTGACAGCTGGGTGGGGCTGGTGAGAATCCAGGTGTCATGGTCCACAATGGTACCAATGACAAAGTTAGAGATAGGTGGAGTGTCCTTAAAAAAAAAAAAAAAAAAAAAAATATTTATGGACTTAGGCCAAAAGCTCAAGGCAGGGCCTTCAAGTTTTAGAAACACTACCTGTACCACAAACCACACCAGAGAGGCAGCAGGAAATTAGAGGGGTGAGTAAGCAACTCAAAAATTAGTGAAGAAAAATGGGATTTGGGTTTTTGGCGAACTGGGCTGACTTTTGTCTTGGTTATAGACTATGGCAGGGATGGGTTGCACCTAAATGGGGAGGCAGCTGTATTGTGGAACAAAACGTCCAAGAAGTTGAAGGAGTATTTCAACTAGTGACTGGGGTGCAGGGCAACTACATATAGCATGCAAGATAGTGAGCTGGGAAGAAGTAACAAAGTCAGAGGAGGAGTGGGTGGGTAGTAATAGTTAAAAGGACAGGGTTAAAAAACAAAAAAATAAATAAAATTACAACTGACCAGTGCTAGGAGTCTCACCAACAAAATAAATTAACTAGAATTTATTGCTGGACGAAAAAGAAAAAAAATGACAGTGGGGGTTACTGAGAAACGGTTGGATGAGAGCTATGAGTGGGTGGTTTACTTAAGGGGTTACAGTCTATTTAGAAGAGATTAAAAATCGGAAGGGTGAAGGTGTATGTAAAATCCTTTGGGGGAGGATATAGATACAGGAAATGAGCATGTGGAGTCATTATGGGTATATCTACATGTGAATTAATAATTCTACTACAGTCTTCTATAGGGCCCCTAATATAACAGAATTCAAGGAAGATTTACTCCTATTGTTATGGGCAACTTAAATTACCTAGACCTATTGAGAAATTGAAACTTGTGGCCAACAAAAAAGTACATTTTTTTTTTTTTTTTTAACTCAATTAAGGATAATTACCTTTACCAACTGGTGCAGGAGCCGACTAGAGGGAAGGTGGCGCTGCTAAGCTAATATAATCCCATAGACCTGATAGGCTAACAGAGGTGCAGGAGCCGACTAGAGACAAATCACCAAATCCTGATGGCACACACCCCCCCGTGTCCTAAGGGAATTAAGTAATGTGATAGGTAGGCCACTATTCTTAATATTTATGGACTGTACAACAGGGGATGTCCCAAAGGATTGGTGCATAGCAAATGTGGGGGTCTATATTTAAGAAGGGTTCAAAAAGTGATCCTGGAAACTATAGGCCGGTAAGCTTAACCTCTGTTGTAGGTAAAATGTTTGAAGGTTTTCTAAGAGATGCTATCCTGGAGTATCTCACCGAAAATAAATGTATGACTCAGGACCGATCCTTCATAAACTCATGCTGGAACAGTCAGACTAGTCTCAGCTTTGAGGAAGTTCGCTCTAGACTGGATCGGAGTGAGGCATTGGATGTCATATCTAGATTTTTCTAAAGCATTTGATACTGTGCCATATAAAAAGGTTGGTAAATGAGAATGCTTGGACTGGGGAAAAATGTGTGCAAGTGGGTAAGCAACTGGCTCAGTGATAGAAAAAGGGTGGTGATTAATGGTGCATACTCCGACTGGATCCCTGTTACTAGTGGGGACCACAGCGGTCAGTATTGGGGCCTATTCCGTAATATATTTATTGACTATCTTACACATGGATTGCACAGTAGAAGATCGATCTTTGCAGAGGATACTAAGCTTTATAAAGTAAACACCACAATAGAGGATAATGTGTTGTTACAAAGGGATCTGGATAAGTTGGAGGCCTGGGCAGAGAAGTGGCAGAGGAGGTTTAACACTGATAAATGCAAGGTTCTGCACATGGGAAGGAGAAATCCATAACGATTACTTGCTAAATGGAAAAAAGGGACTGGAGAAGGGCTTGGGAATCCTGGTAGAAAGTAAACTTAACTGTAGCAGCCAGTGTCAGGCAGCAGCTGCCAAGGCAAATAAGATCATGGGGTGTATTAAAAGGGGCATAGATGCACATGATGGGAACATTATTCTCCCATTATACAAGTCACTGGTTATACAACACATGGAATATTGTATACAGTTTTGGGCACCAGTGCACAAGAAAGACATTGTAGAGCTTGAACAGGTTCAAAAGGCGGCAACAAAAATAAAAGGACTGGGTGGACTGCAACACCCAGAAAGATGAGCAAGTTTGAGTTATTTAGAGAAGAACATACCATTGTCAGTTGCGTGAGCTATGTGGACTGACTCTGATCTAGAACGTTTCAGAGGCCTCCGCCTTCAGTGCTGACATGCACTTATTCACCGTTTAATTTCACTACTGATTTTTTCCAAAGTGTGCCGTTCCATCAGAATTATGGTTAATATTTATTTATTTATTTTTTTTTTTTTGAGTGTGACCTCAGTTTACCTTTATCACCACATTTCCTGACTCTCCAACTCACAAGGATGGGAACTCTCTAGATCTGGTCTTCTGTCGCCTCTGCTCAATTTCTAATCTTACCAACTCTCCTTATGAACTCTCGGATCTTAACCTTATCTCTTTTACTATCAACAACTTTCAGCCTTCTCTGGACACCTACCCGTCGCCATCCCAAAATCTCCGCTCTATCAACACTCAGGAGCTCACAGACCATACCAGTCCTCACTGACCCCGATCTCCTCTCTCTCCTGTCCTGACCTGGCTGTTAAACATTACAATGAAACTCTCACTACCACCATGGACATAGTGGCACCACTCACACACCGCATCACCAGTCAGACGCCCGCAGCCTTGGCACACACCTCAGACTCGTTTTCTCCAGCGATGTTCCAGGTGTGCCGAGCGTCTGTGGAGAAAGTTAAAGCTACCTGCAGACTTTCTCCACTACAAATTCATGCTCAGGACTTACCAAACTGCCCTTCACTGCGCCACACAAAAATATTTCACCTCCCTCATCTCCACATTACACAAGCCAAAACGTCCATTTGACACCTTCCACTCCCTCCTCAGGCCCAAAGCTCAGGCCCCGGTCACTGACCTCTGTGCTGAAGACCTGGCCACTTACTTCAAAGACAAAATTGACAGCATCCAGCAAAACATCACATCACAATCCCCAATTAACACCCATCCTGTCCCTCCCCGCACGTCCTCTAATCTGCTCTCAGCCCTTGACCCGACATCAGAAGAAGTGTCCAGACTTCTCCTGTCTGCTCGCCCCACCACTTGCTCTAGTGACCCCATTCCCTCCCACCTTGTCCAGTCCATTTCTCCAGCTGTCCTCTCACCTCACTACAATCTGTAACCTCTCTCTCTCCACTGGGATCTTTCCATCTTCCTTTAAACACACTGTTATAACTCCCTTACTTAAAAAGCCCTCTCTGGACCCTTCCTGCGCCGCCAACTACCGACCAGTCTCTAACCTGCCCGTCATCTCCAAACTCCTGGAACGCTTGGTCTACTCTCGCCTGATCCGCTATCTCTCTGCTAACTCTTCTAGACCCTCTGCAATCCGGATTCCGCACCCTACACTCCACAGAAACTGCTCTTTCTAAAGTTTCAAATGATCTCCTGACAGTAAAATCTCAGGGTAACTACTCATGGCTGCTTCTTCTGGATCTCTCTGCAGCATTTGACACTGTTGATCACCACCTCCTCCTCAACATGCTCCGCGCCATCGGTATCCAGGACACCGCTCTCTTGGTTCTCTTCCTACCTCTCTGACCGCTCCTTTAGGGTCTCATTTTCCGGTTCTACCTCATCTCCTCTCCCTCTTGCTGTCGGGGTTCCTCAGGGATCCGTTCTTGGTCCTCTCCTCTTCTCAATCTATACAGCCCCTATTGGACAAACCATCAGTAGATTTGGCTTCCAGTATCATCTCTACGCTGATGACACTCAACTATACACTTCCTCCCGAGACATCACTCCTGCCCTGCTACAAAACACCAGTGATTGTCCGCTGTCTTTGACATGTCCTCTCTCTATCTCCAACTAAACCTCACTAAACCTGAACTTCTAGTCATCCCACCATCTACTAACCGACTTCACCCTGCTATCTCTCTCTCTGTGTGTGGCACCACCATAACTCTTAGGCAGCAGGCCCGCTGTCTGGGGGTTATACTAGACTCTGGTCTGTCCTTCACCCCCTATATCCAATCCCTTGCCCGCTCCTGTCAACTGCACCTCAAGAACATCTCCAGAATCCGTCCATTTCTCACTATGGAAACAACTCAAACGCTCATTGTTGCTCTTATTCATTCTTGTCTTGACTACTGTAACTCCCTACTTGTTGGTCTTCCTCTCTGTAAACTCTCCCCTCTCCAATCTGTCCTGAATGCAGCAGCCAGGCTTGTCTTTCTTTCCAGCCGCTATACTGATGCCTCTACCCTGTGTCAGTCTCTGCACTGGCTGCCTATTCAGTACAGAATACAACATAAACTCATCACTCTCACACATAAGGCTCTCCACAGTGCTGCATCCCCATACATCTCCTCCCTTATCTCTGTCTACCACCCTACCCGCTCTCTCCGCTCTGCTACTGATCTAAGACTACACACCTCACTCATCCGAACCTCCCATGCCCATCTCCAAGATTTTGCACGTATTGCACCAGTTCTCTGGAACATGTTACCCCATGTGATCAGGCACACTCACAACCCTCACAGTTTCAAGTGCACTCTGAAAACTCATCTTCTTAGACAAGCCTATCAAGATCCCTAATTGTCAACCCCCCAAATTGTCACATTCGTCACTTCCTGCACTTTGGCACCCTCAGGCACTTATCTGTATGCAGATGTAATGGTTGGGATGGCAGGTTCATCCACTTTTTATGTATACTACCCCATATTTATGTAACATGGCTTGACCATTGTAAACCAAGCACTTGTCACCCTTTGTTTCACCCATACACCCTAATAGATTGTAAGCTCTTGCAAGCAGGGCCCTCACACCAGTGTCTGATTTGTACGTAGCTTTTTTTTTATTTTTTTTTTATAGTGTAATGTCTGGTTTGTCTGCGCTTATTCCCTCTATATTGTAAAGTGCTGCGGAATATGTTGGCGCTATATATATACATACCTATATACACACACATACACGAAGTCTGTTTGATCCAGGGATAAATTGCCCAAGTCTGGAGATGTTCAAAGGGTTATGAAAGACTACTTCAAAATGGAAAATCCATTCTCAATCTGTCCCTGACAACCAGCCGCCACAAGGAAGCTATAAAATCTCAAAAGGAGACCCTACTATGGAATATGAAAGAATTATTCAGGCTATTGTTGAAGCCTATAGCAATGGTGTCATTAATAAAACTGTCACGGATGGTTAAAAATCCTCAGGTTCCAATTTTATACTTGGTTCCCCAAATTCACAAGTCTTTAACCACCCCTCCATGTAGACCCATAGTCTCTGGAATTGGATCATTATTTGAACCATTAGTTAATATTGACATCTTTTTGCAAAAAAGTTGTGAATAAAGAACCAAGATATCTAAAGGATACCAAACTCCATTATATCAATGGAACGACTGTACAGCTAAGGTACAGAGCCAGGTCACCTGTGTACAGAGTCCGTTAACCTCCTGCACCACGTCCCAGCCTTCCTTGTGTGGTATTCTGGTGATCGAGCAGAACCTCACCGACCAGTTCTCATATCGTTTCTTATGCCATTACTTTAAGTTGATTTTGAGACCAAACCATTTCGTTTTGGTGATCAGCACTTCTTGCAGCTACAGAGGACCTCAATTCATTTCACTTTCATTACATCACAAGTCTGCAGTTATTGTTTAAGAGTTCTGAAACTGGATTGAGGAGAGCACAATGCACCGAGGCGGTCTGCAGTGCATGTTTAAATTATTTGGCCGTTTTTGAACTTTGCTTTACTGTAAGAGCAATGAGACTCTGGAAATCTGCCAGAGAAAATGGTCATGGTGAAATCAATAACAGCTCAAAAAGGGTCTGGATGTATTTCTAGATGTAATAATATAAAGTTATAGTGTCTAGGATTCCGGAGAAGAAGCGCTGATCCAGGGATTTATTCTGATTGCCAGATTGGAGTCTGGAAGGAATTTTTTTCCCTAAAATAAGGACATTGGTTTATACCTCATAGGGGTTTTGCCTTCCTCTGGATCAACACTGTAGGACAATAGGCTGAACGTCTGTCTTTTTTCAGCCTTACAAACTATGTAACTGTCCTTTATAGTTAAGCACCCATCATTTTCCAGGAGTGGGAGACCATTCCATTACCTACCATGAAAACTAAACCAAAAGACAAAGTTCAACAGCACTTGAGTTCAAAATCAGCAAGTAATGTGGATACAAAGACTCTGACATGACCCCGGTGTGTCAAAATGCTACTATACCGGATGCTCTAATAAAGATGCAAGTTCTCATTTTTCAATACTGGGATGCAGTCATCTTTTCTCTTTTTGTGGACTACCATAAATCCCACTGTGGTAGACCCTACTGTTTCCACCACCCACTCGTTTCCCCACACGGTTCTCTTGTTCAGTGAATGGTATGGCAGAGACTCTAAAATTACTGTTTTCACAGCTCTTTCATCTTGAAAATCAGTCCCCACCAGACCCCATACTTGGGAACATTGGGTTCTTCAGTCATTCCATTGTAAGCTGCCTTAGGATGGGGCCCCCTGGTTAGACACTTCACAAAATTTACTACAGATCTGATCTGAATGGTTGAATCACTTAATTGGATTTTCCTACAATAAAGTGAAACATCCAAGGTCAAATAGTTTCAATAAAAAAGGTAACAAAGCCTTGCCTCATACCCAATGAGGAAAGTACTATGGGACTTCTACAGTAAGTTCTTCACATCATCAAAAAACCTGACAGAATGAGGTCAGATCTCAATGTGCCTGAAGAGACGCAATGGATCCATCGTCCTCTGAAACTTCCACCGACTAAGGACCGGTTCTCATCTGTATCGGGTCCATAAAAGGACCTATACCAACTGCACCAAGCTTCCATACATTTATAACCTCTGCCATCAGCTCTTTCCTTCTGTTGCGGTTCCACAACCGAGCAACAGACACCACAACTTCCCCACATCTCCACTTGGCTTCAATGCCTCCAAGCAATTAACATCCCAACCATCACAGAAGACTTCAACATTTGCATTTGCAACCACATGGCAGGGGGAGGGGTGGGGGGCTGGGCGAGAGCCAAGAGAATAAATGGTCATCATAAAAATTGCCAAATACAGTACCCTGAAGAGCTCAATGTGGTATTACTACGTCTCTGACATTATCGGAACTTATGTAATCAAACAGAATGGATGGATCATTGACCTAGCAAACTGCATTGTATGGAAAGGTCCTAGGCAATCCAAGGTGTGTGTCATACGCCGCCAGTGCCTGGGACCACCCCGTTTGAAACTGAAAATTCAGCCAACATGCTGGAACAAAAATGGCCAGAGGTCTCACACAACGTAGGCCTTGAATCCATTGTGTATGAGCATCCAGACCTAGGGACCCAAAGCAAAAGTGACTGCAAGGATGTTTGGTACATTAAATACCTTATTCCTTACCAGATAGGGGGAAATTAGAAAAAGAGGAACGCAAGATGGAACAAAGCATTTAGTGCACTCATGTATGCAGCAATGATATTACTAAGAGTGACCTTAGGAAAACCAACTCCCCACACGGAGAAGCAGGATGAAGGCAAGTACACCCACACAACCATATGTAGCCCCCTTCTAATGGTGCAATGTTTAGAGGGTCCCCTGTATGTGTAACTACAAGGATAGATAAAGTGTCCACAGTGCCTGTAGTTGGCACTGAAGCCCTAGGAATGGACAATGTCAGTAACAGGGGAAAGGAAGGCAATGCCCCTTCCCACAATTAGCGCTTAGGTTCTGAGACATCATACTACGCTCCAGAATTATGACCTACCATGGGAAAGACAAAAGTATCTGTCCATGAAGACCAACTCCGACGTGCCTTGCTACAAGCAACTTGCAAAAGAAACATCTGGCGCAACTTTTTCTTCCAGCTGACCATTACCAAACCAGAAGAGGTCGCTCAGATCAAAGCCATGAACTGCTCAAGTGGCCACAACACAAGCTTGAGGTGGTACACAACATTGTCACAATGAAAGAATTTAAGGCTGTCCAAAGACTGAATAGACTACTCCAAGCCTGACCGTGTGAGGACTAGTTCTGCTGGGTTGGCCTGACAACTTGTAGCCAACAGCTGAAAGGGACTACGAATGCTGAAACCTCAAGGCAAAGGAAGACTCATACTACAGCCACTACTGTGATCACAATGATGATCCGTTCTTCAATCAAGGTGACAAAGAAGCTTTTGTTGACAAATTCTATGTCCATTTGAAAATACCGCTATACATTGGATTGTATCCCCTAAGCAAGCTGTGCTGCATGTGGGGTTATATAGTGACTTAACATTCCTAGTGACTGTTGACATTCGCATTTAGCTTGTGGCTTTCCTGGACCAACACTGGCATTTCCCTGGGGGTGGGGTGGGAGGAAGTGGCCAGAATATCCTGATCCTGGAACTTATAGCTGGCAACAAACCAATTGTCCCATTCTGCTGGTACAGGTTGCCATTTGTTCCCTTGTCTCCTTTAGCCTTCAGGAACATGGGATGGGGACCAGGTGGCAAAGGATGCATCTTGTGTTGTATGGAATACATGTGTTAGTTGGAGGATGCCAACCAGGGATATGTAACCCAGTACTCAGGAGGAAGAAATCAGCCCCCATCAAGAGAGTCCTCTACACCAAGGAGGTCTTCCCTCCCAACACAACCATATCTAGCCCCCTTCTAATGATGCAATGTTTAGAGGGTAACTTTCTAGAACCATGTCAACTTTGTGTTTGCACCAGGCCAGCGGTATTTCTATGGGTTTCAGAGAGATAGGTTAGGTCTTAGATCCAAAGGATGCAACAGGGGCAGCGTACGATGGTTGATACATCCTCAAAGTTGTCTTTTCACAGAATGAAAGGCAGGAGAATCTGAGGGAAAGGACCTACTTTGATAAGTCCATGCCGGTCATAGGTACTCTGAAAGCATATTGTATGTTGAGGTATTCTCTAATGTGGGTAACAAAAGAATCGAGTTATCCACATGGCCATGTTTCTACTGTTAAACTGTAGTAGAGATGGACAGGTACTTTGGAATGACAGTGGTCCCGTAAAGCTTGAAGGCTTATACCGAGCAAAAGTCCTAAAGGTGAGGACTGATGCAACTATCGCTGTGTATACCCAGGTAGAAGGGTCTCCATCCATACAATCATTTATGATAGAGAATTGTGTATCAGGTGGTGACTGGATACTACTTTATCATCTATGCCCACCAGAGACCCGATACATAAACTAAGATCGGTTGCTAACCCATGGAAAAGGGGACATTGTATGCAATGGTGTAGATTCTCCTATAATTTATGTATGGATGGGCGGCACCCAAATGGCTAGAGAATACCTAAACAAATATGCCTTGTCAGATTGGAAGGATCCTAAAGGCAGGAGTATCAACATAGATGGGGCATTTGAATGGCCATTTTGTGAGACAGTCGATGAGGGGTGCTGGACTTTCAGTGGGGTCTACTTCTCTTGGAACCAAACCTGTTTCAGGATTAACCCTTTATAAGCAGGTGAAAGGATAAAATTGGTAACTTTTTAAAAAGGAAAGGGGCAGATATGCATGACCATATTCAGAATCCATTTGGATGTGGAAGAGTCCCAACCTTTAGTACTACATACAAATGCTTGTAATGCCCCGACCCACAAATAAGTGAACACTCACTCCGTTGTCATCCCCTCATACAATAATTACAGAATCCAAGTTTATTCTGTATACCTGGAGAATATCTGTAAATTTTAATTTTGGATCTTTGGGACCACCGATGTGAGGAGTTTGTTACAAATCAAATTGACATGTTAAAGGGATGGGTAGAGGTGGGTCAAGGGAGCAGAGAGTATCCCAAACACAGGAACCACAGAGGGAAAAGGTATCTAATTTCTGTGGGTTTGGGAGGAGCTGCATTAGGGGTAGGAGCCTTAAACACTATGGATCTAGAAATAAACGTTTAGATCTGGCGAGACATGCCAGCAAAGGGTTTAAGACCCAGATTGACAAACCACATCCTGGAAGGTTTACAACACTCACACATAGGTGCCACAACCTCTCTATCTTCTGCTCTAAGAGAAGTTTAGAAGGTTCATTGTGGGTCTTCTAGAAGAGCAGGATAGAGTCCAACTCGCCTTGGCATGCACTCAGGTCCAAAGTGAACTCAGGCAACTTGAAGCATAGTGACCTCCTTATACAATGGTCACTACCCAGTCAGCCTTCGATGTAGGGTAAGCAGGATCATCTCCCCTTTGTCTGTAAACCACAGCAAGTGGTGGGTGAACCAGTGGCATGGATGCCATAATCTCACATGTACTGCATCTTTCCTAGTGGCCACATCTGGTTACCCAGTTCATACAGTAAAGGCTATGCCAGTGGCCAACAGTTGGTTAAACCAGAATAATTCACAAGAATAATCTTTTCAACTCCATTCTAGGTCTCTATATTCCAGGTTTTAAAACCCAAATATCCCTATTGGAGGTTATGATCAGCCGAGATTAAGGTTTTTCACTTCCCACAGGACATTACCATTACCCAAGCCCCATGCATCTTGCCAGTCACCTACAGTTTTTTTCTACTGATGAGTTTAGATAGATTTCACACATTTTATCCAAACACTTAGGAAATTTTACATAAGGGGTATAAGTGTCTAATACAGTAGATTGTTATTTAGAACAGGTAACCAAACAAAAAAAAAAAAAAAAAAAAACCTCCCATGCCAGGCCATATACTGCCCTTCACTTCTCCTGGCTCCGCACACACATGGACTTCCATGGCTCAATTTTCAGGACCGCTTTATGTGCTCATAACGGAGGTAGCTGCTGCAATTATATTATGGTTACAAAACTATTTACTTCTAATGTAACTCAGAAAATTTATCACTTTAATTGCAAAGCTACGTTTGTAGTTTACCGGCCCACATACAGCATATGCAAGCTACAGTATGTGGGCAGCAATTCTTGCCCTGTTAAGGTCAGAGAGGCCGACATATTCCTGATGTGAAAGCTTCCAAATTTCACCATATATCGGCAGTTTCTGCCCACTGTGCCAGGATACATCAGAATACAGATTCACTTTCAGTGCTGGGCATAGAGAAGGTTACTATGCAGAGACGAGGTGGTGATCACATTCAGAAACTCTGTAGCCGAGAGGCATATTGGATTTTTCTACTTAAGGCCAAAGGGATATGTTAGCATGAATGGATGTGGTACTTCATTATTAATAGGTTTAGTATAATTCTATGGATTTTCTGTCAGCAGTACTATTGTTATATCATATGACTTTATATTAATCCCATTTGATGATTTATAACTTTTAAATGTCTCATTGATGTACATCAGTTTTATGATTAAGGACACCCGGTGCCTGAAATGTGTAAGCATCTGTAGGTTATCTGCCATGTTTTGGACAATATAGAGGACATTATAGACATTAAAACTAAACAATTTCTGTACATTAGGGAACCCAGCACACCATTTTTTTATTACTTACCAAAATTACATAAGAATATAACCTGTCCACCAGGACGTCCGATTATTTCTGGAGTAAATTCTCCCACAAGCAACATATCACATTTCGTGGATTTACACCTCCAACAATATGTTACAAAATTGGAGAGCTATCTAAAAGACTCAGGTCACCTAATCTCAATTTTATCTACTCTGAAATCCGAGGAACACTTCACATTCTTAACATTGGATGTTTCCTCTTTATATACTAATATAGAACATGAATTGGGCATCTCTTGTGTTAAGCATTTCTTAGACCTCGACAATTCAGTTACAGAACCCTACAAAAATTTTTTACTCAAATGTCTCAGATATGTTCTTGAAAATATTTTTTTTAGATTACAACAGCGCCACCTATTGGCAGGTAAGAGGTACTGCAATGGGTACAAAATTGGCACCTGCCTATGCGAATCTCTTTATGGGCCTCTTTGAAAGCAGATACATTTATTCGTACCAACACTATGATCATATCTTTCTATATAAAAGATACATCGATGATTTGTTTATTATCTGGCAAGGCCCTGAGGAAGCTATAACACCTTTCATTAATCACATTAATAGCAATAGTTTTGGCATTTCATTCACTTCTTCTTATAATCCAAATGCAATAGATTTCCTAGATTTAAATATCTCACATCTTTCGGGCCAATTCATCACATCAAACTACTTTAAATCTGTTGACACTAACAGCTTCATTACCTTTAGTAGTGCCCACCATAAACCATGACTCCGTAATATCCCCTATGGTCAACTAAAAAGAATACGCAGGAATTGTACAGATACAAATACCTTTGAGATTCAGGCTAAGGTCCTACAAGAGATTCAAGGAAAAGAGATATCCTTCCACGTTATTAACAGATGCCCTTGTAAGAACTCGAGCACTAGAACAGAAAGATTGTTTGGAAAAAAAAAACCATCTCGAAAACCATGGACAAAATTGCTGATTATTCAGTTATCACCCAATATAATTCTTCGCATGGAGAAATCAAAAAAGTCCTAAAAAAACATTGGCATCTCATTCAAAGTGACCCAATATTGGGTTCAACAGTTCCAAAACAACCAGGCTTGATATTCAGGAGAGCCCCCAACTTAAAAGGCATATTAGCCCCTAGTAAGATCAAATACAAGGAGAACAATAACAGCGATTCCACTGTTTCCAAAGGTAGCTTTTCTTGTAAATCCAGAGGTTGTCTCTGTTGTAACAGTATTATTGAAACCCTCGACTGTCATAAACCCCAAAATACGAAAGAAGAATTTTCTATTAATTTTTCCTTGTCCTGCAAATCACAATATGTAATATATGTAGAGATGGCCGAATTTTCCGACAAAATTCGGTTCGGTCCGAATTACTTCGGCACGAATCACGTTAAAAAACAGCTATTTCCAGGCTGCCCAGAGCCTGCAGGGGGCTGTAGAACGTTTGGCCAGGCGTAAATATGCAGAGGGCGCTTGGTTTGGTTTCATACAATGTTGTGTTTTAGTATGACACGCACATGACTGCCGCCGCCTTAGAATCGCTTCACTATAAAATTCCCTGGGCACTTTAAAAGGGCAAAACTGACCAAAAAACTCAAGCGGGAATGTAGCCTGATAAAGTCATGCTAGCGAAAGCTGGAAAAAACAAGCTGAGAGCTCAGGTGGCAACATTAGTGATAGAGTGTGGAGGTCACGGCGGCACCACAGCGCATGAGGCGGCAGTGGCACAATGACATTCTGGAGGGGGCCCAAAACAGTTTTTAGGCCACAGGGGGCAAAAATGTTACGTGTGGAGGTCAGGGGCGGCAGCAGTATGAGGTCGGGACAGTGGAAAAAAGACTTTTGGGGAGGCGGAAAAACGTATTAGGGCACAGAGTGGCACAATCACCCCGTGTGGAGGTCACGGCGGCGCGGGATGGGGGTCAGGAGTGGCAAAAATTGACATTAGGGAAAGGGCGGCAAAACAGTATTAGGCCACAGAGTGGCAAAAGTTTCAGTGTGGGGGGTCACGGGGGCGCAGTATGAGGTCAAAAAGTGGCAAAAGGGACATTATGGAGGGGGCCCAAAAACATATTAGGAAACCGAGGGGCACAAGGGTTTCAGTGTGGAGGTCAGGGGGGCCCCCAGTTTGAGGTCAGCGTGGAAACCAATAAAATTTTTGGAGGCGAAAAAACATTTTAGGGCACGGGGCAAAATTTCAAACAGTGTGGGGTTTCACGGGGGGCAGAAATATGGGGTCAGACAGGGGAAAAAAGGGGCATTCTGGAGGTGGCAAAACAGTTTTTGGCCACAAAAGGGGAAACAATGATACGTGTGGGGGGTCACGGGGGCGCAGTATGAGGTCAGACGTGGAAAATGGAAATTCTGGAGGTGGCAAAACAGTTTTAGGCACAGGTGGCAAAAATGATCCAGTGGGGGGGGGTCACGGGGGCCCAGCATATGAGGTCAGCCCGTGCACAATGCAAATTTTGGAGGTTGGCCCAAAAACAGGATTTGGCCACAGTGTGGAGGGAACGGCAGCACCCCACGGCGGCAGCTTGAGGTCAGACTTGGCACAATGAACGTGTGGAGGGCACGACGGGGAGCCCACGCAGCGCATGGGGTTTCAGAGAGGGGCACAATGACATTTGCAGGTGGCAAAATAGTATTGGGCCCCCAGGGGGGCCAATGATGAAAGCGGAAGTCAGGGGCAGCAGATGGGGCGGGCCGTGGCATTTTTGACAGAGAGTGGGGGTGTTGCAGGAGCAAAGCTTGGGTCAGAGAGTGGCACTTTGCCCTTCTGCGGGTGGCAAAAATAGTATTAGGCCACTAAAGCGGCACAATGACTAAAGAGGGGAAAGGTACGGCGGCAGCAGCATGGGGTTTCAGGCAGTGGCAAAATGAAAGAGGGGGAAAGGTGATGACGGGAGCAACAGTTGAGGTCGGGATTTTGGCACAATGACATTCTGAGGTGGCAAAATAGTATTAGGCCACAGAGCGGCAAAATTGACTGAGAGCGGAGGTCAGGGGCGGCAGCAGCATGAGGTCGGCAGGGGCACAATGACAGAGGTGGAGGTGGGGACAGGGCAACAAGCATGGGTCAGAGGGGGGGCACAATGACATTTGCGGGGTGGAAATTTTTAGTATTGGGCCCACAGGGGGCCACAATGATGAGGCGGAGGTCACGGCGGCGCACCCATGAGGTCGGGCAGTGGCACAATGACAGGATGGGGGTGATGCAGGGAAACCCGCATAAAGGTCGAGAGTGGCAAAAAGGACATTCTGGAGGGGGAAAACCCGTACCGGGCCGCAGGTGGCAAAAAGGGAAAGTTTTGGATGTCCGGCAACGCAACAGCGCGCAGCATGAGCTTTTTGAGTGGCACAATGCGAGTGTTAAAGGTGGGGGGAAATCCCAAGTCCTTTTTTAAAAGAGGGTGGTAGGCGATGGAAAAAAACTATCAGCAGATGTGTGGCATCAGGCGGGTGGGGGCATCAGATAGTGGCTAGGCAAGGTTGTTTAAAACCCAGACTGAGGGCCAAAGGCATTGGGGGTGGGGAAAAACCCGGGCCGGGATCCACGCCTGATTCTTTTAAACAAAGGTCAGTCGTTCAACATTTCCGGGGAAAAAGGGGTTCCCCTTTGGGGGAAAACGAGGGGCCCCGCCGCACGGGAACCCGTTTTGATGCCACTCTACTGGCCGGGCAGGACAGCTTCTCACTGCAAATGGGGCAATTTTGCGGCCCACATCCGGGTTTGGCTGCCCTTGGGCCCAGGGTTTCTTCTAACTGGGGTGGCAGAGTGCTGCCCAAGTGGCCCAAACCAACCTGTTGGTTCGGGGAATGCCCATGTCCTGCTGTTGCTGAGTGTGCGGGTGACTGCCCTCCTATAGGGGGTAAAGGAAAGGGTTCATTAGGGGACCCCAGACTTAGGTTACGGCTGATGGGGGTACTGTCCTACCCCCCCCCTTTCCCCCCGGGCAGCCGCGGCAGAGAAAAAGTGTGAGCGCTGGGGAAAACCCCCGGTCAGACCTGTCAGAGGGGGACGATCCCGCACATAGGCAGGGGCCCAAATGGATTACGGAGGATTTCCCTATTGTATTTGGGTTTGTTTCCCTTCAATTGCGGGGGGAAAAAGGGTCCCCTTTTGGGGCCCTTTGCGAGGGTCCAATTGGGTGGAGAGCCAGAAGTTTATTTCCCCCCCGCCGGATGCTGACTATTGGCTGTCACTAGCCAGGCAAATAAGCTTTCTGCGGGACTTTTTGCACAAAAATGACTCCCAGGGGCTCCCCGCCTTCCATTTCCCCTGTATTCGGGCCCCGGTGCTTGGGAGGCTCTGCCCCGTCCCCCCCCTCTTTTTCCACCAACCCCTCCAGCTGCCCTGCTCTCCTCTCTTGCCCCCTGGGGAGAAAATCCAAATCATTTTTACCAGACAATGCTTCGGGTCCCAAAGTCCTCCCCCTCCCCCTCCTCCCCTTTCAGTTTCCCCCCCGGGGCCATGTGGCAACGAGATTTAGTAAATACATTCCAGTCCCCCGCCCCGCAGATTTTTCAGCATTGTTCCAGGAAAAGAAAACGTGGAATTTACGTTATTTATCCCGTAGTCCCGGCGGGTGACAAATAACGTGGGTCCTCGAATTTGGGCCCCAAAAAAACGGAAGGTGTCAAGGGATGGGGCTGCCCCTGGGGTTTACATCAAAAATTTCACAGGGGAGTAATTCTGTTGCCTGGTTTATCAAAAAATCGTTAAAGGCCCTTTTTCTTTTTTTTACGTCGGGGCCAAAATTTTCAGGCTGGAATTCCAGCGGGTGGAACACGGGATATTTAAATGGGTTGGGGGAAGGGCCCTTCCCGCCTGCAAAATTGGGAGGGTGTTCCTGGCTTTGTACGAATGGATAAAGTGCATGCACAGTTTTCCCGGCCATTTTTTTTTAGAATGTTCTGAAGATCGGTTTTAAAACCCTTAGGAACCTTTTTACAACCAGGGTTGGGAAAACGGGGCGAAAGCGGGCCAAAGGACCATCCCCCGGGGCTGCGCGGAACCTTTTTCCCCCCATTGTCCCTCCCCCATGGTTTCCCTTTTTTAGTTGGCGGGGAAAACCCCAAAATCGATTTTTTTGCTGCTTTACGCCCGGGGCAGTTCCCCCCTGTGTGACTTCGTTGCCGGGCAAGCTGGTGTAGAATGCGTGCACCGTGTGCCTTCAATGTGGTATGATGGAGCGTACTTGTGGGGCGGGGGGGTGGGGTGGGGGGGGGAGGGGAGGGGGGGCGGACCCTTTTGGGCAGGGCAGCAAATTTGGGAAAGTGGAGGAGGAAAAAGGCGTTCCTGTCCAAGTTGTTGGTGTTTGGGGCCCGGGCAGGAAGCCCTTCACCAGTGGGCGTAAAGGACATGTACTGGCCCTGACCGTATTTTCAGCTCCAGGTTCCCTGCTGCCCTGTACCTTGGGGAAAAAAACGATTAAACTCAAGGAAGGGCCCACTTTTTTTTACATATTTATGGAAATGTGGGGCTTTCCTTTTTGGAAAAAAAAAATTTCGCTTTGGGAAATTTCCATTCGGCTCGGGCCAAACCTTTTTTTCTCTGAATGGGGCAGAGTCCACCCTTTGGAAAAAAGGGGGGGATGCCAGTACAAAAACTTGGAAGGAAGGGACGGTCAGCTGGTTTCATTAGGATGGGTTGGGCATACTGTTTTCTTTTTTAAAAATTTGCCCTTTTCTGAAAGAAATGCTGGCGCCCTGGTAGCGGGGCAGGAGCATTGGGGCCGGGGGGAGGGGTTTTCAAAGAGAACAGCTGCCTTCTGCAGAGGTGGTGGAGCCTTGGGTGGCTGAAAAAAGGCTTTGGGGCCATGGCCCCTGCTGCTGCTGCAGTGGCAGGATGGACCACCCATTGAGCCACGTTTCTCCCCAGGCCCCGGATGGTTTACGCTGCAGTGTTGACGGGAGGGGTTGTGCCAAAGTTTGCTCCCTTGGGGCCCCGCTTACTTTTTTGCCCCCAAAAATTTTAATTTTACCATAAATTTGGCTCCTCCGGTGGGCTTAGCAAAGAACTGCCACTCCGCCCAGTAGCTGTTTTTTCCGCCCAACCCCCTCCGCACTGAGTGAAATACGGCCCCCCGCTCCTCGCTGAGGCCCCCGTGCCCCCTTTCTGGGCTTTGGGCCTGCCCAAGGGGTTTTTTTCCCCCTGGCCCCTTGGGGTCCCGACCCCACCCCTGTGCTACCCCGCTGCTTTTCCCGGGCCCCACAAAACCCCTTGCTGGTTTCGCCGCTGCCTGGCGGGAAAGGGGGGGGCGCCCCCTTTCCCGACGATGATGAAAGGGCCCCTTTCTTCAACCGGGGTCCCAAGTGCGGGCGGTACTTCTCATTATTTGTGTTTCATCGTCAAAACTGTCCTCAAACACGGTCTTGGGAAGCCGGGGGCTGACCCCTCACCACATGACCTCCCATTTTCCCCCTTCCAAAATCTATACTTTGCCGCCCACTTTCAAAAAGCTGGGGGAAATTTGGGCCCCCTTTTTTCGCTGCCCCCGTAGTGGGACTGCCCCCCTCAAAAATTTTTCATCCTCGCTATTTTTGTGGCGCTGAAACCCAGCCACATAGTAGAAACCCTTTGGTGAGGGAACTGGGGGGAAGGGGGGCTGAGGACAGGTGAGGGCCGCTGACCGCTCCCCGGGGCCCTGCCAACTAAGTGTTGTGTCTGAGGTTTCCCCCCGACTCTTGGTGGGGGGTTTTCAGATGGGCATTGGGGGGGAAGGGATGACCCAAATCAACCAAAACAAAAACCCTTTGGGGTTTCTGAACAAAAACCCCCGGGGCCCCCTAGATGAAAGCGGGAGTTTTTGGCCTCAACCCAGTGAAACCCCTTTCGGGGCGTCCCCCTTTCTTTGCTGCGGGCCCGGCCCTTTCGGGAAAAGTTTGTGCCACGGGCCCCTCGCAGTTGCAGGCCGCCACCTCTCTGTCTTTAATACTGTTTGTTCTAAAATGAAAAAGACCCCTGTTTGAGGGAAATATTGTTTTATGATTTAAAAATACACCCTGTTTTGACTCCCAAATTTAACCCCGTAAAAAGCTTTGGGAACCCTTGGGAATTTAAAATTTCGCTCCCCCAAATTTGGCCGGAAAAATTTACTTGTTTGGGGTTTGTTTACAAGCCCGTGTGTTTTACTTTAAAGTAAAGCACAAAAAAAGGCTTAATTTAAACCCTTTGCTTTTGAATTATGCCAAAAAAAAATGTACATATTTCGGTGTTTTAAAAAGACGGGTTTTTTTTTGTCGCACGCAGCAAAAAAAACGTTTTAAATTTTCCCCCTGGGTGTAAATTGGGGCCAAAAAATTGAGCCCCACAAACTGGGAGGTGTTACAAATTTCTGTTTTTTACGCCACACAACAAAAGATACCGTTGTAATTTGGGTTTTCTTGTGAATTAGGCTACCAAAAAAAAAATATATAATTTTTTGGCGTTTTAAAAAAAAGGTTTTTTTTTGTCAGCACACCAGAAAAAAACGCTTAATTAAAACCCCCGGATGTAAAAAATTTCGCCAAAGAATTGAGCCGCAAAAAATAGTAGCGGTTTTTACAATTGCGTGTTTTTACCCACACAAAAAAGGGGATACGTTGAATTTGCCTTTTCCCTTTTGAATTTTGGTACCCAAAAAAAAAAATATATATTTGGCGTTGAAAAAAAAGGTTTTTTTTTTTTGACACCCCCCAAACAACGACTTTTTAAATTTAAACCCCCGGATGTAAATTGCGCCAAAAAATTTTAGGCACAAACTTGTTTGCTTTTTTTGGGGTGTTACAAGTGCGTGTTTTTTACGCCACACAAAAGAGAAAACAGTTGTAATTTGCCTTTTTCTTTTGGGAAATTTGGCTACCAAAAAAAAAAAATATATATTTTGGGGTTGAAAAAGGCCCTTTTTTTTGTCAGAAAACCCGCAAACAAAAAGCTTTAAATTAAAAAACCCGGGGAAATTTGGGGAAAAAATTTCGCCAAATAATTGAGCCGCTAAAACTTGTTGCGTGTTACAATTGCGTGTTTTCTACGCCACACAACAAGAGTACGTTTTTAATTTTCCTTTGTTTTGAAAAATTTGGTACCAAAAAAAAAAAAATTTTTATTTGGGTTGAAAAAAAACGGTTTATTTTTGTCGCACCCGCAAACAACGCTTAATTAAACCCCCCGGATGTAAAAATTTCGCCCAAAAGAAAATTTGCAGCCAAAAAAGAAGTGGTATTTGTATTGTAAAACGCTGTTTTTTTTAAATGAAAAACGGAAAAGGCTTAAGAACCCACTTGGAATTTTTAATTTTTTATGCGCTGCAGTGGGCACACTGGATTTTTAGATCCAATACCCCAAAAATCAGAAATGCAATTCAGAGAACAGTCCTTTAGACAAACTGAGACACCCCCCAAAAAATCGCTGTTTTAAAAAAACAGTTCTTCGAAAGCGCTATCACCCCCCAGAGGGACCTTTCCCCCATCATTTCGGGGAAGGGGGTGTTTAGCTCCCCGCGGCGCGCTTGGTCTTATTTTAAATTTTCGGGGGGACGTCACAAAAATTTCCCCCCGGTTTGATTGGGTTTTATCTTGCCTTTTCTTTCAGGTTGCCTTTTTTCTCCCCGGGGGGCTTTGGGCCCCTTTGCGCCATGTGCTTGCAGCCCTTTTATCAATTTAAAAGCCCTTCGTTCACCCCAAGTTCCCCAAAGTTCGACTTTCGGTCCGAACCCAAGTTTTCCTGAAAATTTTTAAACCCAATTTTTCCCTTTGTTAGAATCAATTTTGCCCCTCTCTAAAAATATGTAATCATTTTTCCCTGTAATTTAAATATTTTGGGACGAAAAATCTTCCGGTTTAAAGGGGGGATTGAGCGGCCCCGTTTTTTTAATTTTAAAAAAGGGGGACTTAAAGCGAGGTAGCAAGGACATTTTTTTGGGAAGTGCACAAAAGCAAATTCTCGGCTTAAACTGTTATTCCAAAACGACAAGTTCCCCCTGATACCTCCCAACAGATTCCAGCAATTCAACGTTTTTGAGTTGTTTTGGATGTACCGTCTTCGGACGATACAAACCACAGGGACTTAATGATTTGTCGAAATTTTTCCGCCCAAAAATAGATGTTTTTTACAGAAAATTTCTGAACCATCAACCCAAAAAATCCTCCCTTCGTAGCCCTTTCTTCAACCTAAAATTTTAACACTTTTAGTCTCTGGGATTTCCATTTCATTTTAAAATTCCCGGTTAAATGTACTGTGTCATTTTTGGCCCCAATCCCAAAATTTGAGGAAGGGCTTGTATTTTTTTCAAGCTACCTGTGTCTTGGTACCTTGAATGTATCTGCGTCATCTACTTCAGTGGATCCATAATCTTTCCAAGGTGCTATTTTCTACCCAGATCATAATGCATTATTATTTGTATTTATCTACCTTCGTTACAATTCATTATTAAAAATCCCCATATCAGAGAGTAACACGATAGCAATTGAAGAGATACAAACAGAAGGTAGCATAATGCATTTTGAATATTTAAATCCCCTATCGTTTTATTGATCTACATTGCTCTCCAATTTTGTCTATTGTCTGATGTTTGTAATAACATTTGTTATCTTACATATTGTCTTATTAGACCATATATTTTGGAGATGAACCTTGTGTAATGTTCACACAGTGCGTTATTAGTTCGCCTGTTACCGCATTTCATCTTAAACATAGTCATTGATATTTTAGACATCTTTTGATCAAACAATATTCTTTTAATATAGAAACTCGGGTTATAATACTCTATTTCGCGGAATCGTTTGTATCAAGACACCGCAACTACCCATTCTGTTTCCAATCTTAACATTATTTAGCACGCTCTCTATGAGTAAATCTCATTCACTCACTCAAGACACAGAAAGAAGGTATTCGCTAACGTCCTCATTAGTGAATACACATTCCGAGTTGTCTCGGTTTTAATTATACAGAGTTACGTTGATAAACACACAGATACTTTGTCTCTCAGGAATCCCTTTCCGCTTATCATCAAGCCATTTGAGTGATTGACAGATAGATGGTCCATCCAGAGTGTACGTTACTTAGCATAGTTCCCATTGTTTTGTTACATCTAAAATATATGGTTGTAAGTTGCTGTAACGTCACTTTATTCACGTGCTGTTTTTTATTTAAATTTGCCACAAACTTTGCTCATTATGTACCCCTGAGGAAGCGTGGATTTACCATGCGAAACGCGTTGGGTTAAAGGACTTATTAATATTCCACTGTCCTTGTGTGACATGGATTTTTATGCCTCCTTTTAATAAATTTAATATGTAATATTTATCCTTGGCACCCATTATATACGAGCGCCGCGATCCTAATTTTTTCCTGTATCTAAAAGTTTGTAAAGGCGGATGCCGGATTTTCAAATTTTTATCTACCTGTATAAAAGACACCTATCCATCACAATCCAACCTCTCCACCATGACCAAGACCAAAGAGCTGTCTAAGGACACCAGGGACAAAATTGTAGACCTACACAAGGCTGGGATGGGCTATAGGAAAATGGGCAAGTAGCTTGGTGAGAAGGCAACAACTGTTGGTGCAATTAGAACATGGAAGAAACACAAGATAACTGTCAATCTTACTGGGTTTGGGGCTCTATGCAAGATCTTACCTTGTGGGATAAGGCGTATTTTGAAAAAGGTCCGGAATCAGCCCAGAACTACACAGGAAGACCGGGTCACTGACCTGACTAGAGCTGAGGCCACAGTCTCAACGATTACTACTAGTAACACACTGCACCGTCATGGATTACAATCCTGCAGGGCAGGCAAGGTCCCCCTGCTCACACCAGCACATGTCCAGGAATGTTTGAATTTCACCAATGATCATCTGGATGATCCAGAGGAGGCTGGAGAAGGTCATGTGCGCAGAGGAGACTAAAATAGATCTTTTTGGTATCAACTACACGCACCGTGTTTGGAGGAAGGATGATGAATACAACCCCAAAGCATCGTCCCAACTGTATCGCATGGGAGTAGTACTTTGGGGATACTTTTCTTCCAAGTGGACAGGATGACTGCACCGTATTGGAGGGAGGATGGTTGGTGCCATGTATCATTAGACTTTGGCCCACCAACCTCAGTAAAAGCATTGAAGATGGGTTGTGGAAAACCTAGTTGGGCGGAACGGAATCTGCCCAATACACCTTCTACACTGTAGTAGTTCTGTAATACAAGAGCAAAGTTCTGTCATAGACCAACATAGGGGATTACACATATCACAAAGACACCAAGTACATGCTGACCCCATTTGTATATATAAAACATGGCTCTTAATACAGAAATAAGCTTAAATCTCCTTATGACCTACAAGCTATCGGCTCAGAGCACCAAATAAAACTCATTCATGGCTGTAAACAGCATGTTCTAATTCTCACCCAACTTTTTCATCCAATAATGAAGTCTAAGATTTGAAAAAGTACAACAAATCTAGACACTTCTACCAATGGGGTCAACATCTCAAAAAAAAAAAAAAAAAAAAAAAAAAAAAGGAGTGGAATGTCAAAAAAATCGTCCAATCCCTTTATCCCTAAAATGTCCCTGTACCTCTCCCTAATCTATACTCTTACCCTCCAAGTGGAGCACACGACCTGAAAAGAGCGACCCCGCCAAGCTCTCCCTCACTAAGACTGTTAGTGCTCTAATAAACTATACCTAGATTCTGAAAGTGCACATGCTCTTCAGTACAATATTCAATGTCTTCACCAGCATTTACTAGTTTCATCAGGGGAGTCTAGTTGGATAAAAAGACAAATAAAATTATTGCACAACAATGCATATGGTGCCATTACCCAACTTTAGTCATCAAGAAAGAGGATAGCATTTGCTTCTATGTGGGGTTCAAATAGAGCTTTCTTGGAGAAAGTTGTCTGCTAGAAGGAACAAAAACAATGAGGAACAATCCTGAGGCTAAAGCCACAAAAACAAAAAGCTTACCAAAACCAGGTTTGGTTATGAGGAAAAAAACAAAAAAAACAAAAAAAAAAAAAACAAAACAAACATGAAAGGCCTTCAATTTCATTATATGTCATCCCCAGCCTTAACCAATCACCGGCCACACTTTAGACACTTCTAACCGCCTACATGGATAAGCACTCATCTAGACACATCTAGTGTGAAACCAGTGCCAGGCAGCTGCTACCAAGCCAAACACTACACAACATTCTCATACTGTACGGATAATCCTCCAAGGAGCAGGCATGCAAGATACATATATAAAAGTCATTGTAGTATAGCAAGGTACAGTCTATACCTCGTCCTACTGACAGCAACGTCAGGAGATTTCACTGGACTCCACTTTAGGAGGATAAGCCCTTCACAATGGATGAGCCAAAGAATGGGTTTCATTTAAATGCTGGCTAAAGAATCACTGCTCAGAGAAAGATAAGATAGAGCGTGTACAAAGCTTCCTCTTCCGGTTTCATCCACGCCACAGAACAACACGCTACAGGTGTAATAAAATAAAGAATCGAATAAGAGATTTAAAACTTGTAAAAGATTCGGTTGAAAAAAGGTCCACTTAGGGGCCAAAACGTACAAAATATATGAATGTAATTATATAAGATGGAAATATGTTGACCCTGTATTTTATGAAGCCGGATAAATAATTTGTTACTCAAAGTTTTGTCAATATGAAAAATTGAAATATTGGTGTGCAACCTTTCTACATAAAAAGGACTGTTACGGATTTTGGGTCTGCACCCCCTTATTTACCTGATAGAGTGCCAAAGACGTTTTTCCATAAAGCACCATTTTTCCCGTTCATCTTCACTGTTCATGTCCGCTGCCTGCATTGGCTTCGGAGATAGAGACCAGCGGCTGCTGTTCCGAGGCTCGGATAGAGCCATCCACGCGCATATGAGTGTTGTGCCGCTATACTAATATGCACAATAACTCTAGGCGAGCACCTTTAACAACTTTTTTTTTAATGTATAAGCATTTTAGACGTACTTTCACCATAGAGCGCCCCCTTTGTTTTTATACTTATGTATTTCTATAAGTGGACAAAACTGTATATACTTGCTCCATGTTGGTCAGGGCTTCCCCCCCAATCTACACCCTACTTATTCTCCTCGCCTCCCCCCAAATTTCTCAGTTTCCCAGTATATTCTATGGTAGAGGCAATGGCACCATTAATAGAAAATTGAGAGGTTTGTGCTATGTAGATGGAAGAAACCAATTATGGCTCTTAGAAGGCAGGAAGGGAAAAAAAAAAAAAAAAAAAGTTAATACATTATGATTATCGGTCAGAAAAGTGTTAAAGACTGGCTGCAGAGGATTCAGGCACCAATTCAGGTGGAAGGACCACAAGGAAGGTCACCACCACCAGAGCCCAGTAAACGGCTAGTGCTAACTGACCAGGAAGAGCCGCCGAGTGTTCAAATCCCAATGTACACAAAAAAGGAAAGAGGTAGGCACAGCACCAATGTCCACACTAGCACTCACGGAAGTCGGCATCTTCCGATGAATTCAATTTCTTTTCATTCACACGAGCAACATACAAAAAGGGCAACGTTTCAGCCCAAGTATTGTGGCCTTTTCCAAGCAGTATAGTTACAAGCGTGACATGTAGTCCACATGTAACCAGTGCTGTAAAGCAATTCCTTATGTTTTCCTACAGCTCTTCAATGTACTTCAAAAACATCAGACCAGAACCGTTAAAGGGGTTGTCTTGTGGGGTAGTGGAACAGCCGCATTGTATTTACTCAGTAAAATCATATGTGTGACTTATTATTCTGTTGCATCCTGGTGTTTGGCCACAAGATGCCACTGTCTCTGGAAACTGTTGCATGCAAATGATAGACATGTGACTAGAGACATGTGACTGGAGGCATGAGGGAGCGGCCATTTTGGGAAGAACAAGAAAGACAAAGAGAAGGCAGGAGGGAACAGATGCTGGCTGAAGATTGACTGAGCTTTCCTGCTCCGTTTGGGCTCAAAAGTGTGAGAACCCCCAAAGAGAGAGAAGTGTAACTGTGCGCACTGAAGCTGTTGTCAAAGAAAGCCCACGAAGGAAAGTACACTCTGCAGAGACTGAGAGAAGCGACTACATCTTGGATGCCGACTTCAACAGCAGGGATCATCACCCCAGAGCAGCAACTGCCGGCCATCGAAAAGGTATACCCGGGTCAAAGAAAGCGTGCACGCCAACAAAACTAGGACTGTGTGCAGGCCTGTTAGTCTAGTTAGGACAGATTTGGTTTCAGGCCATAGGTGTTTATCCAACTACGCCTCCTGATTCGGGACATTGGATGGGGCTTGTTATAGCACTGTTATTTATGCAACCGGTTCGCATGTGAGAGGATCTGTTTTATGTGTATATGTCTGGGGATAGCGGGTAGAGCTGGTTAAATTGTAAGCGTCTGTGCCCCACCGCCGCACGCTTTTGAACTGCACCACACACGATTGTTCCTGTCCTTGTATGGTATTAAAAGGTAGCGGGTGTTCGGCCTTTCTGAACCCCATGAGTAGGTAAACTGATCGTGCATCCAGAGGACACACTCTCGGCGGCGCGCTGAGTGGCACAGGGGCCTTGATTACCACTTTGTACATGTGTGTTTGGGGATTTGTTCACAATGCTTTTCTGAAAAGTTCAGTAAACTATGGGTTGTTGAACTGGTGTTGGAGTCATTTTCTTCGTCCGTAACTTCGCTGTATTCCGGGAACCCTACCTCGGTGCTCAGCTTACAGTCTCATCACTGGACTTCATCCTTGGTGCTGTCTTCAGAGCTGGAGTTATGAAATCATGGGCGGGAGTACTGGCTTCCTCGAGTCCTCTCCCCCCTCCTTTCATCTAGGTGACGTCATGCTGCTGTGCTCGCTCCCGATGCCAAAAACAGCATTGGAAGGGAGAACATCTCAGATCAGAGTTCTTTCCATTGCTGCTGGCCATTCAATAGCAGCCACATTGTACACACCACATATTTCTCTCCCCATACATGACAGCACGCAGGGCAGGCGATTACCCGGGCCAAGGGTTCCCAGTACTGGAAATTGGACTGGGGGGGGGTGGGAGAGTCAAATAATCCCTGATGTGATCGTCCTTTGGTACTAGCTGCCGGTCATTCAACCCCTCACCGGGCGGCCTGTTGGCTTTTCATGGAGTTCTCTCATTGCTGAGACTGTGTCTCTGCTTAATAACTATTCACTGACTGTTCAGTATGACAGGGGCTGCTAGTATGCATGCCCTAAACCACTGCTCTGTGCAGCAGGCAGAGCGAGGACGACAGGAGAAACGTGCGTGCTGCTCGCTCCCGACTCGACCTGCTGTGATAAGATGCCGGAGATGCAGCCTATGAGGGAGAACAAGCAGGTCGGTGACTATAGAGACGTCAGCAGCCCCTGGAGCCACTAAAAACAAGTTATCTAGAAATCAGTAGGAGATTTGTTATTGACATCTATTGCAAACTTGCTTTTTGAAGCTCTTTAATTTGAATGACAATCTTTGTAGTGAGACAACCCCTTTAACTATGGGCCAGTTCTAATCAGAAGGAAACCGTTCTATTTCAAATGATTAACCAGACTCCATTAGAAGTCGGTCAACCATAGGATGAAGAACAACTTCATGTCCTGTCTACATGGTATCTTGTCCACATGCCACCAAATGAGGTTTTATTTCCCTCCGGTTTCAGCTGCCCCCCCATGATAGCAAAAGCAGAAGGACACCTTAGAGCAGTGGACCTATGACCATCTCTGCCAGGAGGAACAATTTATTCTAAAGTATCACAAAGACCCGAAAAGCTGCCAAGAGAAGGAGCTCAAAGACACTTCGGGCCACATGTATGAAAACTGTCTAGGTCTAAAACTCACTTTGTTGCCCATAGCAACCAGATCGACCCTCTCATTTCATATAGTGCTCTGGATAAACAAAAGGGGTGCTCTGACTGGTTATTATGAGCTCTCACTGGTTATTATGGGCTCTGACTGGTTGCTATTGGCAACAAAGTGAGTTTTAGACCTTTACAGTTTTCATACAGGTCACCCTTAATTTGGATTAAAATCCTGGCACACAAGCTCCCCCTGCTCAGGCCAGCACATGTCCAGGCCAGTCTAAAGTTGTTCACCCATGTTCTCTGGATCATCCAGATAGTCATTGGTGAAAGTGGGAGAAGGTCATGTGGTCAGAGGAGACCAAAAAACACCACTCGCTGTGTTTGTAGGAAGGAGGAGGAGTACAACCCCAAAAAACACCTTCTCAACCTTGAAGCATGAGGTGGAATCATACTTTGGGGGAGGCTTTTTGGAAAAGGGGACAGGATGACTACACCATATTGAAGGGAGGATGGGGCCATGCATCAAGAACTACAGGGAATGCCTGACTGCTAATTGCAAAGTTTTCTGTATCAAATATTAAGTTCTATTTTTTGTTGTATGATACTCTTCATTTAATAAAAAGCAAATAAAAAAAAAAAAATTATGGACTTTTCTCCAAGATTCTGTCTCTAACAGTTAAAGTGAAGCTATGATAAAAATTGCAGACCTCTCCATTCACTGTAGGTGGAAAACTTTTTTTTTCAGTATCAAATACTTTTTCCCTCTAGACCCAATAGCAATCAACCTGGTACCTGATGACCACCAAAAAAAAACCCCAAAACCCTATATTTACCATTTACAATAAAATTTTCCTTCCTGGCTCTAACAAACCTGGCCAATGCCCTCTGACACAAGCTCCTACTATACCCTAACTCTGCCCAAACCTGGTAGAGGTGTCCACTCCATATCTGTTCCTTTGTCTCATTCACCTCTACTTTCCCTCCCATCAATTGAGGTTCTGTGCATCAACTCTGACTCCAACCTATAGGAGATCTACCAACCACAACTTCTCCACCTGGCTCTCACACGTCCCATCAATAACCATCCCATCTGATAAGACATCAACACCCTCATTGACATCCACCATTCAGGAACCAATAAACCATCACATTTTTCTTCGCCTCTTGCAGTATCCGCCACAGATGCTCAGAGGGACTCAATGGACTTTTTACTCACCTCTTCCTATGCAGGAAACGTTTAAAAAGGTAGATGGGGAAATCACAATCTGCTTATGTTCTCTCAAACTCTCCCACAAGTCCAGAAGTTAGTACACGCTCGTAAGACCCTTCAAAAGACTTGTATTGGTATGCGACAGTAATCAACCTCTACCAGAGCAGCAATGGAAGAAAACCCTCTCCACAGAAGACTTTACTCATACACTCCTCCATTTTAAGTCTGTACTGACTTGTGGCAAACAGGACTAAACTATCCCATCATCTGTCTCACAATCCTTAACAAGGATTCAACTATCAACTCCATCCTCCTGCCACATCTCATCACAGCTGAACATTTTGGCAGACAGGAGGATTTGTAGATGGGTTGTGGGGACTGTAGATTGGAAGCACTGCCCAGTGCACTTCATGACGAGAGCCCTACTTTACAAATCTTTCTACCTATCCTGTTGGCCCAGTCGTATACCAGCTCATCCCCAACCTTATTACTGTGATTATCCCAGCTCTAACCCTTCTCTTCAATCCATCACTGGCATCTTCCAGTCTTCAAAACACACAGCCCCTTCCATCCCTTTGCCAATCTTGGAGATGAATGGGAGCGAGGGGGCAATAGTTGGATAAACACACCTATCTGTATGCTTATGTTTCATCCAACTCTTAACGTGCTGTAATCTGGTTTCCATCCCCATCACACTACTAAACTGACCCTCAAGTCTCAAAATCTACCGGCCAAAGATTCCCCATCACTACTACGCCCTACTTCTTCCAGATCCAAAGAACCTCGGACACTAGATTTGCTAACACCACAACTATCGGGTGTCCTACCCCTTCACCTTGCTCTGTTGATGAACCTAAAGGCTCAGACCTGGGCCTATACTCTTCTCCATCTACATCCCTGGCCTAGAACAACTTGCCGAACCTCATAGCTTCCAGTACCATCAGATAAAAAGGAAGGCCTGAAGTAATTCTGAACACCTTGAAATATATTCAGGAAGCTCAGTCCTCCATCTGAAACAAATCCAGGAAGACCAGTCTCTGGTACTGGAGCCTAAACCAAGAAGGTTTCTGGCTGGTAAGAAAATATTCTAGAATTCTTGGCACGTCACATACCAGTTACATCAAGGATACTAAAGATTCTCTAAAAAACTGTAAAAACTAGGTTTACCACCAGATGGGGAAACACTGGCTACAATGGACGTAGAATTTATTTGCCAATATACCCCATAAGGATGGCATGGCCATGTGCAGATACATCCACATGTAAAAAAAAAAAAAAAAAAAATTATATATATATACCAGCCACCTACTCTAAGTCAACCATCATAATCCGGTCTTTAGCAAAAATACCCCCTCAGTCTATGGGTGATGCGATTGGTACAACAGTTTAAGGCAAGCTAGGACCAGTAGTTTATATCTGCTTGCACAATGACGCCACTGACCTCCAATATATTGAAGACCAATTGCTGTATTTCTGTAAAAGAGTCAAGCTCCATCTAAACTTAATCTAGGACCTCATGTCTGGTTTTGTCCAGGAAATGTCAAAAATACTATATAAACCTCATTGTACTACAAATCTATAAGCTGGCCAGCATATCTGAGCTAAAACCACTTTCACTCAGGAGACCAATCACCCATCATCTACAGCCGAGCTCCAAGATATATAGCGAATTCCAAAAACTCCACCTGGTGCCATTGAGGAAAAACATCCCTACAGCAAGGAAACCATCTAGTAGTAATCGAAAAAGTCACAGGGATCCAAGGAACAGTCTTAGAACTTCACTAGAACAATTAGACAATGGACACTCAAGAAGCAAGAAAATGGACTCCAATTAAAATACTACTTTATTAAATATACTTTAGAACAATCCACTATACAGCTAACTCAAACAATGAAAGCAATAAATGGACATGTACCTACAATAGTCATGGGTGAGGGGAAGAAGGAGAAAGGTCAGTAATTCAGTAATGTTATCATGTAATATTACTCAATACTGTTGTCCTCCGTTACTGGACTTGCTCCAAGAGATTGGTAGATCTAACTGTATAAAGAAAAACACTCCTAAAAATTAATTACCCTGGCAAATGCCCATCAAAATCGTAGCACCACCACCCCATTAAGGGCAGCCCCACCACCATTGTCCATCCCTCCAGTACCCTACTATACCCCAAAAGTCTAGAAGAACATGCAGAATTCAAAAGATAATGGGTTCCAGAAAGAAGATCCTGGTGGACAAGAATGGTCCCAAACAGAGATAGGGTTATTCTTAAGTTAGTCCTCTGATGAACCTATGTACAATAAGGTATGATCGCTGCATCATAAAGTACGCCAAACCATAGACAAGCGTGGCTGAGATGAGCTAGTAACTGCTATGGTCAACCAAAAGTTGAGTGCAAGTGCTGAGCAACACATCCAGTAATGGTCTTTCAAAATAAATGTATGAGTGCTGCCAGCATTGCTGTAGAGGTCACAGGGGTAGAGGTGGGAATATGGGGGTGTCAGTTTGTCAGTGCTTAGACCACATGCCATATCAAATTGAGTTGAATGGCTGTCGTCCCAGAAGGAAGCCTCTACTAAAAGATGATGCACAAGAAAGCCCACAAACAGTTTGCTGAAGATAAGCAGACTAGGGACATGGATTACTGGAAGCATGTCCTTTGCTCGGATGAGACCAAGATAAACTTATTTGATTCAGATGGTGTCAGCCGTGTGTGGCGGCAACCAGGTGAGGAGTACAGAGACAAGTGTGCCTTCAGTTAAGCATGGTGGTGGGAGTGTCATGGTTTGGGCCTGCCCGAGTGCTGCCAGCTGTGGGGAGCTACAGTTCATTGAGGGAACCATGAATGACAACAATTACTGTGACATCCTGAAGCAGAGCATGTGATTTATGTTCTGTAGTTTGTCATTTACATGGGATGTGTATATTTTCTGTTGCAGTTGATGTCAAGCCAACCATTTTGTTATGTCGATTGTGGCTAAAAAGGGGCAAACCTTTTAAACAGATGCCAAAAATAGCTCAACTACCGCTCAAAAGGTGAAAGCTGCCGTCCAATGCTTTGTAAATGGGACTCCGATATTATTCACTAAAATTTCACAATTTTTCCAATCGTCCGATTAGGAGAGCCTCAAATTCGAAATTCGTCATGGTGAGGAGTTATCATGCATGTACTGGTCCAGCAACCAGGTTTGGTTCCAAAGGCTCTAAATGAGGAAGCAAAACCAGCAGTCACTGCTGCCTGTAAAAATGTGGTGGCAACTAAATATCTTAAAACTACAGTAAGATTAAGGAATACAAGGTGACTCCATAGTACTGTAGTTCCATTGGGATTGCATATTTGGCTCTGTGTGGACTGATTTAGGTTGGTCCGACGAGGAAATTCCGGAGACAAATACGGGCACACATTCTAGGCATTACTGCAGCAGTAAAGAGATGAGCTCTCCGAGTTAAAACCTATCATATTAAAACTGATGCACAACTGCAATGCTGAATGCTTGAGGAATTGATAGTGTTTGGGTGGACTTAAGAGGCGGCAACTGAAAAAAGATCTTTGCTCAGGAGATGAAATGGATCTTTACGCTGAACACCGTATCTCCAAAAGATTTAACATTTGTGTTAAACTTTGTTTCTTTCTTCTAGTTTGGTTGATTTCATTCTGTTGTTAGGTTTTTAATGTAGTGTTTTCAGAAGTCAATCCATATTTTGATTTTCAAAACCTCTTACTTCGTGAAGTATCAATCCTGAGGACCATCCTCAAGACCTGTTCAACTTTTTGGTTGATATCAGTGACTAAGCATTCTAATAGTCCACACTCAAATACATTATATATAGTGGAGGATTGTTTTTATACGTTCGATTTCCTATATATTATTCAATCAATCATGACATCTATTACGTTGTATTATCTTTATACACACACGTTAATACATGAGTAAATGTCCTACATATTTGTTAAGTTGTAAAGACCATTTGGGACAATAATGTACTGCATGTTGATTAAATTATTTTCTGTGCATAGCTCATCTATGGCACTTTAACTAGACACCTCATTATCTATACTGTGGGTGTTTTCCATATTAAGTACAACTTTATTTGCACGTAAACCCACATAAATAAATCAAATTTCTAATAATGTGTGGTGTTTATGCACTCTCACTCACCATTTTACAGAATATGGCACTTCTCTCCACTGGCTAGGTTTTCCTCTCATGCGGATGGCACTTTTGTGCGTGCCGACCTCTGCTCACCTTGCTTGCATTGTTTTTTTTGGTCAACAAGGCTACAGGATAGGATGGGCACATGTGCGCCATACCCGGTGTGCCACAGTCATTTGTGGGCACATCACTACTTGTAGGTTTACTGTTTCACTCTGCTTTGTTCTCACATGACGCGTCGGTCCATTACATCACTGTGGGCGTCCCATCTGTGGACATCTTCCTCTATCGGCGGTATTGCACATGGCGAGTTATTAGTTTATGTCATCTTGCCTAATAAGGCAAAAACATTGCATCACCAGTTGATGAATTATTTTCGGTGTTGTCCGTTGTTCAAATTCCTGAATGCTGATCATTGTTATTTTACCCCTACTGGTGCTCCTGGGTGTGCAGGTTATGTAATTGCGATATAGTGTGTATATATCCTAGCTATATTTTGGTTATAGAATATATAGCACCACACTTCATGTATAGAGGTGCATATATCACTATGGCTATTCTGGGCGGTACTATTCTGGTGTTGTATGATACATACTTTGTGTGTATTGTGTTTATGTTCTATTCTATTACATTCATTTATGATAAAGGATGGTATTTTTATACTTCGTATTCGCCTTTGTAGGTTTTAGGTGATCTGCTCGATGTCCTATAAACCAACTATATGCCAAACTAGTATAGTTTTTTTTCTCTTTAGTAAAGACCTATATGCAATATGGGGGTAGGGCCACAGATATTAGTGTTCATGGCCAACAATTGGGCAAAAGTTATTAACTCCTATATATCAAAAACCTCCATTATGCTTACAATAAAGATTTGTTACCAATTTGGACACTGATTGACAGCTGGCACCCAGTTACCTTTCCTGGATATAACCATATAAACCTCAGTCCATCAAACCTTCAGGCCGTCCAGCATGTCCAGGTGAACAGCTTCTATCCAAGATAGAGCTTGGCCGTAGAAAGGCGACGACTGATCGTGTAGAAAACTTGCCATTACTGAGGAATACATTCTTCTAGTTACAGATTAACAGAACCAGGTGGTTTCCAAAAGGAGCACCATCCCAGATATCAGGCCACCCTTAGTGGTCGCTCACAACCCACAAGTGAAGATTGTTTTTCTGTATTAGAAAGTGGTTCAAGAATATTTTTTCCTAATAAACCATTTCATCTCAATCACACAAGGATTAGAGGCTTACTGACTGATTTGGACAGTGGTAGCCATAGAAAGGAGTAGGAGTGAAGGGGGGGGCAAGAATCCTAAGGGGCTTCATTCTACAAAACCTATCCTGGTACACCTATAACAGCTGATATGCAGCACTATGTATTATAACATTAGAAAAACTGCACAAGATTTCCTGTAACAAGAGAACACAAGGAGGAGATCGAGGTCCTAAAAACCATCACTGGATAATGATAAATGAGACAAAGGCCAAACATACCAACAAAATTTTCAAAACATGCTTAGGAAAGTCTAAAAACCCACAACGCTGGCTAAATCCAATGGACTGTTTTAGAAGTAAAGTAGAAACCAAAATACTGGAGAAACAAAAGAAAACCGGTGCATAACCTGACCCTGCAGAAACCGGCTGCTATTGCTTGACTGAAAGATCAGGACATAAAACCTGCTGACAAAGGAGGCACAATAGTCAATGATCACCTCTTCCTACATCCAGGAAGCGAACAGACAGCTGTCAAAGTACATCCGTTACTCCAAACTCAAGCTATCTGACAGTGGCTAAGCAAAACTTAAGGATCTAATTAAGACATTTCCAATCCAGAAGTGGGTGAAACTTCTTATCCAAGAGACCAGACCGGACGGCTTCTGTAAGCTCACTAAGATCAAAAACAGCAACCCTAGGAGGCCTCTAACTTCTGGCATTGCGACATGGACTGAAAACATCTTGTGTTAGGTGGAAAGTCTCCTAAAAGCCCTGGTCAGAGATACTCCTAGCTTCATCTTGGACACCACGGACCTTCTAAACAAACTGAATGTCTCAACCCCACTGCCTGATGGTACATTTTGGCCACCATGGATGTGGAATCCTTGTATACCACTGCTCCCCACAAGAATGGAGCTGCACCATGTCAGGTACACCTGGAAAAGCAAAACCAGTCACACAACTCATACAATTTATGATTTGGCACAACTGTTTTACTTTTGGAGACATATATTCAGCAAATGGGAACTCAATGGATTCAGGAGGTGAACCACAGTATGCAAATATCTATGGCAGAACTGGAAGGAGCATATCTATCCACTTGCACCACTGAACCTACAATTTACTTTCATTATAAAATTGATGATACCCTGGTCATCTGGACTGCAGGGGAGGCACTACTTAAATTCCATAGTGACTTCAATGACTCTCACACCATCATCAACCTTAAAACGTCGCTATTCAGAGTGTGAAAAACACTTTCCGGATACCACTGTGCACATTAAAGACCACCGGCTACTCGCATTAATATACCACAAACCCACAGACAGAACAGCCTGCCTGAGAAACCGTTTAACCCCAAATACGATACAATTTGCTCTGACAAGGCTGACCTGGACAAGCCCCTCCTGGATTGGCGGACAAAATTTCTCCAATTAGAATACATACCAAAAGTGACAGAAAACCAAATAAAGCAGCATCTAAGGATGATGCTCGAGTGCCCCTAGTTGTCACCTATAAGCCACAGCTGGAGTTCCTATGAAGCATTGCCAGGGAACTCCAATCTGGGCTACGCAAGGCAGACACATCTTCCCATTCCCCCTCTTCATTTCGGCAACCACCAAATCTGCAACAAATTATCCGGTGAGCCCTGAAGTCCCCAACAGAAAATGGCAGCTCACCCTGCCAGTGAAACAGGTGGAAGCCACAGTCACACCCATACCACTGACAGTGTACTTGTCCCATAGGGACAGCAGGTGCACAGAATTAGGGGGACATTTTCCTGCAGGTCTTCCAATGTGATGTATCTCATAAGGTGTGTGCAAAGTACCACCACAGGCCTCTGTGGGGGAAACAGGGCAGAGACTCAGTCAACGCATGAATTCACACAGATTCCCCATTAATAACAGCAGAACAGAACTCCCAGTGAATGCACATTTCTCCAGAGAAGACCACTCTATTGAAGATTTGCAGGCTGTGGTTTTAACGGGACATTAAGACACAGAGGCAGAGAAAGGAATGGGACTATAAGTTAATGTAAAAAATGTCACTGCAATTTGGACTTGATATTCAAGCCAGTTTCATGTCACACTATGTATGACCTGTGAGGGTCACAAATGACCAACTGAAAGCAAACAGATAACAGCAAGAGCTAATGATCCTCCTGTCAGGTCTCACAAGTTTCCAGACTATTTCTGGACCTGTTATATTGCATTTTATTATTTACAAGTAGAGAAGTGATTTCTAAAGATTAAGATCCTTCGAAGGTCCATGTCTTGTCTACAAGTCTGTCAATGTTCAGTTTCTTGTATAACACCATGTCTGAAGAGAGCTAGTACTCTCGAAAGCTTACCATAGAGCCTAAAGCTCAGTAAATAAAAGAATAAGATATTTGATCAATGCAAACTTTACAGGGGTTGGAAAAACTAGAATCTCCCTAGTTCACATAGTTGAGCTGAACTCATCCCGACACCTGCCATCACCTATAGCATTTTTTCCTCTTATTTTATAACCCAGATCAATGTTTCACTAGCACTTGTGCTGTTCTATCAGTTTGTTTTCTAGACAAGATACATCAGATTTTACAGCTCCAAAGGGGAATGATTGTTCGCACTTGCCTGGTAGCGGCATCTGTGATCCAAGTAGATACGTTTAAAGGTCTACAGTTTCCTTGTTCAAGGCCTCTACAGACAGACCGGCAAGGCCTCTACAGACAGACCGGCAAGGCCTCTACAGACAGACCGGCAAGGCCTCTACAGACAGACAGGCAAGGCCTCTACAGACGGACCGGCAAGGCCTCTACAGACAGACCGGCAAGGCCTCTACAGACAGACCGGCAAGGCCTCTACAGACAGACCGGCAAGGCCTCTACAGACAGACCGGCAAGGCCTCTACAGACAGACCGGCAAGGCCTCTACGAGACGAAGGCCTTACAGACAGAGGCATGGCCTCTACATACAGACCGGCAAGGCCTCTACAGACAGACCGGCAAGGCCTCTACAGACAGACCGGCAAGGCCTCTACAGACAGACCGGCAAGGCCTCTACAGACAGACCGGCAAGGCCTCTACAGACAGACCGGCAAGGCCTCTACAGACAGACCGGCAAGGCCTCTACAGACAGACCGGCAAGGCCTCTACAGACAGACCGGCAAGGCCTCTACAGACAGACCGGCAAGGCCTCTACAGACAGACCGGCAAGGCCTCTACAGACAGACGGCAAGGCCTCTACAGACGGACCGGCAAGGCCTCTACAGACAGACCGGCAAGGCCTCTACAGACAGACCGGCAAGGCCTCTACAGACAGACCGGCGAAAAGTCAAGAATGATGCAAGGGACAGGAGGACACTGTAGGTTTGTGTTTTTGGCTTTAAATTTAAAACTTTTATACTTGGGTCCCAAGACGTACATTCAATTCTGCAGTAATTTGATGGCAGAGGTTTGTCACTTGCAGCAGAGACTAAAAACTGTTGCCCATCAAATTACTGTGGAGCTCAAATCAAGTTCATGAACCCCAGTTTAAAATGGTGTGTTCCCTAAAGCATCTAGTAGGTTAAGCACATGGGATCAGATCTGTCCAATCCCAGCAGGTCCTGGCTGTAATCAGTCATTACATGCAGCCTATGGAACAGGTCTGGTTGAGAGAGTCATACTCCCCTACCAGCATTATGATGCACCAGTACATGAAGTATCATTAATGGGTTTCGCATTTGCTTTAGTATGCATTAGCGAGGGCTGTCAGCATGTGGGCACACCAAGCATCCAATAGAGTTGTAGCAGTAGTGAAGCTGACGGTAACTGCAAACCACAATGTTTTAGAAAAAAATCCCACATGCCATTTGACCATTACAGCAGCTGCCTCTATTCTAAATACTGCTTCAATGTCCCCACAAGGCAATGAGCTATCCTCCATCCATTTTACCCTCACATCTGACTCCCAAAACAGAATATGAAAGTCAAAGGATACACAATCACTTCATACTCTACCCAGCTCCAACCTACTAAGGACTGGTTCACATCCGTCAGGTCCATAAAGTGATGGATACCAACTGCACCAAGCTTCCCTACATTCACAACCTCCATTCACCATAAATGACCCTTCCTGTATCTAACAAACCTGGCTGATGTCCTCAGACACAACCCACCCTCCTATACTCTCAAGGTGGCCTTCAATGTACTCACTGCCCACCTGAAACATGGATTCTGCTAGTAAAATAATCCATAAAACACTAAAATGAACAAGTGAGGATCATTAAATTGAACATTTAATTTGGCTCTGATCTCCACTATTTATAAAGATTAAGATCAATGGATTCAGATCTTCAATATTGATGAGAAGCAGCTTTAAGCCGGCATACTGGTCTCTAAGCTCAGACATTTGATCTGTTTGACATCTACTAGTAGTTATTTATGTTCCCATCTGCGAGCATCAAAGACAATCGGTAGCTTAAATTAAAGAATTCTATGTACTGTATTACGGTTGCTCGTCTTAGCAAAATTAAGCAAAAATTACCTCCTAGCTAACAAATATATACATAATTGAGCAAGATGAGTTTTGCTGAGATTTTTTAAGTCATGTGTAATTCTGAAGTAGTTGTAGTATTATAAAAAGTATCTAAAAAGGAGAAAATTAGTGGCTTCCTAGTCACATCATTACAGCCTTCACGCATACCAACTGAAGATAGCGCCTCACTTCAAGACTGAAAAGCTGGACACTTGTGTAAGATTTTATATGGTTTTCTTTTCACCCCATTTCATTTTTTTGGAAAGCTGGCTTTTCTTTTGTGCAATAAATTGCTGTTTTGCTTTTCTCAAGCTCACAGAACTAGGCCATTTTTACCTTCACTTTTTTTGAATATTCCATGGGCTCAAATAGACTCTCTAAATAAGTCAGATAACAAAAACAGTCCCAAAAATGTAAGTCTTATTTTACACGGCTATCAGTCAAATGATCATCTGTCCCAAATACACATCTACCTTCCCTATCCCTCCTTTCTGTTTAGGTTCATCTGCCAACCACATCTCCATAACTTCCTATCGATTACCATCCCAACTGTCACAGAAGACTTCAACATCCCCATTGACATCCACCAGCAACCCATAAACCCCATTACTCTTCCTCCTTCAGCCTCTTGCAGTGTCCTCCACAGATTCTCAGAGGGACACAATGGACCTTTTTACCAATCTCTTCTCCCCATCTACCTTCTATGAACTTCTTCCATACCAGACCTTAACCTGTTTAGGTCCTTTCCTTCTCTTCAACTGTCCATGCAATCCAGACATTAATACACCTTTCTAAAGGTTCCTAGTCCTGATCTCACACACATACAACTTTTACCACTCTCCACCCCAATCACAACCTCATGACAACTACCGTTCCCTACTACATGACAATGGCTTCAGCAAAGCTCATTTGCTCCTCTCATGCACAACAGGAAAATAGGTAACTTTGGCACACCAATGTGGCAAGTCAAGTTTCCAGAACAAAATAGAAAAAATCCCACTCTTCAGAAGACTGTAGCACATACACTCCTCTGTTTTAGGTCTATACTGAGCTGTAACAAACTCCTGTTGGCACTCTCCAGATTCTTAAACAATGATCCCACACTCTGCTCCCTTCTGCAACATCTCACTGCAGCTGAAGATTTTTACTGACCCTTAAAGCCGGAGAGGTTTAACTAACAGCTTCCAGTCTATAGTCCCTGCAACCAATCTATATATCTGCCCAGCACTTTGGGCCCCATGTATTAGTTCAGGACAAGCGTTCCAACCTACATTCCAAATCTAACTACCTGTCCTCTTGGCCCAGCATTATCCCACCTCAACCTTAGCCCTGCAAGCTGTAACTTCTCACCATTCAGTGGCATCTTACCTCCTTTAAACATGCAACAATCACTTGAAGAGTTTTTGTCCATCTATTGACCTCTCTGGCATTCACCTCAATGACCTCTTGAATTGTACACCCAATTTTTATGCAACTCTTAACATGCTGGAATCTGGCTTTTAACCCCACCACTCTACAAAAACTGCCATAATGACACTGAAGTCCTAGTAGTCAAAGACTCCCATCACCATTACACACTAGTCCTTCCAGATCGACCAATTGCTTTGGACATCGTTGAGTACTCCCTCCAGCTACACATTCTCTTGCCCCTTGGAAGAGCCAAGTCTGGTGCCAGGATCTGCTCATAACATTGATTTATCATGTTTCACCACTTAGTCCTGCTCCGCTGATACACCTAACAGCTCAGAAATGAATACACAGTGTGGAGAAGAGACACCACCAAACCACTGACACTTAATACCAGTGGACAAAGAAGGAGCTGGAGTAGTTCTGAACACAAGATAAAATACAGGAAGCTCAGGCCACCATCTGAAACAAAAATAGCAACACCACAAGCCACCCACTTAAGGAAGACCCCACCAAATACAGACCCTTACTGACATTAACAAGTTGTTACATCCCACATTGTCTCCCATTTTGGACCAACTCTGAACAACCACAACTTCTAAGAACAGGTAATACCATGGGTACATGAGAATTCTGGTCTAGTACGGCCATTAAAAACAAGCCACTTTTACAATAAAGCCACCTGCTCACTCCAGTATTCATCTGCTACTAAACGGGATGGCTCTAGAGATGAGCTACTGACCTTCCATAAAAATTGAGTGCCATCCTGACACTATCTATGAATCTTAGTTTGTGTCCAGGAAACAAAATGGATTTAGACGTTAACAGATAGTATTGAGTATAGACAGTCTTATGCAGAATACAGGGAGCTATTTGGATCAGATCCTTCACCCTTTTGTTTCATCTCTGCCCTGATATCAGGGATACTATGGATTTACTGCATAAATTGGAGGAAGTGGTTTTGGATGAAAAGGCCTGGTTATGTAGCATAAACGTGGAGGCCATGTATAGCTCCAGTCCTCATCAGGCAGGACTCCAAGCTGTTTTTTACTTGACCTCTTGAGTTTTGTACTTACACTTAACTATTAGCTCAGGAGCACAGCGATGGGTAGTCCATGCACACCCACATATGCCAACTTGCTTCTGGGCTGGTGAGAATAGCATAGGATTGTCCAAGGAGTTTCATCGGTATATTGCCCTATGAGAGTGATCAATTGATATCATATGGTCTGGGTAGAGAGAAATTTGTTCAGTTTTTGGAATTATTGATCACATAGGTCTCACATTTACATATGAGATGGACATTGATAGGCTCTGCTTTTTGGAGGTCATGATAAAAATGCGTGATGGACGAATAGTTACCTAAGACTACAAGCTGACAGCAGGAAAGTGAGCTTTCATCCTCTCCCAGAGGAGAGAAATCCCCAGAAGACAATATGTCCATAAGACAAAATGGTTCATCAGTAAGCAGTTTCAAAACAAGGCAGACATTAAAAGACTATTGA
>JAODAL010000148.1:170000-407459 GCA_025379985.1 Phyllomedusa bahiana
GGATAGTTACCCAAGACTCCAAGAAGCCGACAGCAGGGAATAGTATCAAGTGGGAGAGCTTTCATCCTCTTCCACCGAGGAGAGAAATTCCCAGAGTACAATACGTCCATAAGACAATATTGCTCATCAATAACCAGTTTCAAAAACAAGGCAGATATGAGGAGACTATTGAAGGAAAGGGGTTATCCAGGACCCATACTTAAAGCATTTACAGCCTTGAAGTCTGATCGTAGTCCTCTACTGTACTGGAAGTAAATTGCCAACTAAAAAAAAACGAGGATAGCGGGGACGTACATTATGGCCACTGAGGAGAGTCGAGACATTCTAAAATGATTTTGATGGATCTTTGCAATTATGGGTTCCTGTTCTGAGTTTAATGTTCATCCAACTATAACCTGTAGGAGGGGAAGGAATTTAGAGACCGTCCTATCCATAGCCATTATATTCCACCTCGCCCGACTGATTCCTGGTTGACTAGCAAAATACAGGGGACGCACAAGTGTGGCAACTGTAAAACTTACAAATTTGTGCAGGTTAGAAGGAGCTTTATGGATCCAAAAACTAACAAACATCTACAAGCTGTTCACTAATTGCAAGATTCAGGTATTAATCAGTGTACATGTCCATACTCGCCATCTTATGTAGGAAAAACATCTAGGGAGCGGAGACCACGTAAACCTGAACATATCGGAGATATCGAGCATGGACGTGATACATTGGTGGCTCATCATATGGTGGATTTTCATGGGGGAGATACCTCCTCCCCATTTTTCCGGTCTTGGAGGTGGTTGTACTGGACATTCAGAAAGGAGACTATGAAATAAAGATCTTGCAAAGGGAAACTATTTGGATACATAGATGTAAAGATGCTAAAACCACTAGGCCTTAATGAGATGATATTTCACTGATAATCACTTGGAAGGGTACTTAATCCGTTTTTAATGAGGTTTCTCACTGAATTCATTTATCAGTTTAGTGAAAATTACTTTTGACCCATATCAGTAATGTATGTTATTGAGGGACTTTCTACTTCCATTCTTTGTTGGTATCCATTACAATGGCAGAATATTTAATATTTGCTGTGTGGTCCACTGTATAATTTATTATGTTATTTTAGACATTCATTGTGTCCTATTAGAGTGACATTGGGATATTCGGTCTTTGGGCAGAATAGATAATGATAGTTCTATGGAAAACATGTTCTTATCAGACTACTGGATCAGGGACATGCTGTGCTGGAACATGTGGATGATTCTATAGTAATGCGGTTATGTGTCTGGCAGAGTAGAAGTACTAGTCAGTGACATAACTAATGCAATAACTAAGACTGTTCACTATGGGAGCATGTACGCATCAGGTTCAGCTGTGCAGGTCCAGAAGCAGTCAGTCTACGTCCTGGAAGTTGTTCATAGACAGCGTATTGAAAGCGCTTTCGGCAGATAGTTATACTACTATACTGGCGGGAAGCGATTCAAATGTGATGTCACTAGGAGGGGCGGCACTACTTTGGCATTGGCGAGTTATTCAGCGGGCAAACTATTTATAAATCGAGTAAGAAGCAGTCTCTCTCCCCTATCAGAGCTGTGACATGGTGATATGGGCAAGTTGGTAACATCTGTTAGTCCCTGATAAACCCTGTTGACTTTATCTGCCCAACAGTGCTGGGGAGCTAAGGGTGACTGTTTTGTGTTGGACACCAAGAAGTGCTGGGCAGCACGCCTAATCTGTTAGTATAGGCGTCACTTGGAGGCTGTAAGCCAGCATGGTGCACCACACGTTTGTTCCCTTATGTTTTGCTTTATCTATATGCAATTGTAATACCGGCAGTCACCCCCCTCATGCCCTGAGTATGTGCGAGTGGTTGTTTAATTTGGATTTTTGAATTTCTGTAGTCTCTCCATGAATTATACTGTGGTTTTTCTGCATGCTGGTGTGCACAGGTACCAAGCTTATGTGCAGTCTATCATTTACGTGTTCACTTAGCTGTGGGATCTTTGAGTTATTCAGCAATCAGCTGCACCTGCCAGCTTTTTTTCCCCCAGGAGCATGTAAGGCTAGAGATACCCGCTTCTGGGTCCAGTTTAGTCCAGCCATTGAGCTGTGAACAAGGCCCAAAATGGTGGTGTTTAAGTAATGTCCTATTTTTTTGTGTTTTTTCACATATCATTGAAGCCATAAAAAATGATTGAAGGAAGAGAAAACCCATCTAGCTGTAATTCCTGGAGGGCTTACAAGCCAGTTGCAACCTCTGGATGTTTCCATTAACAAGCCATTTAAAGTTTTCATGAGAGAAGAGTGGAACAAACGGATGCCTGCTGGAAATTATGCCAGTTGGACGAATGAAAAGGCCCACTATCACCCCCATGTTTGTGAGTGAGTGAAAACCTCGTGGTATTCAGTAAAGGATGAAACGTTTGTGAGGTCCTTCAAAAAAAATGTGGCATTAGCAATGCCTTAGACTGCACTGAAGAGGACATAATCTATGAACAAAGTGAAGACCGTGATGCTAGTGATTCTGAAGAACTGAGCTTCATAAATTTGGACAGTAGTGACGAGTTGTTGGGGTTCCCTGATGATTAGAGGAGTTTCCGTACACAAGTTTACAGTCAGTAGTAATGTTTGTTAATGCAGTTATTGAGCATTTTTTACATTTACATCGGTGAAATTTTAGGTTATTAAATATTTTACCACACTTGTTGCTTTAAATTATATTTTTTCCCAGTTTTTCTCTAAAGACTAGGTGTCTTAAAGTCTGAAAAATACGGTAAATTTTATTCTAGACTATAAACTCAACCCAGTAGGAGGCAACAGAAGCCCCAGTGCTACCTGGGTAAGTTAAAACCGGTGCAGATAACTAATAAGCGAAAGCTCACAGCCCTCCACTAGGGGAGCAGCTGAATGATAAACTGCACATTGGCTAAGTACCAGTTCACACCAGCATGCAAAAAAGCCAGTGTATAATACATGGGGAGACTGCAAAAATAAATAAAGACAACCACTCATACCTATAGATGAGGGGGTGATTGCTGTAATTATAACTGCATATAAATAAGCGATACAAAGGGTGCCATGTATACAGATGTGTAGTGCACTATGCTGGCTTAGAGTATGGTGCACCACATGTACAGTATTGTCTATTTACCCTTTATAGGTCTAACCTATAACATTTGTATAGTATAGCCTTACAAAAAAAAAAAAAAAAAAAAAGCCTGTATGGGTTATAAAAGGTTGGAATATCAAAGAAAAGATGCAACTCCTGCATTACCTGATTGCTAATTAAAAGAAAATGGACTCCGGCTCCAGATTATTTTGAAAACTGACAAATGGGGGGCGGGAAGGGAGGACTCTGAACACAAGTATTCCCCAAAAAAAAAAAAAAAAAAAAAAAAAAAAAAGTGTACAAACTAAAAGCAAAAAAAATACCAAGAACAGAGGTACCAGGTGCCATTAATTGAACAAAAATGATTTCACTGGAAAAACCACTATTTGGATCTAAAATAGATACACAAATTAGCGGGTTTGATCAAATTAAGTCTTAGCCCAGTAAGAACTATGGATCAAATAAGAACCAATACCTTCTAGATCTTCACTGCTGCATATAAATGTAGACCATGATGGACCAACTGTATCCATCGAGAATAGACCATAAAAATTTAAAAGATCTATTTCTAGCCCTACTCTCCCCCCACCAAAAATTTATATTATATATATATATATATATATATATTATATATATATACTATATATATATATATATTATATGACACAGTTTACATAAATTTACCAAAAAACATAACATATGCTTATGCAGTTTACTAATTTCGAACATACTAGCAATACAGTTGACATTAAAACTCAAGATGCAGATTATGAACAATTTCAAGCAGGAATGCCAAAGAAGTGGAATCTTTATTAGATGAACTTAAGAAATGGACGACACTACAGTTTGACTCACTGCAACTACTCGTTAGCCTCGTGCAATTCGAATATAGGAAACTTATGAGGTTAAAAACTTTAGAAATCAAGTTTTCTGCGATTATTGTAGGAGGTAGAACGCATCAAATACTCTGAAATTATGGGCAAGTCAGCCAATGATTACAATGTACCGTATATACTAGAGTATAAGCAGAGTTTTTCAGCACAAAAAATGTGCTGAAAAATCCCCCCTCGGCTTATACTCGAGTCACTGTCGGCGCTCGGGTGCTGCGATGGCCCGCGCATCGACAGGGACGCTTCAGTTATATGCGGCTCCTCAGGGAGCGCATGTAAATGAATCCCGAGTCAGCTGACAGTGTTTGGGCGCTGCCGTGGCCCGTGCGCCATCAGCTCTCTTTCCCTGTATGCGACTCCTCCGGAGCGCATGCAGGAGAAGAGATACCACTGCGGGGCACAGAGCGAGCGCTCCGTGCTCTGCAGTGGTCTCCGGGCGGCCGCAGACTCGTGGCTGTCGAGAGTTTCCTGCACAGGCAGCGTGCACGTCATCACGTTGCATGCGTGGCCTGATGACGTCACCCGCCTGTGCCGAGAAGATGGAGGAGCGCGTGCATGGAGGCGGAGCAGCGGGGATCGAGGTAAGTGGTTGTTTTTTGTTTTAAAATTATGCCTATACCTGCCCAGTACTATCTATACCTGCAGTATATGTCTAATTGTCTCTGCCTAGTTTAAATAGTATGTTTTTGTCTAGATATTTTCGCCCAGCTCTGTCTTCCATAATTTATCCTGTGTTTATTTGTGTAGCCATGAATCCCAGTATTCCCTTGAAGTATTGCTTTGTGCAGAGCTATTTGTACTCCCCCCATTACGACACCTGAATCCCCTATGCTAAATTTTACACTCATCATTATTTTGGTATAATTTTGCAGAGCTCCGGTCTGTGGCCCGAGGTGGGGACGCCTATTTCACGTGCCATATTTCTAACTGCTATTTACAAGTGACAATCCTCAGAAATATCCCAGAAATGAGCCAGAAGTGAGCATAAGGGAGCAGGGACTTTCGCCTTTTTGTAAGTAGCTGCACTTCTTTGCATACTCCTTATTTTCCCAGGGCTTGCTATTACTATCTACCTTGCAGCCCATTGCCTCCTATCTTACCACCCTATCTTGCCCTCAGACAAGTTTATCCAATAAGCTCCTCTCTCCTTCCTCACCTATGTACTCATCCCACAGCCATTTTCCCTTTTCAACCACCCCAAACCTCCAGCTCACATATTATGCACAAAGGGCCGTCATATTCATCACTGACCCATCTGCTGTCTCTTTTCATTCCCCTGCTTTCGCTGCAGGGGACATCTCTCCAACCCCGGGCCACCTTCCTTTACTGCTCATCCCACCTCCTCCTCTGGCTCCATAAAAACCCCTGCTAACCTGCTTGTTATTCGCTGTACGTCTTTTTCTGCCCCTTTTAAGTGTGCTCTATGGAACGCCCGATCCGTCTGCAACAAACTCACTGCTTTCATGACCTTTTTTCTTTCCAACTCCCTCAACCTGCTGGCCCTCACAGAAACATGGCTCCAGCCATCTGACACCGCTTCCCTTGCCGCTCTCACCTATGGTGGCCTACACTTCACCCACAGACATGAGAACAGGCCGGGTGAGATCGGCTTCTTCTCTCTCAATTGCACCTACCAGGTCATTCCCCCCCTTACCCTCACTCACTTTCCCCCTCCTTTGAGGCCCACAACCTCAGGACTCTTTCCCCCAATTTTCCATCAGAGTCGCAGTTGGTCTACAGACCCCTGGCTCACCCAGCCGTTTCTGGATCATTTTGCCGCCTGGCTCCCACACTTCCTCTCTACTGAAATACCCACTCTCATTATGGGTGATTTCAACTCCCCATTGATGACCCCATGTTTTCTTCTGCATCACAGTTTCTTTCACTAACCTCTTCTCTTGGCCCTCTCGCATTTAATGACTCTCCAACCACAAGGATGGGAACTCTCTTTATCTGGTTTTCTGTCATCTTTCCTCAATTTCTAACTTCACTAATTCTCCTTATGCTCTCTCTGTCCACAACCTTATCTCCTTCATTATCACTAATTCTCAGCCTTCTTTGGACAAACCTGCTCATCACACATTCCGAAATAGCCGCTCCATTAATACTCAGGAACTCAAAAGACACCATACAGTCCTCACTGCCCCCAATCTCTTCCCTCATGTCCTGACCAGGCTGTCAAACGTTATAATGAAACTCACAACCACCCTGGACATGTTGGCACCACTCAGAAACCGCACCACCAGAGTCAGACACCCACAGCCTTGGCACACACCTCAGACTCACCATCTGCAGAGATGTCCCAGGTGTGCTGAGCGGCTGTGGAGAAAGTCAAAGCTACCTGCAGACTTTCTCCACTACAAATTCATGCTCAGGACTTAGCACACCGCCCTTCACTGCGCCAAACAAAAATTTTTTCACCTCCTATCTCACACTACACTACACAAAAAACCCAAAACGCTCTAACACCTTCCACCCCTCCTAAGGCCTAGAGCTCAGGCCCCAGTCACTGACCTCTGTGCTGAAGACCTGGCCACTTACTTCAAAGAGAAAATTGAAAATATCCGGCTAAACATATCTCAGTCCCCAAGTAATACCCATCCTGTCCCTCCCCGCACGTCCTCTAATCTACTCGCAGCCCTTGACCTGACGACAGAGGAAGAAGTGTCCAGGCTTCTCCTGTCTGCACGCCCCACCACCTGCTCTAGTGACCCCATACCCTCCCACCTTATCCAGTCTATTTCTCCAGCTGTCCTCTCTCACCTTACTGCTATCTGTAACCTCTCTCTCTCCACTGGGATCTTTTCATCTTCCTTCAAACACGCCATCATAACCCCTTTACTAAAAAAGCCCTATCTGGACCCCTCCTGCGCCTCCAACTACCGACCAGTCTCTAACCTGCCCTTCATCTCTAAACTCCTGGAATGCTTTGTCTACTCTCGCCTAATCCGCTCTCTCTCTACCAACTCTCTTCTTGACCCTCTGCAATCAAGTTTCCGCACCCTACACTCCACGGAAACTGCCTTAGTTAAAGTTTCAAATGATCTCCTGACAGCAAAATCTCAGAGTAACTACTCCTTGCTGCTGCTCTTGGATCTCTCTGCAGATTTGACACTGTGGATCACCAACTTCTCCTCTGCAGCTCGCACCATTGGCCTCCAGGACACCGCTCTCACTTGGTTCTACTTACCTGTCTGATCGCTCCTTCAGTGTCTCATTTTCTGGTTCGATCTCCTCTTCCTCTTGCTGTTGGAGTTCCTCAAGGATCAGTTCTAGGTCCTCTCCTCTTCATTGTACACAGCCCCCATTGGACAATCCATCAGTAGATTTGGCTTCCAGTAGCATCTCTATGCTGATGACCCAATTAACACCCCCTCCCGTGACACCCACTCCAGCCCTGTTACAAAACACCAGTGACCGTCTGTCCGCTGTCTGACTTTGTCTCTCTCCATCTGAAAACTAAACCTCATTAAGATGAACTTCTTGTCTTACCGCATCTACTAAACCAACCCCACCCTGCTATTTCTGTTTCTGTATGTGGTACCACCACTCTCCTAGGCAGCAGGCCCGCTGCCCTGGAGGTTATACTAGATTCTAATCTGTCCTTCACCCCATATATCCAATCCCTTGCCCGCTCCTGTCACCTGCACCTCAAGAACAACTCCAGAATCCGTCCATTTCTCATCGTGAAAACAACTCAAACTCTCATTAGTGCTCTTATTCTTTCTAGTCTTGACTACTGTAACTCCCTGCTTATCGGACTCCCTCTCTGTAAACTCTCCCCTCTCCAATCTGTCCTGAATGCAGCAGCCAGGCTCATCTTTCTCTCCAGACGCTATACTGATGCCTCTACCTTGTGTCAGTCACTGCACTGGTTTTCCCATCCATACAGGATACAGTATAAACTCAATCCCCTCACCCTAAAGCTCTCCACAACGCTGCTCCCCCCCTACAAACTTCCTCCAGTCTCCCGTCTACCACCCGACCGTTCTCCGCTCTGCTGCTGATATCAGGTTACACTCAATCATCCGAACCTCCCATGCCCGTCTCCAAGATTTCACACGTGCGGCACCAATTCTCTGGAATATGTTACTGCGGGCGATCAGGCACATTCACAACCCTCACAGTTTTAAGAGGGCCCTGAAAATACAGCTTCTCAGTCTGTCCTACCAAGATCCCTAACGGCTATCACACACATCTGTCACTCCCTGCACTTGGGCACTCACAGGCACTTATCTGTATATAGATGTACTGTCAGGGTGGCAGGTTTATCCATTTTCATGTAAACCACCCCCTATAAATGAAACTTGGCACTTCTTACCGTATGTTTCACCCATACACCCCAATAGATCGTAAGCTCTCACGAGCAGGGCCCTCACACCTTGTGCTCATCTGTAAGTTCTTTTAATGTCTGTACGTTTACCCTTGAATTTGTAAAGTGCTGCAGAATATGTTGTCGCTATATAAATAAAGATTATTATTACCTATGCCTGCCTAGTAATACCTATGCCTGCCTAGTAATACCTATGCCTGCCTAGTAATACCTATGCCTGCCTAGTAATACCTATGCCTGCCTAGTAATACCTATGCCTGCCTAGTAATACCTATGCCTGCCTATAGCCTGCCTAGGGGGACCTATACCTGCCTATACCTGCCTATAGCCTGCCTAGGTGACCCAAAGCCCGGCCTATAGCCTTCTAGAGGACCTATGCCTGCCTATACCTGCCTATAGCCTGCCTAGGGGACCTATGCCTGCCTATAGCCTGTCTAGGGGGGCCTATGCCTGCCTAGGGGACCTATACCTGCCTATTGCCTGTCTAGGGGGACCTATGCCTGCCTATAATGCCTTTGGCGACCTAATTTCTGCCTATAGCCTGCCTAAGGGGTTACCTTATACCTTGCCTATGAGGACCTATACCTGCCTATGAGGACCTATACCTGCCTATGAGGACCTATACCTGCCTATAGCCTGCCTAGGGGGATATGAAACTGCCTATACCAGCCTATATCTGCCTATGGGGGACATGAAACTGCCTATGTAATTTTATTGGCATCTATTTTTATTTTTAAAATTCACCAGTAGCCGCTGAATTTTCCACCCTAGGCTTATACTCGAGTCAATAAGCTTTCCTGGTTTGTGGCAAAAACTAGGTGCCTCGGCTTATACTCTAGTATATACGGTAAGCAATTTTCTCTCAAGTGCTCTAATGCTGGGTGAAAATAACTTACACAATATTAAAATTTTTCTTCAATTGTTACAACCATCTATGATCCCAGGCTACTCATAGGCAGCAGCCCAAATACATCTTCCCCATCATAGAACTGGACAGGAAAGAAATCTTTTAAAAGAAGCATTAAATAAGGGTGTTGTGTTTGGCTGATGACAGCCAAGCTGATATTTTAGCCAAGTACAGACTATAGTTTGGATACAGAAACCAGATTTTACTATTGAGCAGCACAATCCAATAGAAACCTCTGTACATTTGGTAAAAAATAACCTCAACAAGTAATGAGAATATCAATGTGCGCATTTGGATAGATTGAAGATTTTTTTTTTCTATGTCCGAGGTTCTTTAGGTATACCATGCCGTCATCCTCAAATACAGACCAAAGATGGTACATCTATATTATGATGCCTCGGTGGCACAGACCGCTCTTGCCCACAACCACTTTGGAGGAGTGTGATGTCCATTTTTGATGAAGAAAAATCCAATACTTTCTGAAGGGAGTTGCTGGGATCCCCTTGGGGAAGTTGGGTCAGTTAGAGCTGTGTGAGGCTACATCACCACATTTACCCGAGCCGCTCTGTCATTTGTGGCATTTGCCAAGTTTTCATCTTTTCCTGAAATTGGGAGCGTATAAACAGTGCTAAGTATAGATTCACCTTTATAGAAACCACAAAGACACCTTGGTAGGTTTGTTATACCTAGGTCTTCACTTGTGGCAAGTGTGGGAGTGAAGGTTTAATTTTTTGTGGTGTTCTCAGTATAAATGACATGTTCTTTATTCTGCAGGTTTCCTGAGTTAGCATAATTTTTTCCATTTTTTTAAATAATGCTCGAGTCATTTTATAAATTAAATGGTTTTAGTTTTTTTTTTAAAATTCGCATTGCAGCACCACTGCATTGTCTGCGATCAGCCCAACAATCACATCTATTATTGGAAAATAAAGCGGTTTTACTGTAGATTTTATTGGTACCAATAGAGCAAAAAAGATATAAAGTCATGTTTGTCAATTTTCTGGAACACAAAAACAGAACCATGCAATTTTGAAGTTAGAAATTGTTCCTCTACAGTTCCTTATGGGTTAAAGTTAAGTTAATATTTTGGGCTTTTACAGAAGCAGCAATATAAAGTGTTAAAAAAAAAGAAAAAGAAAAGTAGAATGGCAAGATGGGGCTTGGAATATTACCCTGCCCCCTTTGGAGTACCACCTCACCTAACTCACATTGCCCTCTGTTTCCATGGGCAGGAACCACATTTTTCTGATCCATCCACCTACTCTTAAGACAAGCCACTGCCCCCCACCATAACACTACGACCTTCCCGCATTTCACAACTATTTGTTGCCAAGTGCAACATCATCCTCCCAGGCAGAAACTAAAATCGTCCACATAAAGCTCCGCTGTGGTCTCATACCATGCACTCACCCCACAACGGGCATTCTCCAAAGTGGCAGAGCTGGAACTTACCCTCACATTGTCACTAGTTGTGCTCTGTTCCATTTATTCCAGCTTTCTCAATATTTGCAGGCTCTCCCCAGTCTGATCCAAATTGCAGTAGAGGATGGCACCAATCTATTGTCCACACAGTAATATTCATCATTTTACAGGAATGATCACCTTTACGTGATGACTGTGCTCTGCTTGCAAAAGAGAAGTCCTTCGCATAATCCACCACAAAACCACCAGCATAAGTGGCTCTCAGTCTTCTCTACTACATCGGGAGCAGACACATTGTGGCGTATGGCCGTTTCGTGTACTCCACAGTCTGACCAATACATAAACCTATGACTCACATGATGTTCTATAGCACCACAACCATCTGTGGATGCACCAAAAATTTACTCCCGAATAGTGTTGGCCGAAAACGCTGTCCCAGAAGATCCCCATCAAGTGCTGCAATGTTCCGCACTTGCTCAGTTACCCAAATATATTCTTTTCATAGCCAACCATCTGGAATTCTGACACGCCTCAATATTGCCACATTTTTTCGTTCAATCAGTCCAAAGCCATCTGGGCAGCCACCATTACTCAAACATTCCATTAAATTGCACTCCTTTATCTGGTTGCACATCTTAGGCATATCAATGCATTCCCCTGATCTGCACTGGACTTTCCCAGCTAATCTCAGTGCCATCAAGGCAGTCTTATGACATATACTAGCAGGTATGCCACTCCCAGCCTTACATTTATACTGATGTGAGGAGGACAGTTCATTTCACTTCTATCTGAATAAGGTTCACCATCTGAGGCTTCAACCATGCACCTCCCTAGCATCTGAGCACACCCGCTTTATACTCGTCTCCTCACACTGCAGGAGAGCAATCACATTCATGGTTTGCCTTGTCCTTTTCATGCAACACACAGGCCGGGTTCACACTAGAACATGCAAGCACCTCTCTGGTACCAGCAGAAGCAGAACATAACTGGTGGTTCCAGAACATAACTGGTGGTTCCGGCCCTTATAAAGTTACATAACCGTTATCCTACAGCTACAATCGGTCAGTAAGCATTGGTTACCAACTGATCGTGCTGGATTTTCCCAACTGAGACGAGGTCCTCTGTGGCACATCTCTACCCACAGTCTACACCCCCTCCAACCGCCAAGGGGCTGCTGTCCATCAAAACTCTCCCCCCCCCTCTCAACCCTCCAGACCCTGCCACCGCTCTTCACATGATCTCCAAAACTTCTCTCGTGCTTCCCCCATATTCTGGAACTCACTGCCCCAACACAGACTCTCCCCCACGCTCACTAGTCTCAAAAGCAACCTGAAAACCCATCTCTTGCACTACTCCACCTACACACACCTATCTTCCCCTCAGCTCCTGTCTCTTCCCTCCTTCCATGTAGACTGTAAGCCCTCACAGGCAGGGACCTCTCTCCCCTCTGTACCAGTTAGCTATTCATTGTCACCTTGTACTCGTTTGACCTATGTTATGTATATAACCCCCTCGAATGTACAGCACCCTGGAACCAAGACTGACTCCATGAGGTCTTCTGTAAATTTAAGCTGAAGTCTGAGTGGATTTCTTGTAATACTTGTAGTCTAACTTTGCTTAAACAAAGCACAGCCACAAATTACACTAATAGGCTTCAGACAAGTTTAAAACAGTTTCTGGATCCTAAAGCTCATTTGCTGTCATCAGGGTCAGTTGTAGTTTAGGGATATTTTTCCAGGGACAGTGAAGGGTCAATGGGATCTGGTGTCAGGGATAGGTCAAGGGAAAGGATCTGGTAGAACATTGTTTTGTTACAGTCTTTTGCTGCTCTGCTTCCAGATTGAAGCCATTTGTAGTATCATCCCAATCTGGGTCTCAGCGGTCAGCTTGGCTGTTGTCCTACAACCTAATGGAGTCCCAGTTGTTTAATATCAGATATGTACATTGTACAATTATTTCATGCAACTGCTTGGTGAGCTATTTGGTTTACTCAAGTCCTGGGGTTATCACAGTACTGAGTCCATTATAACCCAGAAGAGGAGACTGCTAGAGGTAAAGTCCAGTCTTTTGACAATCAGCATTGTTACAGTTATCCAGCAAGTCTAAGCTATAAGAATATTAAAAAACCATGTTTGGACATTTAGGATTTCTATTAGGTACCACACATTAGTCAAGCTAAGGCCAGATAGTCTGATGGCAGCTGTGCAAATAAAGAGTGAAACATCAGTGTTAGCCGTCTACAGGTTCAACACATTGGTGAATATCAATCTATGAAGATACAGACTAAACAAGTGCAGGAACTCCTTTACTTTTTTTGGAAAAGTAACCAAGACAGGTGGCTCTTAAACTGTACTTCATTGGCACAACTTTCCACCGACCACTTGTCCCAAAGACCTCATCACCAAGAATCTGTCACCTACAATACCTACTTCTTGTAGAAACTGTTACAGATCTGAACCGTGGAATCATTGTAATGGTGTTTTCTAGGACCTGCATCCTGTCCAACTAGGAAAACACCTAGCGATTTCTATTATACCAGAAAGGAGATCATTTAGTGTCCACAAAATGAGACAATGTCACCTGCCGGAAGCAAAGAACAAGGATACATCGTCATGTAGGTTATGAAATGTATCCTGTTATTATTTCACTGGTCACATAATGGTTATAAAGTATAAACAAGTACTAGCTGAAGATTCCTGCACCTGGTTTATACTGCGCACAAGGCCACAGGTTAGGAAGGAGTCTCGTCCTGGGTTATATACACTGTAGAGGATGGGGCAGATTAGGAGTTTACCCAACCTGAAGATCCTATCATGGACATTCACCATTAGAGATTCTGGGGAACCCATAAATGACAACAACATTTGGATATTTCTGGATTCTATCATAGAAGCCCAACAGCACAGACATGACATCAATTTGTGGCCTTCAAGAGAACTGGCCCATAAATACCTGTGCAACCCCCTCTGGAGGACTGTTCTAAACCTAGTTTGTCGAATGAAAAATGTACACCAATCTACTGGAGAATCCCAGTGACAATACCATTCTCTCCTGAAATAAAAATAGGACAGCAGGATGGCTTACCCTCCCCTGGGGCATATCTGTGTATATGTGATTGATTCTGCCAGACCACAAGGCTTACATTTACACCACTTTGTATGCAGATGTACCAATTTAAGCTCTTGGGCCCCAATGCAAAAAAAAAAACAAAAAAAAAAACACAACCCACTCCCAACTACCATGTGCTAATCAGAATACTGGTGTCTTCCTATAAGGCAGGAGGGCTTCTAGGTTCTCTCAGGCTGCAGGGCTCAGTAGTGACTGCTATCTCTGCACCCCCGAGTTTCTACGGATTGCATAAGAACTGTGCTAATCAAGTCTTGGAGGAGTTCCTGGGATGGACAGTGTATGAGAGGTATGTGACTGGTATATAAAAGACTGTACACTAAATTAAGCACTACCCATCACCCTCACCTACCATTGTTCCCCTGCTACTTAAGTTTCCTCTTTGTATACATAACATTTCATCTAATACACCCTTTAAAACATTCAGTTAGGGCATAAAAAACACAGATGAGCAGGACCAAAAGGGTTCCAAAAGGAGCACCATTCCTGATAACAGCAGAGCGCCCCTAGTAGACCCTCAGCCCGCAAGTGAAGATATTTTTTATGAGTTTGTAAAAACGGTTTGAGAACATTTAATCCTAAAAATAGACAATTTATTCTACCACAGAAGATCAGAGGTAATTACTGATCAGTGCCAACTCTTCAGGGGTTAGAAAAACTAGAATCCCCCTATTAATACTTAGTCAAACTGAGCTCTTCCCGACAGCTGTGATCATCCATTTCTCAGTGATAGCCCAGATCACTGTTAAACTAGCATTTGTGCTGTTCTAGCAGTTAGTTTTCTGGGATATATCAGACCTGACAGCTCCAAAGGGGAATGATTGTTGGAGCTTGCCTGGTAGGGGCTTTTGTGACCCAACTTTACGGGAGTCAAGGTCTACAGCTATCTTGGTCATCTCGCTACAAAAAGTGAGACAAAACCTCTGCAGACAGAAGTAGCTGTGGTAGAAAATAAAAGTATGATATAAGGGACTGGAGGTCACCTTGATTGTAGGTTTGTGTTTTTTGGGTTCAATTTAACAAACTTTATACTGGGTTCCTAAACTTTGCAGTAATTGGATGGGTAACAGTTTAGCGTTACAATGCAATAAACTACTGACCACCAAAACTACTGTAGAGCTAAATGCAAGTTCAGGGACCCCAGTATAGAATGGCACAATCCCTGCAGCATTTAATAGGTTAAGCAGCTAGGATCAGAGCCGGTTTCAATCCCAGACGATAGTGGCAGGTTCCAGCTAATTAATAAAACACAAGTTACTTTTTACAAACTATCCAGATCTTTGTCAACTGTCAAAGATGAGACTCCAAATTCTGTTGTGTCACCAGCTAGTGTTCACCGATGAGTACATGGGGTCTAGTTTACCATGTGGAGCCAGGAAGTGGGAATCAGCCTGGTAAAAGTCTAGAAATTGACTTAGTGTACCAGACTGTTTCCATTCATCAGCATAGTGGTCAGCCCTGGGGCTTCAGCTCAGAACACATTTAAGCCATAAGCACACTTACGCCGATTTAGAGAAAAAAACATATCCAGTAGTACAGTGCTGTTGTCAGCCCCAGGGAATCACCTCTGAATGAATTTTTGTAGGATATTACAGCCCCTTCCAAAGGTATGGACACCTTTTTCTCTGGGGGTAAAGCGATGGAAACCTGAAAGTTAGAGTTAACCACCAGTTTTGAAATGAACCCAGCTGTCATGTTCCACTCATCAAAATGAGGCCAGCCCTGGGGGTGCAGGGTGAAGCCTAGAGCCAGTAGGGTGTCATAAGATTGACTTCTTGCTCTACTCAAACTTGCAAAAAAAAGCATCCTCTCAGTTATTGACCGCATCACTAAGAAACGCAAACACTTCCTGGTTTATAGAATGGTTTCCAACTCCTTTCACTATTTTAATGAAAGCTTTTTATCTGCTCACTAATAACTGCCAAGTCTGCAAAGTAATATTTCTGCACTGGGGCCACTATGGGCAGTAGAATGGCCCCATCACATGCCAACCTTCTCATAGTGGAGCTGGATAAAGACTTTGGCTTTCAGCTCTTTCAAACCAATTGCCTACTTCCATTACATTGAGAATGATCCGCACTGCCCCTTAAGAACGTCTAAACCTTCACAAAAATAGTAAATGAATTTCAACCTGGTATAAACCCCAACCTGAACTACTCCTATGAAAAACTGGACACTAACAAGACTGTTCAATATAGACATCCCTACCCTATTAACCTATATACCTCAGATGGGATAGCTGCCATCTGAATCCCATCAAACCAATGGTCTACTAGCCATTCAACACCATATCTGTACCAGCTGAGCAAATGGATCTCTACCTAAACTGGCTTGGGAAAAGATCTATATTTAAAAACCTAGACACAAGAAGCCCATCTCACTTCTATTCACCCCCACATCATTAGAGTCACCAGGACAACCAAGAGTCCCAACCACCAATAGAGACAAATCACCATGTACCTGTGGTAGTGCCCTACAATTCGTAGCTAGCTGCATGGAGAAAGTTTAAGAACACTGACATCCTGCACAAGGCTGACCATCTGGAAACAATATTCCTGGATCCTCCCCTACTAGGTTAGTAGCAACCTTCACTTTTTTTTTTTTTTTAAATTATAGTTATAAGTTAATTGCCGTCCAATACACAAAGGAGCAATTTAAGGAGCTGCAGATCCAAATCCAATATGACGACCATAGACGGGATAAAGATGCCAAACAGAAGGTCTCAGACCTCTGGGACATACAGCTGCTCTACATCCAAGGTTGAACTTCGTTCTGTCAACTAAATGTCCCATTGGGGCTCAGTTTCTGACCATTATCTGTTGGTGTGTGGCAATGAGCTTCTACCTTATTTTGGAGAAAGACCTTTTCCTGTGGCCAAACATTTCTATAGTCCAAGCCAAAGGCAGGTAAGTGGATACATTATAAGGCAATGTCAAATGCTGAAGAGACCAGAGTGTCCGGAAACACAAAGTTTAGGACTCTGAGGTCTAGTCTCTAGACTTTAACCCTGTGTTCACACTGCTCATCTGTAGACTCATCAGTAAGATACCATTACAGAACATACAAAGCCAATAATAAAACAAATTTAAAACCCCTACACAAGCCTGAAACAAGTCACCCAACTGAAAAAGATGACCCTGTTCCTAGAAACTCCAAGACCTCTGTATGAACAAGGCTGCAATCAAGTTCCTGACTGGGCACATTTTCCTTTTCCTGTAGTACACGCCAGTTTGGACGCCATAAAACTTTCTTGCGCTCAGTTATTCTACCATTTGTGTCCTTTTCTCCCTGCGAGAGTTTAGGCTTCAGGTTTATTTTAAAATGAGGAAGAACAGTTATAAAAAAAACATCCTAAAGTTTGCTCATGTCTGTACCAATTGCTTAAGCTTCTGGGTTTGTTCAGACCGAAATCAGCTCTGCAGCTACCGAGCGCTGACAGTCACAACTGCTGGTGCACACAGAAAGAAGCCTGGGACGGTAATGTCCGACAGACTACTCCGAACCTTTGCAGCTGTACAATCCATATTCTAGAGAAGAAAAACACACAAACACCCCCCCATATGGAGGACTTGGGAATCCTGGTGGACAGTAAACTTAGCTGTAGCAGCCAGTGTCAGGCAGCAGCTGCCAAAGCAAATAGGATCATGGGGTGCATTAAAAGGGGCATAGAGGCATATGATGGGAACATTATTCTGCCATTATACAAGTCACTGGTTAGACCACACATGGAATATTGGAGACAGTTTGGGGCACCAGTGCACAGAAAAGACATTGTAGAGCTTGAACAGGTACAAAGGCGGCAACAAAATAAAAGGACTGGGTGGACTACAGTACACAGAAAGATTGGCAAGATTGGGGTTATTTAGTTTAGAGAAAAGATGGCTTCAGGGGGGACATAATATATTAGATCTTGAGAGAGATCTCTATATTGACCTCTACTTATACCCAGGACTGTATGCAGAACGGGGCGTCCTCTACGTCTTGAGGAATGAAAGTTCCTACATAAACATAGAAAGGGATTCTTTGCTGTAAGAGTAGCAAGACTGGAACTCTGCCAGAGGAACCTGTCATGGTGAAGTCAATAACAAAGTCCAAAAAGGGTCTGGATACATTTCCAGATGTAATACTATTGTTCATACAGCTGTGAAAGAGAAGCAATTTATGGATTAATTCTCCTCACATCCCACATTTTTATTACTTGCCAAAGATACATAAAAATGAAAACAAACACCTGTCAGATCAATCATTTCTGGTGTTGATTCTGTTTTATCTAATTTATTACAGTATATAGACTTATATTTGCAACCCATTGTATGTCAACTGCCTAGTTTTTTACGGGATTCAGATTCTGTACTTAGAGATTTGATTGATTTTTCTTGGGATCCTGATTTTTTTATTTTTTAATGTTAGACGTCACTTCTTTATATACCAACATCAAACATAGTTAGGGTTAGATGCAGTACAATTTTATTTGGATCAGGATAAAGCTTTAACTATCTTTTTAACAATTCTTAATGGAGAGTCAAACTCATTTTAAAACAACAATTTTTCAATATGGCTCCACCCACTTCCCCCAGAAAGTGGGTACAGCAATGGGGACCCGTGTGGCCCCCTCATATGCAAATCTTTTTATGGGCCTTTTCGAATCATATTTTAATCTGTATTTACCTCATATAAAGTTTACTGCTTTTACCAATGTTACCGTTTCCAACAATTACATCTCTTCACTGTGTGAAATCCCTTCACTAGTGTCTTTCCTTATCAGACAATGTAAAACTTTCCTGCTGATGCTAATTGCTGTGCACTATCTGCTCCCAAGAGCTGCAGAACGTTGCTTTAATGACTCAACTTCTTAGAGAGAAATACGTAGTCCATATTCTTTTTATCTCCTGTTATGTCCTAATTAAACTTTCGTTTGTTTTAATTAGTCTTAATGCCTTATATACCTCATTTTATAGTTTCTTTTTAGCACAAATACATTTCCCATATAAAATATTGAGATGTATAGATCTCATTTTCATCTGGCATGGCACCCCTGAACTGGCTGCAGAATTTGTTGAGCTTCTAAACAACTCACTGAAGATTACATTTTACTATGACTTTGAATAGAAACAAAATACCATTTTTAGATTTATGTATTTATTGAAAATTCTGTCACACACTAAAAATCATTTTAAAACATGCGATTCTAATGGCAATTTGCATTTCTCCAGCAACCATCATCATTGGGTGAGAAATATCCCCTATGACCAGTTTAGGTGGTTACGAAAGAATTGTACCACTGACTATATTTTTAAAGACACAAGCAGATCATTTATCTTCTAAGTTTGTGGAAATAGGTTTGCCTCTTAAATTAAAATCTTCAGCAAGAACTAGGGCAAATACATCTACTCAAAAACGGTTTGACCTCCCTCAAAAGAATAAGAAAATGAATAAACGCAAAAATTGTACTATATAACGACCTTCAATTCCCAACATTAAGAAATTCACTCACTTTTTAAGAAACATTGGGCAATTCTTTTACTGGACCCTGTGTCCTAAAGCCCGTGATACCTTCCAATCCCCATATCATCTACCGGAAAGCAAGGACTATTAAAAATATAATTGCTCCGTCACATCTCAAATATTTATAAGGGACAGCCTTCACCACAGAATTCTCAAGGGCTGACCTCCTCTATTGGAGAGCTGACAGCCATCGGGTATTCCCGTGTAATTATCCCACTTGTAAATGCTGAAAGGCACTTACAGTTGGAAATAAGTTTTGTTCAACTAATGAGTCTTCATATTATAACGAAGTTAACGTGCAATAGCACATTTGTTACAAATTTACCTGAAAATTGCTCCCATTCAATAGGTCGGAAAAAACGAAAATTTAAGCCCCAAAAGAAAAAATTTGGTCATAGTCAAAATTTTCAAACATAAATTGATTCATAATCACAATATAATACCCTCCCTTTTCTAAAATATTCGTGGTGCCCCCCCCCCCTCTTACTCCCTTTTTCACACTCTGTTTTTATTCAACATACACTTTAGACACAGGACTACTTCTGCTGGATCCCGGGCACGCGCTGTTCTCACTCACTCCCCACCGCTCTACGGGGCATCCCCCGGGCGTTTTTAAAAAACCGGGGCGTCGTGCCCCCACAACGAGGACCGCGCGATATTTTCCCTGGCCGCCGCTGGCGCCTTAACTAACCATTCCCCACCACTAAGGTATGTGACCCAACAAAGGGTCTATCCCAAAATAAAAATCTCATTCCCAATAAATTTTGGGGTTATTCAGACCTTCAAATCCAGGCTCACGGCTTGATTTCCCTCCTCCCCCCTGTTTATTTTTAGAGCCTCCGGACCCCGGTCCCGTTTGTGGAAAGGACTTTCCCCACCCTTCCACCCATTTCCACTTTACCACTTAGGCCCAACCCCAAATTTTTTTCTAATTGTTTTCCAAGTTTTTCACAGCCTCCTTTATACACCTCTTGGGAGCACCCCCCTTGTTTGCAGTCCCCCGTCACAGATTTTTTCCAATTTTCATCTAATCTGGTAAGCGCTAATCGCCACATGTGTTTTCTTTTAATCTCTCCCATCTAAATCCCTTTTGTCTTGTTGTATCTTCAAACACGGCAACCTTTTTTTGTTTTTCCATTTTTTTCTTTTGTTCCTTTCCCTTTGGGTTTCCTCTTATTTTTTCTCCCTCCCGCCCCATTTGTCGGTGTCCCCCTTACTAACAAAAAACGTTCAAATCCCTTTTTTCTGCTGTGACCCCTTAACTTTCATTTTTTTTTCTTTCCTTTTTCCATCATAAGTTTACCTTTTCCTTTTTTTACCTCTCTTTTTTGCATTTGCACAAATCTTTCCATTTTTATTTTTTTAATATACAAAATTCTTTTCATAAACCCTGGCTGACGAAGGCGGGCGGCGAAAAGCCAAACTTTTTAAAATTATTAGATAAACAATCACTCAATAACAAAAAAATTTTGTATTTTTGGGGGTTTTTCCCTTTTAAATTTTTACTCACGTTTTCTGAAACTACTTATATATTTATTTTTTCCAAAGTAAATTACATACTTTTTTAAATGAAACCCAAACCCCTTTTTGCCGAAAAATTTTAATTTTTAAAATTGATTCATAGTCAGAAATTTTTCTGGTATGCATCCAGCGACTTGCAGAGAAATGTTTTGGATTCACAAATTAAATACATTAACTCCAAATGGATTGAATGAGTTACAGGAGCTAATTATGTAAATTACATGTCCTCTGGTATTTTATTCTTATCTTCTTAACACTTTAGATACTTTTAACCATAAAAGCTTATGGTATATATCATTTACATTTTTTATCCAGCTCCATCGATTCACGTTTTGTCAGTATTTTTAAAATTTTACAAAAATTAGATTTGATACATTGCTTTAAATAATTTGGGTTTGGGATGCTGTAAAATCGTGAACACTACAAACAAATTTTTATATGTTTTAGATTTTGGTTGTTGATTTTTAAATAAGGAAACCGGGAAAAGCCTTTTTTTTGGGGGTTGCATTTTTTAAAATTGGTACACTTGAAATTTGAAAATCCAAAACCTGAGGAAGGGGGCTCTTTTTTATTTTTTTCCGGAAACGCTTTCTTTTATTTATGTGCAAAAAAAATAGGGCACTAATCTTGGTGAAATACCCAATTTGTCATATTTTAAACAAAAATTTTCCCCTAGCCTGAAAATTTCCCTTTTAAACCCTTTGTAATAAAATGAAAATAAAAACAAGTTCTAGGCCCCAGGATTCTGGAGAAGGCCCTAAACCGGGGATTTTTTTCCGTTTGAAGTGGGGAAGGGAATTTTTCCCAAAAAAAGGGAAAATTTGGCTCCTACTTCTTGGGGGTTTTTTTCCCTCGGGATCAACCCTGTGGGCAAAAATGGGTTTAAATTTTGTTTTTTTTTGGGGCCTTTAAAAAACTTACAAAGTTTCAAAAAAATTTTTAAAATAACCAAAAACACAGCCCCTCGGATACAAATTCAGAAAAAAATAAAAGTCAAAAATAAGTGACACCCATCAAGTATGTTCCAGAACACCTCAAATAGATCCAAGGTTTTATACAAAGAAATGTTCTGCATTCCAGGTTTTAAAACCTAAATGAAAAGGGGCCCATTATTTTAAAATTTTATTTTCCAGTACAAAGGAACTAAATCTCCGTACAGAAATCTAGAACCAAAAGGGCATAACATTCTCTACACTATTTAGCCAGTACTTTGAACAGATAAAAAGTATTTTTTTAAAAAGATTAACATCTTACGACAAGATCCAATACTGGCGGATATAGTGGAGGAAGGTGTAAACATGGTTGCCAAACGAAATAAAACAATTGGCAATGTTATTTCCCCCCTTATAAATTGGGAAACTAAAAATCATTAATACGGGGGTTAACCACAAAGGTTTTTATTCCCCTTTGGGGGAAAAAAAAACCTTGTAACATATGCAAATATACAAGAAAGAAAAATGTTTTAAGTACAAAAATTTTGGGAAAAAAGAAAAAAGGGGGTTAAACAAATTTTTTAAAAACTAGGAAAACAGATCACAAAATTATATGCCAAAATACTGTGCAATTTTTAAAAAAAACCCATATAGGAAGCACACCCCAAAATTTTAAGACTAAACTGGGAAAAAACCTTTAACTTTTAAAAAAAGGCTGCTTTCCCTCCCATAGGGGCACAAAACTTTTTGTTGAAGAGCATCCCAGGGCCCTCGTTTTTCTCTTCACAGTTATCCCGATGGAAAAGGTTAAAAAACCTAGCAAGGGGGGAGTTTGGGCAGTGCCAAGTCCCCTCGCGTGAGGCATTTTTCTCCTGAAAGGATTTTGAAAGAAACAGCCAAACACAGTGGGGGAAAAGGGTTTTAAAAACGAGAAATTTTTGAGCGAGGGTAACATTTTTCAAAGTGTTTTTTCCCCTTAAAATTGTGTTTTTTTTAAAGTTTTTGGGGAGACTTAAGATTTGATGTTTTGGGAGGGGACAGTTTTGTATCGCTGCTTATTTTTAAAATTTTTCATATTTTTTTTGGGTAACACCCCCTATTCCCCATGTTTGCAATCCCGTCCATGCACAACCTGTGCAATGAAACCCAAACCCCCTTGAAAACCCCAAGTTCGGGGGGGGCATACTGCCTTGGCAAAAATTGTTCACCCCTGCACATTTAAACCCCGGGAACCGGACAAAAATGAGCAAGTGGCACCCCTGAAAAATTCCCTTTTCCCAACTTGGAAGCGAGCCGGCTTCCCCAATGAGAAATCACTCCGGGTGGTAATACTGGGGTGGTGGTAGCATGGGGGTGCAGGAAACATGAAGGCACCCAAATTGGGAAACCTGTCAGAAAAAAAGGGGTAGAGGGAAAAAGTGTCGGGAGGAAGTCCTAAACGGTAAAACCCCCAACAAATTTGAAGATCGGCGGGAAAATGGGGGATATCAGCTCAGAAATACATTGCGCAGCAAGCCCAAAACCCCCCCCTGTCTGCCCCCAGTAAAAATGGGGAATAGAGTGCAGTCAGGCTAGACAGGTGCTAGTAGTTGGGGGCTCCAAATTTTTAGGGGCACAGACAGGGCAAACTGCCACAAAGACCGGGGGGGTCGAACAAATGTTTTGTTTACCTTGGGCCCGGGTTTTTGACATATCCGGATCGGGTTACAGAATTTCAGGGTGGGGCTGGTGAAATTTCCCGCCGTCCCTGGTCCACATTGGCAAACCCAAAGACAAAATTTGAGGTAGGGGAGTGGGCCTTAAAAATTATTTCCCGGCACTTAGGGAAAAACTCAAGGCAAGGACCTTCCCCCGGGGAATATTTTTTAGAAATAATTTAAAATTTTCCACGACCACACCCGAAGGCCCCGCGGGAATTAGAAAAAAGGGGGGAAAAAAGTGCTTTAAAAATTGGGGTTGGAAAGAGGGAAATTGGGGTTTTTTGGGGAACGGGGTGACTTCTGTCCCTTTGGGTACAGCTCTAAAGCTAGGGGTGGCTGCACCTAAATGGGGGAGGGGGCTGCTGTATTGGGGGGCAAAATGGGCCAGGAAAATTTGGGGGAAATTTAAACTAGGGACTGGGGGGGGGGAAAAACACATATAGCATGCAAAAAAGTTTAAGATAGGGGAGCGGTAATTAAATAATAAACAGGGGGGGGGTGGAGGGGGGGGGGGTAAGGGAAAAGTTTAAAAAATCCCGGAGAAAGGAATTAAAAAAACTAAAAAAACTAAAAAATTTGCATCTGACCAATTTCCCAGGATTTTGACCAAACAAAATAAAAAAAATAAAGTAAAAATTAATAGGGGGAAAAAAAAAAATATGAAAATAATTTGGGGTAACTGAGACAAGGGGACGAGGGGCTACCCACTGGGCGGGGAAACCCCCTTCCCGGGTTACCCCGTCATTTAAAAGGATCGAAAAGCCCGGGTTGGGGGGGTGGTCCCGTCCCCAAAGAAAAAACCAGTTCCCCCCGAAGAAAAACGCGGGGAAAATATAGGGACAAAAGGTTTAAAGAAAAGTGGAAACATTAAGGGGGGAAATATACATGTTTGGGGGGCAATAATTTTAAAATACCAAAAAGGGGGTCTGCTATAAACCCCCCCCCAAAAAATAAAAAAGAACCCAAGGAAAAATGACCCCCCTTCCGCAAATAATGGGGGCGCTAAAACAGAATGAGGGTTATTTTTATGGGGGACCCCTTTAACTACCAAACATCAATTTTGGGAAACCTTTAAGGGTTTTAGCTCCCCACAAAGGAAACCCGGTTTTTTTTCAATTTCAAAATGATAAATTAAACCTTTTCCAAAGGGTGCAAAAAACCCCCCACCCAAAAGGAAAGGCCCTTCTAGATTTAAAAATTGACTAATAACCTGACAGGTAACCCAAAAGGTTTTAGGTCGAGGGACCTAGGGAATAGTGACCCCAAAATAAATAAATTTCCGTTTAAAAAGGGCCTTCAACAGAGTTTTTTGTTAAGGGGGGCCAAAAAAAACACTGAATTTTTGGAAGGGGTAATTTTTTAATTCCTTTCTTAGGGAGGCCCAAAAAAAACCCTAATTTTACGTTACAATTTTTTTTAAATATTTGGGAAACTAATAATAAAAGGGAAATTTTTAAAAAAAAATCCGGGGGGCCTTTTCCCCCTGTGAGAATTACCCCCCCTTATTTTAACAAAAAAAAATTAGAAAAAGGAAAAAAAAAACCCCCCAAAAAGGATTTAAAAAAGGGGTTAAAAGAAAAACAATAAAAAACAAAAAAAAAAAGCGTTTCACCTACAAAACAGGGGAGCAGTGAAGAGGCCTAAAAAAAACTATAGGGAAAAAAAAAAAATTTGTAAAAAAAAAAATAAATTAAAACAAACTGGAGAACCGGAAAAACATATTGCTAAAAGAAAATAAAACAAACTCCAAAAAATATTTTTAAAAATTATAAATAAAAAAAAATTAAACCCGGAAAAAATTTTTACCCTTTTTAAAAATCTGAGGGAGGAAGGCCCTTTGAGGGGGGGGCGATGAGAAAAAAGCCCAAACCCAAATTTAAAAAAAATTTTTTTTCTCCACTGGGATTTAAACCCAGGAGGGAAAGAACCCTTTCCCCGTTTTAACAAGGGATGGGAAACCCAACTTAAAAAAGGGTTTGGTTTTTTATTTCCCAAGAAGTGCAGCTTCCCCCTCCCTTTTGGAAAATTAAAAAAGACAAATCCCCAGGGGCCGAAAAGGGGATACACCCACTTTCCCAAGGAGTTAGTGAAGTCATAGATAAGGGCCCCCCATTCTTAATATTTATGGGGGCTGTCTAATAACGGGGGAAAGTCCCAAAGGATTTTGGGGCCCAAAAAAAATGTGGTGCCAATATTCAAAAAGGGGTCAAAAAGTGATCCGGAAACTTAGGCCCGAAACTTTTAACCCCCTTTTTTGTATTTTAAAAAATTTTGAAAATTATTGAATTTCAAACCCAAACTCACTTAAAATAAATTTTTATAAACCCCCCCCTTCCAAAACATGGGTTTCCTTGGGGGAACGGGTCCTTTTCAAAACTAATCTCATCCCGCTTCCCAAAGGGAAGTTTGTGGCTAGACTGGATCGGGGGGGAAAGACAAAATGGATTTTCATATATCTAAAAAATTTTTTCTAAAGGGATTTGATACGGGGGGCCACTAAAAAGGGGTTTTTTTAAAAAAAAATAAAAGCTTTGCTTGGGGGAAAATGGTTTGCAAGTGGGAAAGGGAAAATGGCCCCACTATAGAAAAAAAAGGGGAGTAAATTAAAAGTTACAATACTCCCGACTGGATCGCTGTTAAATTTAAAAAATGGGGTACCACAAGGGGCCCCGTATTTGGGCCCTATTTCCCCTTTAACATATTTATTAATGATCTTAAAAAAGGGGGTACCAGTAGAATAAAACGATCTTTTTTTCAGACATACTTAAAACTTTTTTAAAGGGAATCAAAAACAATTGAGGGGTTTAATTTTGTTTTTTACAAAGGGGTCTGGGTAAGTTTGGGGGCCCGGGCAGGGAAAATGGCAATGGGGGTTTAACACTGATAAATAAAAGGTTTATGCACATGGGGGGAAAGGGAAAAAAATTCCCTTACATGATAAAATTTAAAAGGAAAAAAAAAGGGTGGGAAAAAAACGGACTTGAGGGAAAGGAACTTGGGGAATTCCCCGGGGGGACATTAAACTTAATTTTAGCAAAACCGGTGGGTCAGGGCAGCAGCCAAAGCAAATAGGAACATGGGGGCATTAAAAAGGGGGGATAGAGCCCCATGAAGAGAACAATTTTAATTCTCCCCCTTAAAAAAAAAGTCACTTTTGGGTTTGACCACACATGGAATAATTTTGTACGTTTTTTTTTTTTGGGGACCAAATTTCAAAAAGGAAAGAAAAATTTTAGACCCTTGAAAAACAAAGGGTAACAAAGGGGGGGGCAACAAAAATAATAAAAGAAATGGGTGGACCTTTTCCCTTACCCCCCCAAAAAAATTGGGCAAAGATTAGGGGGTTTTTTTAGTTTAGAGAAAAGACGGGGCTTTTGGGGAGACATAATAAATATGTTTTAAAAAAAAACCAAAAAACCCCAAAGTCAATATAGAATCTCCCCAAGATTTATTTTATACCCAGGGGTGTATTTTAGAACAAGGGGGGGGGCATCCTCAAAAGTTTGAGGGAACGAAATTTTTCTAATAAACATAGGAAAGGGGTTTTTTAAATGTAAAGCGTTAAAGACGGTTTGGGAACCCCCTGCCAGGAAACTTGTCATGGGGGAAAATTTACAACAGGTTTTTAAAAAAGGGGTTTTGGATTTTTATTTTTTGGAGGGGCGTAATAATATAAAAAGTTTAAAAAATCTAGGATTCTGGAGAAAGGGTTTTTTTACCCAGGGATTTTTTTTTTCCCTTCCCAATTGGAGTCCGGGGAGAGGAATTTTTTCCCTAAAATTTAGGACAAAATTTGGCCCCCCCCCTTTTAAACCTCAAAATTGGGGGGGGTTTTTTTGCCCCCCCCCCCTCTGGGTCAACAAAACCCTTTGCACAACAGGGCCCGAACTAAAAAGGGCGACCTTTTTTTTTTCTTTTTTTTTTTTTTTTTTTTTTTTTTTTTTGGGGCCCTTTTACAAACAAAGAAATAATGAAAGCCTTGGGAACCAAACAGGGTCAGGGGTCAATTAAAAGAAAAAGACCCCAGGATATTTTTATTAAAAAATAACATACAAAAATTTAAAAAAAGGAAAAATTAGCACAATTTTTAGGGCCCCAAAAAATTTTCATAAGCTAAAACATTTACAAGCAGGGTATTTTTTTAAAAAAGGGAGTTTTTAAAATATGGGAAAAAAAAGGGATGTACCGGGGGCCCCCAAGGAACCGGCCCCCAATCCCCCTTTTTAAATTTTAAAAAACCCCGAAAAAAAGGAAACCATCCCCAAGGGCCCCTAAGAACCCCGAAATTTATTTTTTAAAGACGGTTTCCCCTTAATTTAAAAAAAAAATTTAAAAAATTTAAAAAAAGCATTTTTTAAATTTTTTTATTAGTTTTAAAGTTTTGGGGGCCCCCGATGGACCGGCCGGAACAAAAGGGGCCCGCAGATTATCGGGAAGGGGGCTAAAAACCTTGTTTTGTTTCCCCCCGAAATTTTATAAAACTTCCCAAAAACCCCCCCCCCAAAAATTTTGGCCCAAAAAACCCCAAAAAAAAATTATTTTAAAAAAAACAGGGGGGGGGGCGGGGGGGGGGGGGGGGGGTAAAAAGGGGGGAAAAAAAAAAAAAAAAAAAGGGTGGGTAAAAAAAAAAAACAAAAAACAGCCAAACCCCAAACACCCCTCCCCATTTTCCAAAATGGGGGACCGGCCCCAAAAAAAAGACCCAAAACACACCAAACCCCCTGTTTTCCCTTTTCCAACAAGGTTTTGGGGGGTTTTTTCAGCCCCGGGCGGGGGGGGAATTTTTAAAAATTTAAAAATAACCAAAAAGGACCAAATTCTGGGGAAAAAAACCCGTTGGGAGGTTTAAAATTTAGACTTGGGCGGAGTTTAAACTTCCAACTAAATATAAAACAAAAAAAAAATTAAATTTTTTTTTTTTTGTTTTCCCCCAAATAACCGGTCTTTTTCCAAAAAGGGTTAAAAATTGGGGGGAAGGGCCCCGCCAGAGGGAAAAAACCCAAATCTTGGAAAGGTTTTTTTTGGTTTGGGGTTTAAAAGGCCCCATAAAATACTGAGCGCCAACTAACTTCCAAAATTTAAAAATTTCCCCAAAAATTCCAAAAAACCTCATTTTTTTGGTTTTTAAAAAAACGCCTCCCCTCCCCCCCCAAAAACCCCACTTAGCTCCATCCCTCAAAAAAACTTTTTTAAAACCCAAATTTACCCCCCGGGTCCACCTCAAACAAACCCCCAACAAAAAACCTCACTGGGCCCCTGGAAAAAACCCCCCATCAACCTCCTTTAGGGTCCACTGCCCCCAACACAAACCAACCCCTTTAAACCCCAAAAGTGCTCCAGCTCCAAAAAACTCCCCCCAACTCAACCCCCAAACCCCCCGCGCCCCCCAAACGCCTCCACCAACCCCCGAACCCACGCCAAAAAAAAACCCCCCAAGCCCTTCATCCAAACCTCCCCCAAACTCCCAGCGCCCCCCCCAAAACGTCCCAACCAACCCCCCGAACCCACTGCCAAAAAAAAAAACCCTTCCAAACCCAAAAAACAAATGGTCTAGGCCCCCAAATTTCAACCCCCAAAAAACCCCCCCCCCCCCCCCCCCCCCCCCCCCCCCCCCCCCCCCCCCCCCCCCCCCCCCCCCACCCACTCCCCCCCCCCCCCTCCCCCCCCCCCCCCCCCCCCCCCAACCCTACCATGTCCCTCCCTTTGGCCCCCATGCGGCCCACCCCCTCCCCCCCCCCCCCCCCCCCCCCCCCCCCCCCCCCCCCCCCCGCCCCCCCCCCCCCCCCCCCCCCCCCCCCCCCCCCCCCCCCCCCCCCCCCCCAACCCCCTTCCCCCCCCCCCCCCCCCTCCCTTTACTGGTTCCAACTGGCCCACAAACCTTCCCCTCCCAATTTTACTTAACCTTCCCGTGGTCCTAACTCTGGGTTTGGGGAACCTTTACGGGAAATAAAATTGGCCAGGGAAAAAAATGGGGCAAAAGGGGGAAAAAAAAAGTCTTTCGAGGGAAAAAACCTTTTATAGAAAAAACCCCAAGCCAACTTTGGCAGTTTAACCCAAAAAGCAAGCCCCAAAAAAAGCCTACAAAAATTTTCACTTAAAAAAAGGGGTTTTGGGCCCCCAAGTATTTTAAAAAGTGTTGGGGAAACCCAAAAGGGTTTTTAATAACCTTTTTAAAAATGTGGTTTAAAAAAGGTTTTTAAAACCCCCCTGAGGCCGGGAAAAATTTTTCCCAATCCCCCTTTTAAAACCCCAAAGCCTTCCCCCTTTACACCCAAAATCCCTTTAAAACCACGTTTGGGTGAAAATTTTTTTTATAAATGAGGACATGCCCCAAAATGTTTCCCCCTTTTAAGGGACCGGGTAGCCCCTTGTTTTCTTTTTTATTCCCAAATAAATAGCTTAGCGTAAAAAACCCTCTTTTTTCCCCGGCCAAAACCCCCTGAAGGGAAACTTTCCCCAATTTTGCTTAAAAATAGGTGGTTCTCCGTAACCCAAATTTACAAATTTAGAGAAATTTAAAAAGTCCACAAACCTTATCCCCCTTGGCTAACCCTTTTGGCTTGTGCTCTCCTTGGGGCCCCCTTTAGCTCCCCCCTGAATTTTTTAAAATTAAAATTACTTCTTAAAATAAATTTTCCAAATTACCTGAGGGGTCTTGCTGTAAAATTTAATTTCCCCCAAAAATTTGGTACTTGAAAAAGGTTCCCCTTTAAAAATTTTAACCTTCCCCTTGATTTCCCTCACTCTTCCCCCTCCCCCTCTTCCCTCTTTTTTCCCCCCCTGCAGCTTTAGATCAGGGAAGGAATTTGGTTTGCTTTCCGCCTGGGCAAAAAAGGGGAAGGAAGAAAACCCCGCGGCGCAAAACCCCCCAAAAAGGGGTAAAAAAAATTCCCCAAAAAACCAAAGGGTTTGGGTTAATTTTTTTTTTAAATACCTTTTTTAAAAATTTTTTATTAAAAAAAAAAAAAAAAAATTTTTAACGGTTTTTAACCCCGGTTTCAAAATTTCCCCCCAAGTACCCAGGGGCAAAAGGGAAACCTTGGAAAATATTTTTTTGGGAACAAAAAGAATTTTTTAAGAAGGGGAAAAAAGTTTTTTATTAATTTTTTATAAAAAAAGGGATTTATTTGTTAATGGCCCCCAAAAGACGATTGAAGCCCTCGGGAAATCTTTCCACCTTTTAAGAAAGGTTTTTTCTTTGAATTGCCTGTTTTCAGTTTTCAAAAGAAATTTGTTGTTTCCCTGGGAAAAGGGGGTTCAAAAATCCCGTGAAGGGGTTTTAAAAAAAACCAATTTCCCTTTTGCAAAAAAAGGGGTTTTTGGTTTTTTTAAAACCCCCCGGGATTTTTTTTTCATTTCTTTCCCGGATAATTTTTGCGGGGTTTCCCGAAGGGGGGTCAGGTTTTTTTAATCCCCTTTTTCTTTTTTGAATAATTTAACCCCCTTTTTTTTACTTTATTAACCCCCCCCCCCCTTTTTGGTTTGGAGAATTTTTAATTTTAAAAAGGGAGTTTTTCCCCGTCCCCTTTTCCAATAAAAATTTAAAAAAAAAATTTAAGGTTTTTTTTTTTTAAAGCCAAAAAAACCCACCTAAAAAAAAAAAATTTTAACCCAAAACCCAAAAAAATTGGGGAACCCTTTTCAACCGTTTTTTACGCTTTTTGGTGGTTTGGGTGGTTTTTTGGTTTTTTTGGGGGGGGGGGGAGGGGAAGGGAGTCCCTGCCACCCGGCCCTTTTAAAACCCTTGACCAAAGGGGTTTTCCCCAAACTCCAGGTTTTTAAAAAAACCCCAAAACCCCGGGGCAATTTTTTTTGGGTTTTTAGCATGGGAGGTTTTATATTTTTATGTTTTTGGAAAAATTTGTTGGAAACCTGAAAACAAAAGGAATTTTATGGTTTTTCCTTTTTTTTAAAAAACCCCCGAGGGTTTTTGGGGGAACAAATTTGCCCTTAACCTTTGGGGAAAGGTTGGGCCTGGCCCTTAAATGGCAAAACCCTGCCCACACACCCGGTTTTCCCCTTTTTGGGGGGGGGGGAGCCGGCCCCGCCCCCCTGAAATGGGGATTTCCAAAAAATCCCCGAACCCTGGCCCAAAAGGTTAAGCCCCCCCCCCCGGCCCGTTTTTTTTTTTCTTCACCCTTCCGGTCCCCAAGGTTTTTCAAGGGGAAAGACCCCGGGGGAAAATGCCTTTTTTGGGGGTTTAAAACCCAAAAAAGCCATGGGGCCCCATGAAAAAGGGTTGGGCCCCATAAATGGAAAAATTTCCCCCCCCTTTAGTTTCCACCACTATAAAGGGGGAAAATCAAAAAAAAATTTAAAAAATGGGGGAAAAATCCCCCCCCCCCTTTTTTTTTGGGCCCATTTTTTTTTTAAACCCCAAAAAAAAAAAAAAAAAAAAAAAAAAGTTCCCCCCTATTGGGTAAACGCCCTGTCCAAAAAAAATTCCCGAATTTAAAATATAACATTTATCCTTAAGTTACCACCCCATAAAAAAATTTCCCAAAACCCTTTAAAAATTTGGGTTTTCAAACATTTTTTCCAATTGTGGGCCCCCCCCCTTCCCCCGTAACAGCAAAAGAAACCCGGGGAACGCACAGCACTGTACACACCGTATATTAAATCAACATTACAGCGCTCCCTACAGCGAGTTTTCTTCACCCCTTATTTTGGGGGAGAATTAAAAAGGGTTTTTTCCATAACCAAAAAAAAAAGTCAAGAATTTTACTACAAAAGCAAAAAGGATTTTAAGGGGAACAAGTACAAATTTAAATTAAAACCCCCGGGTTTAATACCCAGATATAAAACAGCACAGCTAGAACCTGTAGGGCTCAAGTGCCAAATAAAGGGGAAGGGGGTTTCAGCAAAATTTCCAAAATTAACCCAAAAGAGAACAGCAAAAGCTCGGGTTCAGGAAAGGGATTAAATGAATTGGGGACCACAAATAATTGAGGGAGGGAAAGGGGCCCTTTAAGGGGGGGGGGGGGGGAAAGGGGACCCAAATTTCCCCCAAATTTTTTGTAGTCACCATTCATTCAATATATGTTAGTACTTCAATAGAGGAGGAACCACAATCCCTGGGCCTTTTAGAGGGCTGAGTTTTAAGTTTAGAGAGGGCCTTTTGTCCCCGTTAACCAATACTAGGTCTTTAGTTGTGGGAAAGGGATAAAATATCATAGGTTCCCCCATTTTTTTAAAAAAATTGAAAGGGTGCCCTACAATTTTGGGAAAATAAAAAGGGAATTTTGGACAAAAAAAAAAAAAAAAAAAAAAAAAAATGCTCCAGAGGCAACAAGAACAGGACTACTACAAAACAAACCGGAAGGCAATAATGAAGCATCTACAGCTCTAAAGTTATGTAAGGACAAAAAAAATGGGGCGAGGACACGAGGGGAAAGTGAAAATTTTTTGGGAGTCAAAGAAAAAACATAATTTTGGGTTTAAAAGGGGGGTTTGAAACATTTAAAAATAAAAGTAGCCCTGTCTCCCCCCCCCCCCCCCCAAAAAAAAAAAAAAAAAAAAAAAAAATCCTAGGGTTTAAAATTTCATTCCCTTAGATTAATTTAAGGGGCTAACGACATAACTTCAACCACCCCTCTTAACATAGCATAACTTGCATCAGGAGTGCCAAATCTGGGCATCAATGTAATTATATTTGGCTTGTGAGTAATGGCCAGGTAGTTTACAGGTAAGAGGACAAAGCCCTCATAACACTGTTCTCAAACCCGCGGCTAAACCCCCTGCTTTGAGCAGAGGGACCATTTGGAAAAAAAAGCAAAAACGGGAAAAGGGCTGGCAAGCGTTTAACCAAACCCCACATCTCTACAGGCAGCAGGGTATTCCAAGCAGATAGGAAGCAGTGTGAAAGACCTGGGACATGGTGAGTTAACTAACTGGTCAGAAGAAATAAAGTGGGTACAGGACCGTTTCTCTGGCCCTATGGGTCTAAGTGTATCTGAAAAAAAAGTAAGGGGGTGGGGGGAGGGGGAAAGCCAATTAAGGAAGAGATAGGGTCATGAAAAACCTCATCAATAGCAAAAAAATTCTCAATAAATATCAGCGTCGGCCCATGACTGTCAGTTATTAATTTTGGCCCACTGTATTTCAGTTTGACACCCCTGACTCATATGGTTTCACAAGGGTGGTGCCAGCATTCAAAAAGGTGCCAGATACCTTCCAAAAAAAGGGGGTTTTGTCACAAAACATGAGCCAAATTTTTAAAGAAAGCAGGGGGGGGCCCCTACACACAACCCCCCTTTCCTCCTTTAATTTTCAAAATCCTTTCCCCCCCCCCCCCCATTTCCCCTTTTTCTAAATAAAAAGAAACCCTGATCAGGAATAAAAAAACCCCCCAAAAAAAAAACCCTACCCCAGGGGGTTGGGGCACAACCCAACTAGCCCAAAGATATTGGTTAAGCTGGGTTTTGGCCCCAACCTAAAATACCCAAAACCTTCAATAGCCGTCAGGCAAAAAACCCCTTAAATCCCAAACCCACACATGGTTTTTTTGGGGGGTTTGGGGTCAAAACACCTCTGGCATCTCAAGGGAAGACCGTGATCAGACTCAAACACAATGTACCTGATCAGTCTTCCAAAAGTATATTTTTTTTATACACTTGATTCCTCTTCCAAATTTTTTTCTTTCCAAAATTTTCCCCCTTAGGGAACAAATTTATGTAAAATTAATTTACCCAAACCTGCCCTTTTCCAAAAATTTCAGGTTTAGAGGGGGGAAAGCTTTGCCATCCTGATACCAAACCCGACTAAAAATCTGACTTTTATGGAAAACCCCCAGTGTCGGTCATTTAATTTGTTTGCTGGGGACTGGAGATAGCACCCTAGGTTAATCAAAGAGTCAGAAGAAAACTCCCCATATGTGGGGAAGCTGTAGGATTAGAGTGAGCTGTAGTTGTATCTAAGATTTGAGGAGGGTAAAGGCCAGAATCTGTTGCAACCCAAACCTAGGACAAATAGATTCAGAAGATGAATGGACCACGAGATGATCTGGTGGATCTGTATTGTGACCAAAACCTAGGACCAAGACACATGTTTGGACCCTACCCTCTACAGGACTACAGAAGATCTGGACTAGAGACTTTTCTTGACTAAACTGGAAAAAGGAGCTAGTGATGTGTGTGGACCTAAGAGTGAAGAGTGTTAAAATGTGTTCAGCACCTCCAAGATTAGATCTGGGTCTATTCTGTAGATTAGCATGTTAAGCCATCGTAAGTAACTAGTTATGTTGGTGCTGTTACCCCACATCCATGCTCACCTAAGGCATGTTGGCATGTCATGACTTAGAAAAAAAAAAAAAAAAAATCTAATTTGTCAAAAGAGGAATGTCTGGCATTAAGATCTCTCGAAAAGGAAGACATTAACAAATAAGCCCTCTGATAAAGGGGGTAATCTTGTGATTCATAATTTTGAGGAATATAGGAGACATGTGTTTAGTGGTCCTTCAGGATAAAGAGGGTTATGCTGTACTTGGTGACCCTACGGGAAAATTCCAGAAAGAACTATTGGGTTTTTTAACATCAGCGCTCAGAGATGGTCTTATTAATGATAAGGAGTTTGAATTTTTGTATCCTAAATCCCCCCCCAATTGGTGACTTTTTATGGTCTTCCCAAAATTCATAAAGTATCAACACCACTTAAATGCAGACCCATCGTATCAGGTGTTGGGAATCTAACACAGAATATTGGGATCTATTTAGACCAAATTTGGAGAACATTTGTTCTGTCCCTAACTCCATATATTAGGGACACAATGGATCTGCTCCATAAATTAGAGGACCTTACAATCGAGGAGGAAGCATTTCTGTGCAGCAGATATGGAAGCCCTCTACAGCTCTATACCGCATCAAGGTTTGAGGGCTCTAGAGTTTTGCTTGTCCACAAAGTCAATTTCTTATACCAATTTTTGGTTGGCTTTGATGAGATTTGTACTTACTCATAACTATTTTCTTTTCAATGGTCGCTTTTACCACCAGCTCAGGGGCACTGTAATGGGTAGCCCTTGCATGCCTACCTATGCAAATTTGCTCCTGTGCTGGTGGGAGAGCACCATAGTTTAAGAGGAACTAGAGATCCAGATCAGTATATAACCCTATGGGGACATTATATTGACGACATCATATTAATTTGGACTCTGTTTCCTTTGTGGATAAGCTAAATGTGAACAACTTAGGTCTTAAGTTTACATTTGAAATTAATGCTGACCAAATCTGCCTCCTGGATTTAATGATTGCTAAGGGTCCTGGTGGAAAAATAACATCAGCCTTTAGGAAACTCATGGCAGGAAATAGCTTACTGGGATGGGATAGTACACATCCCTATCCACTCAGACGTGGCATTCCAAAAGGGCAGTACACTAGGATCCGGCGAAACTGTTCCACCCTTCATGCATATAAGAAAGAAGCAGATTGCTTAACAAAAAGATTTTTAGAAAGAGGATATTCAAAAATTCTGAGAAGGGCATGCCATCAGGCCCTTGACACTAATCGGAACACTGTTGCAGACCAGATTGAGGGAGGATAATGGCAAGAATTGTAGGGACTTTTGATGTGGCGGCAGATATGGTAAAAGATTTTTAAAACTACTGGCCGATTCTCACTCAGGACCCAGATATGGCAGAACTAGTTGGTGACTATCCTAGCATTAATTATAGAAAGGGGAGAAACCTCAGGGATAGTCTGGTGCATAGCCATTTTATACCACCTAAACTGGCTCGTACCTGGCTAAATGTGCCTGTAAGAGGAACATACAGATGCGGGAACTGTAAAGCCTGCAAATATGTACATATTTGCATAGGATTCACTGATCAGAAAAGTGGAAAGACCTTTTCATTAAAGGAATTTAGAAAATAGTAAAACTAGGGGAGCGGTATACCAGTGTACATGTTCTTGTCCTTTGACATATATTGGAAAAACATCTAGAGAATTTAGACGTAGAGTGTTAGAACATGTAGGGGATATCGAAAAAAGAAGCGATACACCGGTGGCACGACATTTTGTTGGGACCCATGGAGGCGACACTACAAAGCTATCTTTTTCGGTATTGGAGGTAGTAACACCTAACCATCACCTGGGAGATTATAAGAGAAAGATCCTTCTGGATATATCATTTACGAACCATAAGACCGAATGAGATGATATCTTTTGCATCATTTATTTAACATAATTGTATCTTTTTGGGTGTATTAAGAATTTTTATAAAATTTTTTTTCCTCTCCATTTCCTCTTCTATATTGGTTAAGGTTGATATTTGTATTACTAAGTAGTTCTATGGTGGGCTATCACGGTTGTTCATGAAATGTGGGTGGTATTGTTTATTATTATAGTTCCTGGTGCTTGTTATATTATTTGATGCAGTTAATATTTCTTTTTCTATAGTGATGATCGGATACTGTGGAGACTGTAGTTCTTAGGCTTTGTATATGCCCTGGTTTGCCTTACACCAGGATTATCAAACTGTGGCCCTCCAGCTGTTGAGAAACGACAACTCCCATCATTCCCACTGTTATAGATTATACAAATGCATGATGGGAGTTATAGTTTCCCAACAGCTGGAGGGCCGCAGATTGACACCCATGCCTTAGACTATTGCGGCGGCGTATGAGCTTAGAGCGATGTGTTTTATGTTGCCGTGGAGACAGGGATGCGGCGTACGTACGCTTGCACGAACTTGCTCGTTCTGCGCATGCGCGTGTGGTCCGGATTGTGCGGACGTGTTAGACATTTTTTCGGAGCCCACGTGCTCGATATGTTCTTGGCGTCCGGATGTATGCAACTGTGCATGCACTTTGACATACGGATATGCTGTGTTAACATGGTATTTAAGGTCAGTAGATTCAGTGCTGCGTTGTCTCCGTCATCTATGGAGTCCACTGGGAGGTGCTGGCTCCTGTAATCAGAGGAGCGTATGCATAATTTGCTACCCACAGTAGAGGTGATACGGAATATCGGGTAATATCTCTCTATTCTCCTCTATATGATTGAACAGCCATTTGCTATATATGGCCATTGGCCGATAGGTCATCCTTGTATGCCAAATGGATTTGAGACTGGATGTATTAATAGTTTTGGCTGTTTCTCCAATACCGTTAACTAGTACTTATGTATACTATACCTAGAACCATTATATGCATCCAGCCATGGGTGGTTATTGTTCTATGCTAGCTCTATAGTGTTGTTGCAGTTATTTCATCGCGTGGATCTTGAGTGGGATAGTTGTTGGTGCCCGATTTTTTTGAGCTGTGATGAATCCTCTTAATTGAGGAGGAAACGCGTTGGCTTTGTTGAGATATAGGTCCAATAACAAAATTTTGTATTGGGTGTTATCAGGAGATTGTAGGCCCGATTTAAAGGTTTTGTATTTTTACCCCATCTGCATCATCTTTATTAAGTATCTGTTATTATTCAGTATAGGGGTTTATAGGGTGGTATAGATAGGAGGTTCCGGTGGAGATGTCCTTATTGGGAAGGGTGCTCTGTATTTTTGATCAGTAGGGATTTAGTTTTAGTAGTAGGGTTTTGTAGGTTTTTAGATAGTTATCAAATGTTATGCTTTATTTGTGTTATGCTATCCCTTCTTTGTGATCAAGTGTTGAAAAAAAAAGTCTGGGATTGTTGACTAGTTCTAGTTCGGTGGACTACCCCAGTCCATTATCTATTAGGGGAGCTGTTTTAGGATCTGTGTTGTGACCAAAACCTAGGACCAAGACACATGTTTGAACCCTACACTCTACAGGACTACAGAAGATCTGGGCTAAAGACTTGTCTTGACTAAACTGGAAAAAGGAGCTAGTGATGTGTGTGGACCTTAGAGTGAAGAGTGTTAAATTGTGTTCAGAACCTCAGACTAGATCTGGGTCTATTCTGTAGATTAGCATGTTCATCCATCAGATGCAACCAATTATGTTGGTGCTGTTACCCCACAGCCAGGCTCACCGAGCGAGTGAACCATATGACATCTGGCAACAAATATTAACCATTAACCATAATGCACCACCCAGAGAGCAAGTAGAGACACGGGGCCATATAGTCTACAAGAGCAAGCTCTTGAATGGGGTCCAAGCTTCAGAGGACCATCTCAAAAACAATTAATCTACCTAATCAAGAACAGGCCAGATCCCTTCCACATAGAAAGGTACCAGAAGCCAAGAGCCGTTAAACCAGAAGCAAAATTGACGGTGCGATAGGAAGAAGCAAGTTCTCGAGCTCAGATGCCAGAGCATAAAAGGAAAGCAGCTGTCGGGGCACATGGAAAGAGCCTGAGCCCAATTAACTCAAAACAAAAAAAAACAAAAACAAAATGAGCAAGCCATTAATGGAGGTAACGTGTGAGGTGGAGGGGGGTTTTATAGGACTATGGAAAGCAGCACACCATGCTGGAGATGCCCAACTCTGAAAGGATAGGTTTTTAGTGGGGCTACTGGATGAAGGAGCTGTGGAAGCCTACAGGACCCTCAATGTACTGTTAAACCTGGATTAAGACTTAGTAAAACAAACCATTTTGGACTGCTGTGCAGTTATTCCAGACTCATAACCAGCCTAGCTCCAACACCTTCCAGGCACGGTTAGAGGATGTACATGCATATGTCCCAGGCATGTCAGCAGTGGCCACTGGAAGTAGAAGCATTCAATGTGAATATTCTACAAACGTGAATGTTTATGCCAGGTGTCCACTAGACCTGCATGAATGGGTCCAAGAATGGAAGCCACTCACATGGGACAAGGCTGTGGCCCTGACCGAGGCACTATCAAGCCACCAGTGGAAGAGGATACCAAGTAATAAGCCACACCTTATCCAGCTGCTGGCCACCTCCAGCCCCATCCCCTCCTTAACCGCTAAGGTTGGTCATGGCCCAACGGAACAATGCCAAGACCCTACTCTTCCAATCCCAACCTAGAAGGATCTCAGAAGACATGCTACAGGAGTGGTCAGCCAGGCCACTTGCAGTTCAGCTGCCCAACAGGAATTTTTGGAGAATTGGGCCTCTGCCCCCCTTGCCCTATCCATCCTATATACTCCATTCTGTCTGAGGACAATCTACCACTACCCCTCAGAATGGACTGTAGAACCTAGTACTATGGTGACCCCTTCTCGGGTATAGCATACAGCCCCCCCACCCCCACCAACAACTGCTGATGTTGTAATTAATGGGCACAAAGCAATGCCTCCTGGCCCTAGAGAACCTCCTTCCCAGCCATTAGATGCCTCTGTTGTGTCCTAAAAGCCACCCAAACTGAAAAATTTGTGAAGAGGAGGAGATTTCATGTACAGTGTTTAACGGGTTGTCTCACTACAGGGATCTCTGCTTTTTATGTTACAGATCTGGCCCAACCACGTCACTTAGCAAGATGTGTCCATTAACAGTGTCCTATCTATTCCTAGATATCCCCTCTTGTATGGGCTGCATCAGCTCCTCAGGTTGCTATTGCTCCAGGACTGTTCAATCTCTCCGGATAGGCTGCCAGCACTGGTTCCTATAGCTACAGACCTGGCTTCTACTGCAGCCTAGTGGAAGCCAGTAAACACGCCCCTGAAGCCAAAGTGAAACCAAGGAAACAGGAATCAGGTAAGATGAATCAATGTAGTGAGACAACTCCTTTAAGCTTATTTCTTTCCCAATAGAATATACGCATGCCCTGAACTTCATATATGGACAATAAAAAATATAATATATATATATATTATATATATATATATATATATATATATATATATTAGGTGTAGCTGTGGCAGAACCTAGGACCAAGAGACTGGAGCAGAGCAGTTTCCAGAATAAGATTTGACGTAGGAGGTACCTATGGTGGACTACACTGAAAATTTTTGTATTGGAGACGTGTGGCTTTTAATGGACTAAGTTGCATTGGGGCCATTAACTCAGATGCCAGAAGATCTGGGTTGGGGCTACCAGTCTTGTGAATGGGTATTTTTTTTTTCCTATTGAGTAGGGAGGGAAAAGTATTTCCCATATCGGTTGGTGCTGCTCCATGCTTGCTCTGTTGCTCGAATGCTGACAACTCTCTTCCCCCAACAACCTTGGTGGGTGTCTGGAGCGATAGTTGAAATATTCAGGCATCATACACATTGGGCACTTGGTCTTGGCCAGGCATCCTCAAACTCCGGCCCTCCAGCTGTTGGAAACCAACTCCCATCATGCATTTATATAATCTAACAGAGGGAATGATGGGAGTTGTAGTTTCCCCAACAGCTGGAGGGCCGCAGTTTGAGGAAGCCTGGTCTAGGCTGAACCCTTTGATTTCAGAAACTTTTTCCAGATGTTTTCGGGGGCATTTTCGCCCAGGATGGTTCCTTTAACTGGGTAACAACATTTTCTCAACACAGCGAGAACCCACATATACCATGGAATCAATGCTTAGTGCTGACAGCAGTTTCCAGCAGACATAAGAGGCTGGACTCTATTGTGGTAAGGATCTGAATCAAGACCATTTTCTCCAGAAGAAAAAATCCTTCTAAACCAAATTAAAAATTTTGCACGCAAACATTACTTGGAAGCAAGTTTTAGATTAAAAGGTCTGAAACCACCATGGGCTGCTGTATTAAAATTGGAGTAACCCATCAAGCAATTGCGCTTCCACAGTCAGTCTTGGCTCTGGCCACTGTGGTTTGCAGAGTCTAAGGGAGTGCAGGTTTTCACCCTTTAACCCCTATACAGTGATCTGGACTTGGATGCTACATATCACAAGGTTGCGTCTACATAGTAGCCGCTGACTGGAGGAGCTGACAGGTGAGAGTACCATTGGCCTGGAGGTATATTCCGAATATTAGTAGAGAGACAGAGGTCTCTACAAGACCCATAATACATAGACAAGTAGGGGAGAAATAAGGTCACTCATAAGAGCACAGAGTAACCTATTCAACCAGGTAGCATAGAAGACTCCGTAACTGGAAATTAGGAAAGGGAACAGGATTCACTAGGAGTTGGGCTTTGACTTGTGTACCACCATTTGGCCAACAGACATGCCTCTCCCAGTAACATGGAAGTCCCCAGGGAGTTCCCCACCAACGTGGTCATGTCCATGGTTTATCTGACCACCAATTGACTACACAGCTACCTAGAGTCATCATATGGCTTATCCAATGTTGTAATTAATTGTGCACTTCGAGAACCAGCACAACATGTTGGGACTACACATTAGTCACAGCCTACGACCAGTTGAAGAGTAGGTTCAGGTACATAACAGAAGGATCAATACCAATGTTTCCTTTAATGTATAATATGGGATATGGTAATGGACCACAGGTCTTGGTAGCCAAAAGTCAAACCTCAGGAGGTGGCAGACACCCATAGATGATGTAGCATTAACCTCACACCCTACCAGAGGGTGTTCATGAGGAGCAATTTTTTTTTTTTTTTTTAAAGCCCTAATACGTGCTTCGTAAACACCAAAATGCACAAAAAAGTGCAATAAAAGTGCCACACAAAAACAGTGCATTGAGGATATGGTCTATCAGACCCAAACTTAAAAGTAATTGGCCCCTACAAACCTAAAGCAAAATGCTTCCCTGCCGGACCAGAAGGTACCTGCATAATGACCGCCACTGCCAATGCAGATGGGGATCTAAATGCTCCCTCACCGAGTCAAAAGGCATCTGCATGAGGTCACAAAACAATGGACTCCACCACCAAAGCGGATAGAGTCCCAAAACTTGCCCTCGGCATCAGAATGGTTTGCCTCTAGGTGGCCGCTCCGTAGAGTGCCATGGAGAAAGGAACCCAATGGCCACACATTCTCCCCCTAAACCTTGGGAGGGTCCCATATCCTCAGATCCTACACACAAAACAACACACAGTGACGTGAATAAAAATAAATCAAATAACTCCGTGGATGTGCAAATTGAAATACTGCCCGGACATCTGACCAGAAATTATATAAATTTCCCTATTTCCTGGCCAGGCCAGGTAATAAGGACGTGTGCTCGAGGGAAGGTGAATGTTAAAGTGCGTGCAAATGTGCCATCACTCAAGTGGGGTCCCACACCGAGTGAGTTCAAGCACCCCAGGGTCATCACTCCTGGGGCACTTTGCACTTAGGGCTTCAAAATCCCCTCAAACTTTCATGGCTTCGATCCTGGGAGGGGGAGCCACCTACGAACTACTTCTCCATTAAAGGGAATGTGTCAAAAATGACTTCTTGTTTAACTCCCATTTATGTTCAACACATTTAAGAATTTTTGGTTATATTTCATTATCAGCACAAAGAGGGTCAAACTGAAAGGAGACACCAGTGTGAATAGATAAACACAGGATCCACCAGTCACAGGAGGAGATAGTCACAGTTCACCATTTCACCTCCCTGCACAGTGATTTCTTCCCAGGTCACAGAGCAGGAACTAGAAAAACTCTTATAGAAGTCAATGGGGACTGAGTTCATCTTAAGTGTTCTTTATGTGCATGAGGTTATGGTTTAAAGCATCTCTGACTGCTGTTTAAAAGGGGTTTTGTTTCTCACTTACAAGGAATTCTTTTTATGTTAAAGATCTTGCAAAAAAACATATCACTTTGCTTATGTGTCCCATTACCAGGTCCCGGGACCTAATTCCTAGTATTTCCCCTCTTGTATGGGCTGCATCATCTAGTTTTCTACAACTCTTTTAGGTCCCCTCTATAGCTACAGAACCTGGTTTGATCTTCCTGATGGCTCCCAAGTATGCGCGGTCTCTTTTAGCATACAAGAGCCCTGGCTTCTACTGCAGCCTAGTGGAAGCCAGTAAACGCCCCTGAATTCAAAATGAATTGAAGGAAAAAGGACTGAAGTAAGAGGAATCAATGTAGTGAGACAACCTGTTTAAAGCAATGCAAACAAGGCCTAGTGGCCAAAGTGAAGACTGCAAGACTTAAGAATTATTAAAAAATATTTAAAGTGATATGAAAAAAAAAAATTAATTCCTAAAAAAGGAGTTTAACATAAAAATGGGACTTAAACAACACCTCTTTTTTTTTTTTTAATGACACGTTCCCTTTAAGTAGCCGCTTACACTCAGATTACTCGAATAGAGAACCACACTGGTGAGGTTTCGGACACCGTCCCGCTGTAGCGATGCCATCCTCACCGCCAAGAGGATTGATAAGAACAAATACTACACTTGATCTTAGCCAAAAGGCTGAGAAGAAGCGATAAAGATTAGATACCAGATCGAGATTTGTTAAGGGACTGATGGCTGCTGCAAGGAGTGTTGGCCCCGACCTACAGACCATGATCAGTCCAACGTTCCTTTAAAGCTTCCAGCACTAAAAGCAGTCTATATACACTAATGAGCTCTAAAGGGTAACTGCAGCCACCATCTTCCAAAACCCTCCCATCATACCCCAGGATAGATCACTCTGCAGAGCCAGTTGACAACCCAGAGCCCCCATTAATGCATATAGACCACCTAGAGCGGTGGACCACTCTAAGGACTTCAATGGGCAGGTATGTAAATGGTCCCAAACGATCGAGGACACTAAGCCCTTCTGTGGCATTTAGATTTTTTGCATGTAAACACTATAAAATTAAGAAACGCTGAAGGTACAAGATTGTAAGTACATAACGGCCCCATTTCATTGCTATGGCCAACGAGATTCTGAGTAGTCCAGGACTGTTCCTTAGTTAGTTAATTGCCTTCTTTGCAGAACTAAAAGTTCAGCAAACTATACTGTACCACAACCATTGACCCAATGCCTTAAAGGGGTCTTCTCACCACACCGATTAGCTTTAAAGGGGTTTTGCCATGATGTAATGTTGACGTGGGATCCTCCAAGATGGGTATTTAATCACTTTTCTAAATATATGTGATAACAAAAAGAGAAGCCTGTGAGAGCTACAGCATTTTCTCAGTCCCCTTAGTTTCCTGACAGTTTACATTAGACACGACCAGGACACTGACAGGAGCTGATCTCGCTGCACTTGTGTGTTTGCACTTCTTACCTGATCACAGGGAACATGAAGGAGCTTGCAAGGGGCTGGGGAGAATGTGTAGTGTATGAGGTTGTCTGCTGTATTGAGAATCCACTGGTTGTAATGTAATTATTTGAGCAAACATTGAAGACTATCCCTGCTTCCTCGCTCTCTGCTCAGCCCCCTTCCTCTCACCCCTACAGCAGTTCATGACTAGGCATGCTTTGTTTATATTCTCTCCTGAGCAGATAAGAGGTAAGGAACTCACTTAGTGGCAAAACCCCTTTAAACATTTAGGCAAAAGGTAAATCAGGACTATTACAAAAAAAAAAAAAAAAAATTGCTGTCACAGTTTTGCATCATTTCAGAGCCAGTAAAGTTCTCATCTCCTGCTTGTGTACACAAGCTTCCCTAAGTTACTGAGCACCTCTGCTTTGTCTTAGCAGCACCGGGGCAGGTTCATGTTCCTTACCATGAAACTAACCCATTAGAGCTCTGTAGCCTTCTGTCGTGCTGTTAAACCCCTCCATTACCAATGCTCCCTTTTAAAAGGGGAGGCTCTGCTACTCCTAGCCAAGACTTAATGAGAGTCTGCTGTAGGACCACTCACAGCCTGAACAGGAAACTTGAAGATACTGATTTCGAGCCTGTTCTTCACAGCCATGGTGAGAAAAACCCTTTAAGAGAGCCCTCATCAGATCAAGCATTGGATATATTCTATAGGAGGAGACACCTGGGACAACTATTACGGAAAAAAAAACTGAAAACCCCTGAGCATTTCTGAAGTTACCCTCAAATGACGTCCTTTTGGGGCTTGGAGATGTTGGGGAACACAGCTGGAAAGAAGAGTGGAATAAGGTCATATACGATGGCCACTACACAGTAATTACAGCTCCATGCCAAGTGTTGGGTAGATGGAATAGATAGGCCACACACACCTTGGTGCTGGGTACAATATTGGAATTCGGTTCACCCCAAGAGGTCATACACCCAGTACTTCTCAGAAAGTTAGTAGTGGATCAGCCTAGTTATGGGATTGTCAAAGGTCATGCATTAGTAACAGTTGTCAACCTGAACCAAATCCATGTCCGGAATGGACCTTTAAGCCAAGTTTCAAGATATGACCATTGACCTCGATAAGATGCTTCCATGCTTTAAACCATTTTCAATAATACTCCACGCAGGTTGGTTCACTCAAACCTGAAAGTAGCTTAGACTGACGATCTAGCCAAGCAGAAGGCCATCTCTTCCTGAGGTTCAGTAACCCGCTTTGTTGTCTGATGGACTGGATCCATGTAGCAGGAACGTGTTGACCCTGAAATAAGAAAACCAGTCACACAACAGGAAATACCGACCTGCTGAAGCCCCCCCAAAAAAACCAAAAAAAACACACTTGAGACTCAGAGCATTAGGAAGACCTTACAAAGCATTGAGTCAATGCAGAAGCCAAGGGAATTTTTTGGAACTTTCTAATATTTAAACGTATTGAACCAAAGAACTTTCTAGGCATCAGTGACTTGTATGGTAGGAGCCCTTCCTAGAACTTCCACAGGAACCTGCAAGCTCATAGTTCGTATGGTTGAATAAAGACACGTGTCCATCAAGTTCAACCAAGGGCGGGGAAAATGTGGGTGAGGGAGGGAGACAAGGACATTAAGCCCAGCCTCACCACTGGTGACTGCCCTGGAACCCACAAGGCATGAACCAATCTGCTCCAGTGGAGACCCCATCTCTGACCCCAGAGCCTCCAGAATTTTCCATAGCTAAATACGCATTCATATTCTCCATTATTCCAGTTGGACCTCATGTCCGTCATGGTGCTGTATATAGTCTATGTACTCTAAGGGACAGGGCATGGTCAACCCAATGGAGAACAGGACTCTCAAAATTATACTAAAAACCCATATCCAGATACTCTACCTTAATATTCCTATAGATTGGTCTTGAATGAACAGAGGTCACGCCTGATACAGCCGACTCCAGAGCGGAGTGTGAAGATGTCACCTGCAAATAAGAAGTCGTCCCATTAGTTTATACAGAACCTTCACAGAAAGCAGATAGATCCAAGCATTGAACGTAATCAGTCCTTACATGTAATACAGCTGGTTGTCCTATAGAGGGACATGTCCAAAAGAAGTTGCCTCTCCAGAAGTTCAGCCACAAGTAGGTTGTTGTCCCATTGGACCAGATTCTGAAAAAAAATACAGTCCATTGGACACATCCAGGTAAATAGTGGGGGTCATCACCCACACTGTGCTGAATCCACTAGGGCAAGGACCATCGTGGCCGCTGGTATGACCACCACAGGAGGTTCTCAGGTACATAATGCAGAGATCACACATTCTGCTTGATAACTAGGATTTGTTCTAATCAACTATGGACACATGAATTGAAGGTGATATCACAGCAGGCTTCACATCCGTTTTAGTGATGGAGCTGGGTGGAACCAGTCTATAGGATATTTCCACTGTTACTCACAACTACTGCTCACAACATAGGGCACAAGGAACATAGTAAGTGTGGGGGGGGGGGGGCACGGGTGACTCTACAGAAGTAACAATGAAATGAGGCTATAGGTGCAGAGAACGACAACTGGCATGTAGGGTCTCCAGTGTGTGGGTCTCATGCTTATCTGACTAACGTAAGCTATAATTTTCATGTTACCCTTAGGCCTCGTTCACACGGCTTATTCTGCCGCGTATTGGCGCCGTACTGCGCGCCGGATTTGTGCTTCAGTACGGCGCCAATCCGTCCCTGTCATTACGGTAATCCACTGCTCTCATTGAGAACAGTGGAATCCGTCGCTCCTCCCCGCTCGGCGAATCCGCCGGGGGGAGAGAAAGTGACATGAACATTATCCAGGCGCAATACGCGCCGTGGATAATGCAAGTCTTTGGGGCCGGGGAGCGGCGCCCCCGCCGCGCTCCGGCCCCGCCCCCGTCCCGCCCCTTATTCACGGCGGATTTGTGCGCTCAATACGGCGCACAAATCCGTCGGGAATAAGCCGTGTGAACAGGGCCTTAGGCTATGTTCACACGGGGGAATTTCAGCGTGCATTTCTCGGCGTATTTGCGCTCTAATACGGGCGAGATGCCGAAATTACAGTAATCCACAGTTCAAAGAACTATGGATTACGCCTCCTCTCCCCACTCGGACAATAGGATCGTAATGTACGCCCAGGGAGATAAGTGACAAGTCAATTACTTGCGGCGAATACGCGCCATGAGTAATGCATGTCAATGGGGCCGGAAGGCTGCCCCTCCCCCCCCCCGAGCCACGGGAGTATGCACGTATCAGCGCCAGGGGCGTAACTAGAGAAGCCAGGGCCCCATAGCAACTGCTACCCCTGCTACCCCGGTAGTTACGCCCCTGATCAGCGCGACTCCCAAATCAGCCGGCATAACCGCAGCCGTACTGTACACGCCGCAATTATGCCGTGTGAACATAGCCTAAGGCCACGTCCACATTACGTCTTGCAGCGCATATCTGTGTGTGCCGCAAGACACCAAGAGTTTAGAAGAGCGCACTTTTTTAAAACACAGGGGCACCCCCCATTCATTTTCATTATGCCTGCCACATATGCTCCAGAAAGTAGTGACATCACTTTTTTCTGCCAGGGTTCAATACGCGTCGGAGAAGACGGCAGATAATCATAGCTCTCTATGGAGGCTACAATTCCAGGATGTATTCCGTGGTGCACTGCAGCGCAATCACGCCCCGAGATAAGCTGTGAACATCCCCTAAGACTGTGCTCAAAGTGTAATTTTATGTTTTTTGGGGAATATTTTGCACTGAAATGTGCCCCAAGTCATGTTATACGTAGCCCTCATTGATTCCAAAGTAAGACCTATGCGGTCATTCATACCATGCATGTTTTACAAGCACATTTGTGAAGCCCATTTTGGGCCCATGTAAATTGAAGTGCTTGTCAATTCTTGAGCTTAGGCTCTCAGTACCCCCATAGCAGGGGCGTCGCTAGGCAGGATGATTCGGGGCACAAGCCCCGGACATTCCTGCCTGTGCCCCGAATCTCACTCAGATCGTCGGGTTCCAGGTACTGTGTTCCTGGAGAGACGATTTATTTAACTGTAAGTGAGTCCAGAGGACACACACAGAGCTGGGGCCGTTTCTCACAGTGCAGGCAGGGAGGGAGACTGTTGGGTGCCGGCCGTTTAGGAGGGGCCGCCTGTCACACACTCCTGATTGTCAGGACCCCATATGCTGCAGCCGCGCTGAGCACAGGGTCCCGGCACAGCCGGACAGTGAGAGACAGGCCCCGCCCCCTGCTGTGCTCCCATCTCCTGCTGCACTGCATTCCTTATGGCTTCAGCAGCAGCAGCTCCAGCAGGTGCCCATATCATGGAGGCCTCACTGTAGAGACCAGTGCTAGATAGTATTATAGAGTGAAACAAGCTGAATGTGAACTGTACTAAATGTATATGTCTCTGTATACATGTGTATGTGTGCATACATGTCTGTTTACATGTGTATACGTGTTTGTATATGTATGTGTGTACATGTAAATATGTATGTACTCTATAGACACACATCCACAATATCGCCCCATTCTTGTCATAACATAATCCTGCCTGTTGTGTCCCTTAGGGCGCGACCCCACGGCACAGGACATATACCGGTCAGTTTGCCGGCCGGTATTTGTCCGGTTTTGCGGCCGTCCCCACGGCCGCGGGGGGAGGGGGGGGGGGGGGGGGGAGGGGACGGCTGTCCTCCGCGATGAGCGGATAAAAGCCCTCCCCCATCCGATTGAACAGCACATCTTCCGTCCGAAAACCGGACAGAATATGCTGCATGTTCTGTGTTTTGCCACCGGACTGCCGGCGACAAAACCGCCAGGCGGAGAACCCGTGCAGTGGGGACTGTGGGGACTGCTGCAGGGGTTTTCCATAGAGCACAATTGTGCTCATTTTCGGACGGTTTTTCAGGCGGTCTGCAAAACCGCAAACCAGCTGAAAAACCGTCCGAAAACCCGTGCAGTGGGGACATGGTCTTAGACTTGTAAACTACAACCGGATTATGAATTCTGTTTGAATAGAATTTTTATACCTATAATTTTTCAGGGTTGCCTATGTTTTTAGCTGCTGCAGCCGGGCTAACGGTATGTTCACATGGCGTAATTGTGGGCCGCATTTCACCATGTATTTGCTCTTTAATATACCAAACATGCGCGCTACAATTACGGTAATTCATACTGTAGCTCTCATAGAGAGCTATGAATTACGTCTGTCTCCCTCAGCGTACAATACGATCGTATGTTAACACAGCGTATAGCGGCCCGTACCTGTGCGCACTGCTATATATATGCTGTTGGAAGTACGTGCTCTCCAGCGTGTAATTTCAGCAGCCACCTCCCATCCACTTTCACTTTTCCCCCTGTGGCACGTCACTTATTTTTACAGCTTCTGTGTGCCAGGGAAAACAGCAGGCAATCATAGCACTCGCTGCTATGATTTTACCGTATTTTTAGGGCATATTTTGGGCAAATTACAGCACAGTTATGCCCCACAAATACGATGCGTGTGTTCACACCACGTAATGTCGGTCCGTACTTGCGCTTCAATACACCCGACGTACAGGCCGACATTATGGTAATTCATAGCTGTCACTGATTGCTAGGATTACCTGTTCTGGGGATAATAAATAAAGGTGAGAGCTTCAGAGGGACGCACTGGCCACTGTTTTTTTCGTCTGTAAAAATCTATGTTACAGTTCACAATGGGGCGTGAAAAAGGCCGTGTGAACCCCACCCTACTGAGCAAAACTTAACACAGGGCCCAGGCCCCGGATGTTTTGGGACCCTAGCAACGCCCCTGCCCCATAGGAAACAGCGTATTTTCAGCAGGTAAAACACTCTACAGAGGAGAGAGAAGGGAAAAAAAAAAAAAAAAAAAATTCTAAAGCCTTCATTTCTATTTCTAAACTACGTCGTGTGAACAAGACCTAAAAAAGCAGAACCTGAAAATCTACTTAAAGTTTTATTGGAAAGTTTAAGTGGAGCCGGGCTATTACCCTGTTACTATATCACTAATTTAAATCGTCTGGAGGGCTGGCACGCAGCAAGATGAGTTTTTTTTTTTTTTTTACCACACTACAAACGCTTTTACCATACATTAATGCGAGAGGGGGGGGGGGGGGGGCTATGAACAGACAGGTGCATTTAGGGGTAGCCAAAAACAGTCTACTTGTGTCCCTATGACAACACTTCAGGAGTAGGGTTCTAGAGGCTCAGTTTTGAGATGGAATATCAAGAACCATGTCTGACCCCAGCTTGCAAGGCTCCATTCACATCATGATTTTGCTTCCCATTCGGATACAGTAAAAGTTCTTCTAGACAGATACTGCAGTGGGGTCAGACTAATAGGGTGGCAGTCTGAAATGGATGACATGTGCCCTATTCAGCTAAAATGGACGAATGGGGAGCAGAAAGATCATGTGAATGGGGTCCAAGATAAAAAGGTCCATAAAATGTTCCCAACCATAAAAGTTCACTACAGCCCACCAGTGTTGTCATAGGGACACAAAACTGCAGCATTTCATACACAACTAGATAATAAACCAAGGAAACAGAGGCCGCCCTAATCTTATAGGCCACAAGCCTCTGTATAGGAGAAAGCTCTGCAGCTGATAAAAACCTAAAGTGTACGACCTGTGCTTGCAGTCAGTGACCAGAGACCAGTTTACTTCAAGCACCCGACCCTTGTGATCACCTCTAATGTGCATTACAATGTACTGTAACCAGGGGCTGTGACCTCCAGCAGCTAAAACCTGCTGAGACGGGAGCTCACCCATCAGATACTGAGAGCCGGCGACTACAATACAAGTGCAGAGGAGCAGCGGCGTCAGCCCCACAGAGCCCCCCCTCGGCGGGGTCACGGCGGCGTCAGCCCCACAGAGCCCCCCCCTCGGCGGGGTCACGGCGGCGTCAGCCCCACAGAGCCCCCCCCACGGCGGCGTCAGCCCCACAGAGCCCCCCACGGCGGCGTCACGGCGGCGTCAGCCCCACAGAGCCCCCCACGGCGGGGTCACGGCATGCAGGCGGGTTATCACAACAGCAGAGGCTCTTATAAAGGGAAATACTGACCGGCAGCATAGACCGCAACCAAAAATCCCCCCCGATGTGACATAACCCAAATTGTAGAGGTAACCCCTCATTACTATCACAGCGGGACATTTAGTTTTGAGGTGGTGCTAAAAGGATCACGAAACAAGCTTAAAGGGGTTTTGCCACGAAGTAAACGTGATGTGGGAAGCTTGCAAATGAAATAAAACATTTTCCTCATTCATTATTATTAAAAATTCTGCACTGTTTTGGTCTTAGCTGCTCCTTTACTGATCCATTGTTTACAGCTCTTCTCCAGGGGATACAACCAGGGTTGAGAGCTCCTCAGTCACCGCTCCAGCAGCTACTGAGTGTTCAAACCCCAGGTGCTGTCATTCTACTCCCGTCCTCTGTGCTCCTAAGTAATTAGTCAAACAGTGCAAATAAAATAAAAAAAGAAGCCTCAATCAGGTCTGTGCATTGATAAAGAGAACCCCCCCCCCCAAAAAAAAACAAAAAAAACCCCAAAAAAAAAACACAGGTTTGGTTCCTGCAGGGATTTGAACCGAGGACCCTTGTGCTGTGAGGCATAAACTTTACCTCTCAGCTACTCACAATGCTTTATATAAACAGATCTTTCTGTGACTACAGAGGAAAGGCCCGGTGAGGTCATCCTGCTGGGTCACATGATTTGCAATTTAAAAAAAAAACAAAAAAAACACGACCCTTTCTGAGCACACAGAGTTGGATGCAGGAGGTAGGAAATGGGATTGTGGCAAAACCCCTTTAAGAGCGGGGCATTGTTGGTACCTGGAGCCTTAGACATTAAAGCCAATACTAAGACTGATGCCCTGATGTAGACCTATGTAGCAGGCGTATGCAACAAGTCTGTTAAACAAGTGGCAGGTGTCGGCTGCTAACAGGCAGAGATCAGAGCTGGCACTGTTCCCTGCTCTTAATCTACTCTGGGCAAGATGTAATTGTACAAGTGCAGAAAGGTGTACTGACCATTGCACCCTTTACTAAATAGTCCCCTTAGAGTACTTGACCAGTAAGGGGTGCAATGGTCAGTACACCTTTCTGCAATATATCAACGATGCAGAAGGGTGTACAAAGATGGCAGCTTTATTACTTACGGCCCAGGGCAGGTGGGGGAGGGGGGGGGGGTGGGGGTTTCAAGCGTTAGCTGCTGGATACAAATCATTCCATAAAAAGGGGGGGGGGGAACAAAAAAAAAAAACATTTAGCCAAATCAGTACCAATAAAAACTATACTAAATCCCACAAAAACCTCTCAAGTCCATAGGTCGGAAAAAATAAATAAAAATAAGTCAATGGGGCTGCAAGGCAAATTTAAGAAATACAGAACGTATAGTAACATGGTGCTATAACATAATAAAAACCTTACATATTTGTTATCACCAGAATTGTACCGACCACCATAACAGCCCCAAGGTAACCACAACACAAGTACTTTTTTTCTCCACACCTCAACCAACACGGACTTTCCTTCTGTTTCCCAGTACACTCTATACTGAACCGTGAGAACAGACTGTCCCACATATTCAGAAACCCTGTAATACCCATGTAGACAGAAAAAAGTTATTAGAAGGCGCGGATATAAAAAAAATAAAAAATTAAGCCATATTATTATGACCGGCTTTCAGGAATGGGTTTATTAACCCCCTATTTCACCTGCTTCCCAAATTAGTTGTAAGACCGGGTTCACATGCATTACATGGTGCGTTTTTCTTAAAGGCAGGTGGTTCTTGAATAAGCTTCAGTGTCCGTTAACTAAAATTAAAAACAATCAACTGCATTCTTAAAAAAAAACAAAAAAAAAAAAAAACACATGCAGGAACATGTAAACCTAGCCTGAGAAACCACCTGTGCGGAAACCTAACCGAAACCAGCGTGTCAAATACCAAAATCCACCCAAAACCAAATGGAAAGCCGACCGCTACCTGACCATTGCTGTGTGACTGTTCTCCTAGACTATGTCCCCACAGCAAAGTTAAAATATCATTCAAAATCCAGCAGAATGTCACCTTCACTGCGGATTTGCACTAAAAACCAGTCTGTTTTCGTATTTGCCAATTGGACTTCAAAAACGGACCAGGAGGGAATAAAAAAAATAGGTGCCATGCTGCGTAGACTGGTGCAGTCTACGGGGCCCCGGCTACAGTCAGGTTTTCAGCAGATTCTAAATACTGAAGCTGCCAAAAACCCAACCAAAAAGCCACAGCATTAGGATACAGTCACACAAAAAAAGTGCTGAAATCCACAAGGAAGGGCAGAAGCGCACACCTGGGCAGAGTTCACTAACATATAGGAAGAGCCAGAACAGGTAACCGCTCACCTGCTGTGGTTGTACAGCAATGGGTTTTTTGGGGAATTCACAGCCGCTTCCCCTCCTGCCCTGAATATAGCAGCACTGCTGCCCTTCCTGCTATAACTGTAGGATACAGTCACACAGTGCATTGCAGGCATAGAGTGGCACGGACCGCTATACACCTGGATCAGAAGTAAGCCCTGGCCGGCATGTACTGCCATAGTGCTCCCAGGTCACCTTCTCCTGGCACCCCTTGTGCACAGAGGAAACCACCAGGTGCTCATAGCCCTCAATGAGAGGCATGAAGGACCATAGCAGCATGTAAGCCGGCCGCGCTGTAGCACAATTACACCATGTGAACAGACCCCTAGAGAAGCCACCAGTGGGGCCCTGAAGAGTCTTTACCTTCATTACTGATCCATCATCGGCTAAAAGCACAACTGAAGCTGCAGAGACTCCTCTATATAAGAAGTGGAGGCTGCAGGGGGTTTCCCAGCACAAGGAGCAGGGGCTGCAGGTCCTCCAGGTGCAGCAATCACTACATCACCTGCCCCCAGCTCATCAATAGCAGCAGGTGCAGCTCATCTACCAACAGCCAATCACTGCCTCCTATACATGTAGCAGAGCTGGATGTGTCATCCCCCAATCACTGCCCCCTATACATGTAGCAGAGCTGGATGTGTCATCACCCAATCACTGCCTCCTATACATGTAGCAGAGCTGGATGTGTCATCCCCCAATCACTGCCTCCTATACATGTAGCAGAGCTGGATGTGTCATCCCCCAATCACTGCCTCCTATACATGTAGCAGAGCTGGATGTGTCATCCCCCAATCACTGCCCCTATACATGTAGCAGAGCTGGATGTGTCATCACCCAATCACTGCCTCCTATACATGTAGCAGAGCTGGATGTGTCATCCCCCAATCACTGCCCCCTATACATGTAGCAGAGCTGGATGTGTCATCCCCCAATCACTGCCTCCTATACATGTAGCAGAGCTGGATGTGTCATCCCCCAATCACTGCCCCCTATACATGTAGCAGAGCTGGATGTGTCATCCCCCAATTTACTGCCCTATATATGTACAGAGCTGATGTTTTCATCCCCCAATCAACTGCCTCCTATACATGTAGCAGAGCTGGATGTGTCATCTCCCAATCACTGCCTCCTATACATGTAGCAGAGCTGGATGTGTCATCACCCAATCACTGCCTCCTATACATGTAGCAGAGCTGGATGTGTCATCCCCCAATCACTGCCTCCTATACATGTAGCAGAGCTGGATGTGTCATCACCCAATCACTGCCCCCTATACATGTAGCAGAGCTGGATGTGTCATCCCCCAATCACTGCCCCCTATACATGTAGCAGAGCTGGATGTGTCATCACCCAATCACTGCCTCCTTAAAATATGTAGCAGAGGGATGTGGTCATCCCAATCACTGTCCCCTTATACATGTAGCAGAGCTGGATGTGTTTATCCCCAATCACTGCCCCCTATACATGTAGCAGAGCTGGATGTGTCATCCCCCAATCACTGCCTCCTATACATGTAGCAGAGCTGGATGTGTCATCACCCAATCACTGCCTCCTATACATGTAGCAGAGCTGGATGTGTCATCCCCCAATCACTGCCTCCTATACATGTAGCAGAGCTGGATGTGTCATCACCCAATCACTGCCTCCTATACATGTAGCAGAGCTGGATGTGTCATCACCCAATCACTGCCCCCTATACATGTAGCAGGGGCTGGATTTTATCCCCAATCACTGCCTCCATATTATGTAAGCCCGGCTGGGATTGTCATCCCCCAATCACTGCCTCCTATACATGTAGCAGAGCTGGATGTGTCATCCCCCAACATGCCCCCTTTACTGTACAGAGTGGAGGTTCATCACTCAATCACTGCCCTCCTTACATGTAGCAGGCTGGAGTGTCATCACTTCAAATCACTGCCCCGTATACATGTAGCAAAAGGTGGATGTTTTCACTCCCAATCAATGCCCCTATAACATTAGCTCAACGGATGGTGTTTATCCCCAATCACTCCTCCTATACATGTAGCAGGCTGTATCATCTCCCAATCACTTCAAAACCGGGGGGCCTTTTTTTTCGTCCTGATTAATTCCCAAATTCATTGCCTCCTATAAATGTAGCAGAAACTGGATATGTCATCTCCCAATCATGCCTCTCCGTATAATTTTAGCAAGTGGCTGTGTTCACCAATCACTTGCCCTTTACATGTAGCAGAGCTGAAAGTTCATCCCCAATTTACTGCCCCCTTTTAAAGTAGCAGAGCTAGATGTGTCCATCTCCCAATCACTGCCCCTATACATGTAGCAGAGGCTGGATGGTGTCATCCCCAATCACTGCCTCCCCCCATACAGTAGCAGGCTGGATGTGTCATCCCCCAATCACTGCCCCTTATACATGTACAGAGCTGATGTGTCACCCCACAATCACTCCCCTTAAAAAGTAGAGAGCTGATGTGTCATCCCCCAAACATCTCCTATACATGTAGCAGAGCCGGATGTGTCATCCCCCCAAACACTGCCCCCTATAATTAGCAGAGTGGATGTGTCATCACCCCAATCACTGTCCTTAATGTAGCAGAAACCGGATGTTCATCCCCCAATCACGCTTCCCATCTTAGCAAGCTGGATGTGCAAACCCCCAATTACTGGTCCCCTTTAAGTAGCAGAGCTGGTGTGTCATCACCCAATCCCCGCTTCCTTTCATTTTCGAGCTGATGTGTCACCCCCAAACACGCCCCTATACTATAGCGAGCTGGATGTGTCACACCCCAAACACTGTTCCTATACATGTTTGCGACCGGTGTGCATCACCCAATACTGCCCCATTATATGTAGCAGAGCTGGATGTGTATCCCCCCCTCACTGCCCCCTAACATGTAGCAAGCTGGATGTTTAACCCCCCAAACATGCCTCCTATACATGTAGCGAGCCGGTGTGTCATCACCCCAACACTGCCCCCTTACATGTAAGGCTGGGTTGTCACCCCCAATCACTGCTTTCCCATACTGGCAGAGTGGATTTCTCCCCCCAAACACTGCCTCCTATACATGTTGCAGAGCTGGATGTGTCTCCCCCAATCATGCCTCCCTTTTTATGTCAGGCTGGGTGTGTCATCACCCAAACCTGCCCCCTATACATGTAGCAGAGTGGATGTGTATCCCCCCAAAACTGCCCCCTATACTGTACAGAGCTGGATGTGTCATAAACCCCAAATTTACTGCCCCTATACATGAGCAGAGCTGGATGATCATCAACCAATCACGCCTCCTTTTCTTTTAGGAGCGGGTTCATCACCCAAACACTCCTCTTTTAAAATGTGCCGAGCTGGGTGTTCTCTCCCAAAACTGTCCCATAATTTTGGCAAAGAGTGGTGTACATAACCAATCACTGCCTCCTATCATGTAGCGAGCTGGATGTAATCAACCAATCACTGTCCCTATACTTTTTGCAGAGCGATGTGTCGTTACTCTAGATCCTATACAGAAGAAAAAAAAAAGGGGGGGGACAAAATGCTTAAACCCTTAAAATGGACTGAGTGATGAAAAAGATTGACTCTCACCCTTTTAATTTCCTTTTTAGTATAGAGGGGACAACACTCATAAGCGCTTCAGGGGTATTTATATTCCGTGCCCTTTACGGCAGCCCCTGGGCACTAAGCTCCGCCCTGATCCGTGGGGAATAGCCCAAAGGAAAAAAAAAAATGGGCCGCACGTAGGATTAAAAAAGCCCGAGCTAAAGGCTTTTTAAAAAAAAAATTTTTTTTTAAAAATGCGGGGAAATTACCCCCGCAAAATTAAAAAAAAAAAAAAAAACTTGACGCGTTTTTGCCGAGCACCTCGCTTCACAAGTTACAGTAAATGATGTTTGAAAAAAAATTATATAACAATACATAAGCTTAAATGGATAGAAGGTGGTCGATTTAGTGAAGTGAAGATACGGGTGATCAGTGATGTTACTGGGAAGATCAAAGAACATTGGAGAAAGAAGTGTCGATCAAAGAGATTGAGTGCTGTGATTGGTGGTATGAGCCGCGGGAGTGCATCTGAAAGATGTACCCGCTATTTTCAAGGGAATAGAACTACCAAACTCGGTTTTTACTGGGACAAGTAGGAATGACCTTTTGTACCGCGTAGATGATACTAAATAACAATTAATAGATAAAAAAGCGCAATACAAATTCAACATAAGAAGACAATGTATCTTAAAAAATGAATACATGTAAATAAAAACCCACAGATACATTCCATGTATATATCACGGTGAAGGTGTTTCCGATATATTGAGACTTTTGGGCTCTTTCTTTTTTTTTTTTTTCCCTAAATTTTTTATTTTGGGTTTTTTCAAAAAAACGGGTAAGATAATCACAAGTAGTCAACAGGAAAATTAAGGCTAAGCAGGCTTAATGTAGCTAATGGAATGCAATTCAGAAATCAGCATAGATGGCGTTATCAGATAATATCCTTTAAATATGCGAGGTAATTGGTTGTAAATTGTGCAGTATACATACAGTATGAGAGTAAAGTACCATGCTGGATTCCTGTTTCATCGAGTTCAAACACAACATTGAAAAAACCCAAGGGACATGAACAACACAAAGTAGGGGGTACAAAGAGGAAAGAGAACAAGAGCACAACCAGCCACAACCACATATTAAAAACAAAGAAAAAAGAAAGGAGAATAGAATGAAAAAATAGTAAAATATCGAAGGCCACCTTTATGCTTAAAGTCAGTGAGCAGATATGAATATGAGGATAGACAGCACCTGTGTATGCAGGCAACTAACAGACCTAATGAATATAATAACCAAACTCAACTACCGTTTATTATGCCATGAGATCTTGCATATCTAGACGAGGACCAGTAGGACCATCTGGAGCTCAGTTTGGGGAGAAGGTGAGGAGAGATTGCAAGACAATTCTCCGCATGATATTGACTATTAATTCTTGGGATGACCTCCGAGATGTGGAGAGGAGTTCTTCCAGTTTGATGCTATTACCGATCTAGCGGATATTAAAACATGGAAAAGAACTGTGTGATATGATGTTGGGAAGAAATCAAATGAGAGGTGAAGAACTGCTAGTTCAGGAGTAAGGGGGATAGGAACCTGAAATAATTTGAATAGTAAGTTTTCCACGTCTCCCCAAAACTTGCTCACAAGAGGACAGCTCCACCACATATGCATCAGAGTACCCCTGGAACCACATAATCTCCAACAGCGGTCGGAGTGGTCTGCAAACATATGGGTTAGTCTAGAGGGGGTGAAGTACCAGCGAAGATGTATTTTCCGCATAATTTCCACATGGTTAATACACCTAGAGAATTTCTTGGATATATTAGCTGCGGATTCCCATTTTTTCCCATGAATTCCTTTCCCAACTCTGCTTCCCATTTGATGACAAAGGCTGGTTTACGAGTCTCATTTATAGACAGTAAAGAGGAGTAAATCAAAGAAAGACCTCGCTCAAAGCCTCTTTTTTGAGACAGAAAGTGTTGGAATGGAGTAGGGAGAGAGGGGGTCTCTAAGTCTTTCCAGTTTAGCAAGGAGTGTCGGATCTGGAGATACACATAGAATTGGTTGTTAGGTAGAAGAAATTGAGCTCTCAACTCCTCAAAAGATATGAGTGTGTCACCAGAGTATATATCTCCAATCTTGAGGATTCCTTTGTGAAACCATTGTGCAAGGGGAAGATGGGGAGATTCTGCTAACAGGACATACATGGGGCATGAGTGTTTCCTTATGTGGAGCCAGTTCCGTGTCATCACAAACTTACTCCAAGTTATGGCTAGGTGATTTAGGGTGGGAAGTTCAAACAGGGGAAGAGTCGAACCCCAAAGTGAGGCTATTAAAGTGTTTTTGAGTGTGGTGTGAGGAACTAAACGGTCCTCCAACAGCGCCCAGCGGTGTGACTCCGGGGGCATTCCAGAGGGTGCTGAGGGGTTCAAGACCAGCTGCTACAGTGTATAGTAGAAGGTTAGGAACTGAAAGAACACCTTTTTTTTAAAGGGATGTTAAGATGGTCTCTATTAACTCTTGGCCTTTTACGGGCCCAAATAAAACCGGGTAAAAGTTTTTGAAGTTTAGTTAAGGCTAGTGGGGGGAACAATAAAGGAATTGCCCTTATCAGATAAAGATATTTCGGGAGGAGCAAAATCTTAGTTACCTGGATTCTCGCCATCCAAGACAACGGGAATTGACTGAGGCGGTTAATCTCTTCCGAAATGTCTGTAGTGACAGTGGAGAGATTGGTTTCTAATGTTTTATTGAAATCTGGGAAAATTTGGACTCCTAAATAAGGAATAGAAGAGGATGACCAGGCGAATTGGTGTATAGACAATTGAGTGATCAAGGCAGGTGAACAGTGGGCTATGGATTTAGACGTATTGAGTGTGTAATACGAAACCAAAGCGTATTGATCGAGAATCTCCAAAAGGGCAGGGATTGAAGATTCTGGGTGTTGGCAGAGGATTAGTATATCGTCAGCATATAAGCTGATTTTATGGTCTGTGGAACTGACTGAGACTCCTGAATTTGTGCTGCCAGGGATTCCACACATAAGTCATATATGAGTGGCGAAAGGGGGCAGCCTTGGCGGGTTCCATTAGTAATTGCAAAAGTTTTGGAAAGAAATCCCGAATTATAAACGTTAGCGGAAGGAGAAGTATATAGGGCAAGGACTGCTGTTAGAAAGGGTCTCTCGAAAACGAATTTGGAGAGAACCGCCTTCAAATATTCCCAATTAATTCCATCGAGAGAAAGCAATATCGTGGGGGTTTGATGTCTGGATATTATATGTAGAATGTCAATAATTCTTCTGGTGCCATCCCTCGTCTGTCTGCCTTTAACAAATCCTGTTTGATCAGGATGGATCAGATGAGGAAGAATGTCATTCAACCTATGGACAAGTATTTTGGAGAATAATTTGATATCAATTTTTTAGGGGGGAAATGGGTCTATAGTTAGAGACAATGTCAAAGGGGTTTACCTTTTTTGGGGGATAGTTGAAATAGTTGCTGATAGGAGTTCAGGGAGAGGGGTACCCGAGGTCATGTTTAGAATAAAATGTTTTTTTTAAGTGAGGGGTTAAAGATTACAAAAAGTGTTTTATAATATTCGTTATTTGAAGCCATCTGGCCCGGTGACTTATTTATTTTAGATTGGGAGCTCATCCGCATTCTTTCCAGTTCGTAAGTGGGGCATTCAAGGATTCTAATTGTGAAGAGGAAACAGTGGGGAGAGAACTCAGTTGTAAGAATTTATTTATATCCTCGCTAGTGGGGAGAGTTACTGAGGGATCTTTTTGAGATTATAGAGCGATTGATAGTAGTCGGCAAAGGCATTGCTATTTTTTTGTGGGTCATAGATTTTACCCTTGGACGGACAAGTAAGATATGTAGTTTTAGATCTGGCCTGCAGTTTTTTGATTCTGCGTGCTAGTAATTTCCCTGGGCGATCACCCTGTAAGTAAAAGTTTAATTTCAACTTAACAAGGTAGTATTCATATTTCCGAAGGAGCAATAACCGTAGTTTATTTTGTAGATTAGTTAACCTAGTTTTCAGCAATGGATCAGGAGCAGTTTTAAGCTGAGCATCTAAAGACCTAATATCTTCTAATGTGTCGTTAAGTTCTTTCTCCCTTTTCCGTTTCTCCCGCGAAGCAATCCTTAAACATATTCCTCGCATGAAAGCCTTATGGGCACACCATACAATCTGTGGATTGGAGACAGTTTCAGAGTTAATAGTGAAAAATTCCTGTAGAGCCACTTGCATGTCCGAAACGACATGTGGTGATTTTAAGAGGAAATTATTAAGTCTCCAGGGAGAAAATGGAGGAAGGGAGAAATTTCCTCTAAGGGTGAGGTAAATTGGCGCGTGGTCTGACCATGTAGCGTATCCTATAGCAGAGGATTCTACATTAATGAGGGCCGCTTTATCAACCAGAAAGAAGTCTAACCTGGAGTGCAAGAGTTTAGCCGCAGAGAAGTATGTGTAATCTAGCTCTGTAGTGTGTGAGTATCTCCAAGGGTCGTGAAGGTCTTCCTCAGCAGGAGGGACTTCAAGTCTCGTGTTTTAGCCAAGGCACCCCGAGATCTATCAATTGCATTATCAACAACCACATTAAAATCCCCACAAACAATCAGAGGACTTCTAGCCATGTCCTTGGCCTTGGCAACTGTTTTGGAGATAAAGGATAGCTGGTTCTGATTTGGAGCAAAGAGAACTGCTATAGTGCATACGACAGAGTTAAGGGAACAATTCAGGATAATATATCGACCTTTTGGGTCAGTTTCTGAGCTTATTAGTGTAAAAGCTACAGAGTCTCTGACAAATATGGCTACACCTGCCGTCTTTGTATCTGAGCAAGCGAAGAGCGAGACCGGGAATTTTTTGTGTTTCAAGCGGAAAGAGTCCTCTGATTTTAAATGTGTCTCCTGCACACAAATTAGATCCGCTCCAGATCGAACTGCATCCCTCCAAAAGAGTGACCTCTTAAAGAGGGAATTAAGGCCGTTAGCATTAATTGAAAGGAGTTTGATCCCCATATTGGTGGTTACAGTTAACTAGTTTAGCAGCAAAGGTGAGTGATTCAGTAACCACAGGCAGCAGAACATAGGTAATACTTTCATAGATGTGGCTAGTAGACATGGCATCAGCATCAACATAATTTAGGTTAACTAGAACAAGTCGTTCATAAACCAAACAGTATAAACAAAGGTTGAGCAAGAAACTATTCCCATTAGCATGGGAACATGTGAGTTGGGGGAAAGTCTCGTGCATGGCGCCAGAGGGACAAACTAACGATTGGATTCAAGGCGCTAGAGCGAGTGAATTGGAGCAGGACCTCAGCGACAAAGAGGTGCAAGATGTGTCCAGCAGTAGATCAGTCATCCGGAACTTGGCGACGTCTAGTGTGCTTTTCAGACCAGAGAGGTGAAATCAGATTTGGTTTGTCCTTTCCTTTGCGCAAGGGAGTGTTGGTGGGGGTCATTAGAAAACCCCATGACAGGAGAGCGTCTCGAAGCATGCTGGGTGAGGTGCAGACAATAGTGTTGTTATCTTTTGAGAGAATTAATTTGACAGGGAAGCCCCAGTGATATGGGATATTGTGGTCTCGGAGCACTTTGGTATAAGGAGCAAACTCTTTGCGATGCAGCATCGTTCCTGCTGAGAGATCAGGGAAGATGAAGAGATCCTTGAATCTATCTGGTAATGTAACACCCTTGCGGAGAGCTCGAAGTAGATTGTCTTTGGTGCGGAAGAAGTGGATCTTAGCAATTACATCGCGTGGTAGCGAAGGTGAGAGTTGCTTGGGCTTAGGAAGCCTATGTATGCGGTCTACTGTAAGCTCCAAGGTTGTGGCATCTGGCAGCACCATGGCCATTAGATCCTGAAGGAAGGGAAGCAGCATTTCAGAGGTGACGGACTCGGGGATGCCTCTAATTCGTATATTGGACCTGCGGGATCTGTCTTCCAGATCAAGAACCTTAGAGGACAGTCTCTAGACTTTTTCTTCTAATGCAGAGTGTGAATCTATAAGGAGGTTTTGTGATGTAGTGAATTTGGCCATTTTAGTTTCTATTTGGTCCGTTCTAGAGAATAAAGATTGAATGTCTCCTCTAAAGTCCTTCATCATCTGTTTGAAATCGTTTTGTAGGTGTTCCCTAAAAGAAGAGAACAATTGGCGAAGAGTGGCTTCCGTGTTGTTAGACTTTCCCGAACAATCCTGTAGCTCGGAGTCGATTGATTCAGCATGGGATGGAGTAGGTGAAGAGGGGAGACTGAGGGCCCCTCTCAGGGTCTTAGATTGTGATGGTTGCTGAAAAAACTCTGAGTTTGGCAGGCCTCTTGGGTTGATTTTTTTTGGAAGTGCAGCCCATTCTGGTGTTTGAATGAAGATAACAGTATGTGGTATATGTAGGTCAGCAAAACAGTTAAGCTCTTTTTTTTTTTTAATACTCTTCTTCCCTATGCAGGTAACACAGTTATCAGAGATGTAATGTATACTCTGGATATTAATGGAGATCAGGCAGAGAGGTGCTCAGATGGACTAGAAATGTCTAGATGGGAAGGTGAAGGGGCGTTCAGGCAGGATTGACCCAATAAGTCCAGTCGTGATATTTCTTATTAAGACAGAGTTGCAGAATAGCCAACAGGTAGCAAGATACGAGCACTGGGTGCCTTTGCTGGTGTCCAGGGAAGACAGTGATGGAGCAGGAGCTGCAAAGCTTCAGTTAAATTAAGTCTTGGAAAAAGACAAGCGTGCTCAAGGTATGAAGACTGAGGTGATTTAACCTCCCTATGAGAGAGGACTTGCTGCAGGGGGCTTTATTAACAGAGAAAGGAGCCCCTGTCAGAAGGGTTAGTGACACCAGCGACCGTTGTGGAGGTTTAGCTGAGGAGAGGAAAGGCGGCTAAGTGACACAGGCTGCTTTGGAAGACTTCAGGAGTGTCTCTGCTTAGCGCTGCAGGGCTAGCTTTATCAGCATATGAGTGCCAGCGTGCTGGGTTAAGATGGCTGCCGGCCGTTCTTGCGGAGGAGGGGTCTGCAGTACTCACCGCCGGAGTGTCTCTGCAGTGAGGATCTCCAAGTCCGGGTGAGAAGCCGGGATACCTGTGCAGACCTTGCTAGAGTCGGCGAACCGGAGCGGGGTGACAAGAGGGATCGCCGGATCTTTCTCCGCTGCAGACCGCGACGCGTGGCAGCGCGCCCGCAGTCAGGAACTGGCAGCTGTGATTTCTAGGCGCGCAGGAGCTCGCTGAATTACCGGGACGGTCTCGGCAGGTCAGGAGGCTTTCACTGCTCTCTGAGGCAGGTATTCGGTCCGGAGACGATCTCCAGGGGATTATTTGGGCCGAGGTATGTTGCCGCTGTTGAGGAGCTCCTCTAACACTCGCCCGCCATCTTCAAGCGCCAAGCCACACCCCCACTTTTGGTCTCTTTCTAATTTATTGAATCGCCTGCAACATCAGATTACGTGTTGCAGACTATATATACATGTCGATAGTCGGGAAGAGAATATGTATGTTATAGTTGTGGGTCCTATCGTGCGACTGATAGTTTTATTAACCATAATATTTTATTTATCCTAATAAATAAGTTCAGTGGCGTCAGTCAGGCCTTTTGGAAACAAAGTTTCATACATTTGTACCAGTATAACTGAGACCAGGAGTTCTATTCCTTTGAAACAAGCGGGCATACTTTTTACATGCATTTCTCCATAGAGAAGTAGCTCCTCTTGTGATTGGTCCACTCATACCTCGCGCGGTTTACACCACCAATCACAGCATCCCCTACACTTCCAGCCGTCATTGGATGATTTAGAACTACCGCCCTACTCACCACCAATCACAGCCGGTCTTAGACTTTCACTGTCTAATGGCCCATTCATTTTACCCACACTAAAGTTTAAACCCAAATAAAAGTTTTCATCAAAATTTTATAATAATTTTTTTTGGCGCTTTCCAACTTAGAAATTTTAGCGCCTTATATTTTTAAACTTTCTATAAGCTTAATCATTGGCGTGTTCATATTACCCGCTCCTTCTCCCATTGGTCACCTTTTTTCCATTCACTTATATGAAGTTTTTAGGGATTTATCTACATCCACTGATATTAATATAGCCCGCGTGTTTATTACACCCGGGGGTTTCCCCAAAACCCCCAGTTTATACCCAAATTTCCTTGAAATATAATTCTTTTCACACAAATTTTTAAAAGCACATTTTTGTTTTCCACGGTGTTTTTTTTGGTTTATTTTTTTCTTTTTTGTTTTGACGTTCCTTATCCGGGGGCTCTTCTCCCTGTCTTTAATCTCTTTGATCGACACTTCTTTCTCAAGTTTTTTGATTTTCCCCCAGAAACATCACTGATCCCCCTATTTCACGTCACTAAATCGACACACCTATCCAATTACAGCTTATGTATTGTTATATATATTTTTGTTCAAAAACCCTTACTGATATTCGTGAAGGGGGTGCTCGCGCGAAAACGCGCAATTTATTTGTTTTGTTTGTAATTTTGCGAGGGTAATTCCCCTGCATTTTTAAGAATAAAAGTTATTTTTATTCAAAAGCCTCTAGCTCGGGCTTTTTTTAATCCTACGTGCGCCGGGTCCATTTTTTATTTTTCCCATTTCTTTAAATTCATTGACGTCCATCACCCCCCCGGGTCCCCTTTTAAAAAAAATAACTGTATAACGTTTCCTACCAGATTTAGTTGTACAGTGCGGCTCCTGCACTTTTCCATACACAGACATATCCAGGCCAAACGGAGGCCAAGAGGACCCAGATTTGGCCTCCACCTTCCACCGTAGATACATGAAGTGTAAACCCCACCTGTCTCTATGTAAAGTGCCAGAGACAGGGGCCCTGAGAATGCAGGTGTGTGGACTGATGTGGAGTCAGCCTACGGGGAGTGCTGAGAGTTGTAGTGCGAGCAGCACATAAGGACCACAGAGACGGCAGCAGGTCGAGGTCTTGGCTTCTCTTACGGCTCAGGCTTATGGACGTCCAATTACTGGGAAATATTTATTATGACAATTTGTGCCAAAATACAGTTGTCCATTTATTATGTGCTTCAGGGTGCGTTAACACAGGGCGTTTTTTTTGGTGTGTTTTGGATGCATTTTTTTGCATGCTTTTTTTGTACAGAACTTTACAGCATTATAAGGGTTTTGCCACCAGGTAATGTTGATGTGGGATCCTCCAAAATGGGTATTTAATCACTTTTCTAAATATATGTGATTACAAAAAGTGAAGCCTCTGAGAGCTACAGCATTTCTCAATCCCCCTTAATTACTTGAAAGCTTCCACTAGACACGACCGAGGAGCTGACATGCTGGCGCTTGCGTGAAACACTTCTTATCTGATGACAGGCAAAATGAATAAGCTTTTAAGGGACAGGGGAGAAAGTGCAGTGTATGAGCCTGTGTCTTGCTGTATTGAGAATCCACTGTTGTACTGTTATTATTTCACTTAAGTTTTGAGACGCTCCCTTGGATTCCTCACTCCATGCTCACCCCCTCCCTCTCAGCCCTGCAGCCTTCATGACTCAGCATGATTTGTTGACATTCTCCCTGTGCTGATAAGGAGGTAAGGAACTTGTGTCCTGGCAAATCCCTTTTAATAAAAAAAATTCGAAAAAATTCACCAAAAACGCAGCTGCTTGTGAAAGCACCCTTAGGCTGTTTCTAGATTTTTACACGTCTCACCTGACAAAGGGGTGTGGTCTCTTGAAATGGGCGTGGCTTTATGTCCGCCATTAACCAAGATTTTGGCGGAATTAGTGGTTTAAAGTAAGGCTGGGTGTGCACTATGTTTTCTTGAACGGACGCCTGATCTGTTCTGACGCAAGGAGAAACGTATGCAACGTGTTCATTGACTCCTATAGGTGGACGGACGTACAGTGTACATTCACATTGTGTCCGTTTTTACACTTTCCATCAAACATGTGTTTCATTTTTACAGGTGGAGGTCGCCGGGGAATGCGGTTTTTCAATTTTTAAAAAAAACGTATGCGTACAGTAGGTGTTTTTTTACAATATATGTCAATGGAAAACGGATCATATGTTGTAACCGTTCACATTTGTATCCATCGTACAAACATCAAATTGCAGGAAAAAACGAGTGACAGCCGATAGAGCTAGTAAAAAAAAAAAAAAAAACACAATACGGACGTCAAACGTCTGCTCCAAACAGAGTACATCTTGCATACGTTTAACGTATACGTTTCGATGAATGGTCAAACTCCGTGTGCACTTAGGCTAGGTTTACTAGGACAAGGTGTAACCTTTGGCATAAATCACTTTATACATTTCCCCCGACTTGTAGTTCCCGCTGTGTAGTGTCGTCTCCTGCCCCTCCTGCTCTTCCGCCCTCTCTACATAGTGAGCACCAACACCCTTCATCTTGTGTCCCAATGGGATGGATTCCCCTTCATACACGGTGCAGGGGCTCGGCCAACAATGGAGAACCACCCCGGAGCCCAACTTTGTCAGCTCAGAATGGAGACCAGTAACACTTGTACACGATTCTCCATTCTGTTCTATGGGAGTTCCCAGTACAGAGTTACGCTGTGTTCTCCATTCTGTTCTATGGGAGTTCCCGGTACAGGGGAGCGCTGTGTTCTCCATTCTGTTCTATGGGAGTTGCCAGTACAGGGGAGCGCTGTGTTCTCTCCATTCTGTTCTATGGGAGTTCCCAGTACAGAGTTACGCTGTGTTCTCCATTCTGTTCTATGGGAGTTCCCGGTAGAGGGGAGCGCTGTGTTCTCTCCATTCTGTTCTATGGGAGTTGCCAGTACAGGGGAGCGCTGTGTTCTCTCCATTCTGTTCTATGGGAGTTGCCAGCACAGGGGAGCGCTGTGGTCTCCCAGCGCCACTATGGGAGTTCACGGTACAAGGGAGCGCTGTGTTCTCCATTCTATTCTATGGGAGTTCCTGGTACAGGGGAGCGCTGTGTTCTCTCCATTCTGCTCTATGGGAGTTCCCGGTACAAGGGAGCGCTGTGTTCTCCATTCTGTTCTATGGGAGTTCCCGGTACAAGGGAGCGCTGTGTTCTCCATTCTGTTCTATGGGAGTTCCCAGTACAGGGGAGCGCTGTGTTCTCTCCATACGGTTCTATGGGAGTTCCCGATACAAGGGAGCGCTGTGTTCTCTCCATTCTATTCTATGGGAGTTCCCGATACAAGGGAGCGCTGTGTTCTCTCCATTCTGTTCTATGGGAGTTGCCGGTACAGGGGAGCGCTGTGTTCTCCCCCACACCTACCTACAGCCTACCTAACTGCGGCCTACTTATCTACCTTGCGTGGGCCAGCCTACCAACTTATCCAGTGGGGGTCTATCTACCTAAAATAGGGCCTTACTAACTAGCTGGGGTCTTGCCTACCTACCTGGTAATATGATTCTGAGAGGAGCAGCCCATAGCTGTAGCATAATCTCCATGGGGTGAGTCCTCTCCCACTCTTTAACAACTCATCCGTGCAGAATTTACACACAAATATCTTAAAATACTCAATTTTCCAGCATCTCCTTACCTAGTCCCACCTCTGTACAAACTTCCCAGGGGTGGGAGAGTGGATACAAGCCATAGCTTAGAGCAGACATCCTCAAACTGCAGCCCTCAAGCTGTTGGGAAACTACAACTCCCATCATGCCCACTGTTATAGATTATATAAATGCATGATGGGAGTTGTAGTTTCCCAACAGCTTGAGGGCTGCAGTTTGAGGATGTCTGCTCTAAGCTATGGCTTGTACCCACTCTCCCACCCCTGGGAAGTTTGTACAGATGTGGGAATGGGTAAAGAGATGCTGGAAAATTGAGGATTCTAAGATATTTGTGTGTAATTTCTGCAGGGATGAGCTGTGGCCGGAACAAGTCATCATGGCGGTGTGGAACGGATGCAGAGGAAAAGGGAAAAAGAACGACTCAGAAGAGAAAAGAACGACTCCTCAGATAGGACGTCTCCGGTGAGTCCCTGGATGTCAGGGCTTAGTTTACTTCTATACTGGATCACTGCTGTATTCACTGTAATGTGATGTGACCCGAGCTGGTGTCTGACCTCTATGTGGTCTCCATATGGTGGTGTTGTAGGTTATACCTGAGCTAGTGTCTGACCTCTATGTGGTCTCTATATGGCGGTGTTGTAGGTTATACCTGAGCTGCTGTCTGACCTCTATGTGGTCTCTATATGGCAGTGTTATAGGTTATACCTGAGCTAGTGTCTGACCTCTATGTGGTCTCTATATGGCGGTGTTGTAGGTTATCCCTGAGCTGGTGTCTGACCTCTATGTGGTCTCTATATGGCGGTGTTGTAGGTTATACCTGAGCTGGTGTCTGACCTCTATGTGGTCTCTATATGGCAGTGTTGTAGGTTATACCTGAGCTGGTGTCAGATCACTATGTGGTCTCCATATGGTGGTGTTGTAGGTTATACCTGAGCTAGTGTCTGACCTCTATGTGGTCTCCATATGGTGGAGTTGTAGGTTATACCTGAGCTGGTGTCTGACCTCTATGTGGTCTCTATATGGCGGTGTTGTAGGTTATACCTGAGCTGGTGTCTGACCTCTATGTGGTCTCCATATGGTGGTGTTGTAGGTTATACCTGAGCTGGTATCTGACCTCTATGTGGTCTCTATATGGCGGTGTTGTAGGTTATACCTGAGCTGGTGTCTGACCTCTATGTGGTCTCTATATGGAGGTGTTGTAGGTTATACCCGAGCTGGTGTCTGATCACTATGTGGTCTCTATATGGCGGGGGTGTAGGTTATATCTGAGCTGGTGTCTGACCTCTATGTGGTCTCTATATGGCAGTGTTGTAGGTTATACCTGAGCTAGTGTCTGACCTCTATGTGGTCTCTATATGGTAGTGTTGTAGGTTATACCTGAGCTGGTGTCTGATCTCTATGTGGTCTCTATATGGTGGTGTTGAAGTTATACCTGAGCTGGTATCTGACCTCTATGTGGTCTCTATATGGCGGTGTTGTAGGTTATACCTGAGCTGGTGTCTGACCTCTATGTGGTCTCTATATGGCAGTGTTGTAGGTTATACCTGAGCTGGTGTCTGACCTCTCTGTGGTCTCTATATGGCAGTGGTGTAGGTTATACCTGAGCTGGTGTCTGACCTCTATGTGGTCTCTATATGGCGGTGTTGTAGGTTATACCTGAGCTGGTGTCTGACCTCTATGTGGTCTCTATATGGTGGTGTTGTAGGTTATACCTGAGCTGGTGTCTGATCTCTATGTGGTCTCTATATGGTGGTGTTGTAGGTTATACCTGAGCTGGTGTCTGACCTCTATGTGGTCTCTATATGGCGGTGTTGTAGGTTATACCTGAGCTGGTGTCTGACCTCTATGTGTCATACATGAAAAAACTTTGAGACTCTCGGTTCACATATCATGATCAGAACATGTTTAAGCTGCCCACGACTTTCAACGTGGTCTCAAATCGGGCAGTCCTATCCTATCTTTACCTCTCAATCGAGCCAATCAGGCCTCTCACTGGGTCACCGACCTCCATTATTCAGAGAGAAAAAATAATAAAAAACACCCAACCTGCAAAGCTGCCCTTCTTATGACAGCCTGTGAGAGTGGGCGGGGACAGAAACCCAAAATGGAAGCACCCCTTCCTTTCCATATAGGTTAAAATCAATGTACACCAAGTATAACGTATGTTTCTGCACACAAAAACATTTCTGAAAAAACGTATGCAAACCTGGGTGCCACTGGCAGGGCTGCGGCACACATGTAATTATACATGTACACACACAGACCGCCGCCAGCGGCACATTTCTGCAAAAAGGGCAATACACTACGTCGAAATCCCTAAAGAAGCATTTATGCTATCTATCATACATGCTTCTTTAGGGATTTCGACGTAGTGTATTGCCCTTTTTGCAGAAATGTGCCGCTGGCGGCGGTCTGTGTGTGTACATGTATAATTACATGTGTGCCGCAGCCCTGCCAGTGGCACCCAGGTTTGCATACGTTTTTTCAGAATGTTTTTGTGTGCAGAAACATACGTTATACTTGGTGTACATTGATTTTAACCTATATGGAAGGAAGGGGTGCTTCCATTTTGGGTTTCTGTCCCCGCCCACTCTCACAGGCTGTCATAAGAAGGGCAGCTTTGCAGGTTGGGTGTTTTTTTTTATTTTTTCTCTCTGAATAATGGAGGTCGGTGACCCAGTGAGAGGCCTGATTGGCTCGATTGAGAGGTAAAGATAGGATAGGACTGCCCGATTTGAGACCACGTTGAAAGTCGTGGGCAGCTTAAACATGTTCTGATCATGATATGTGAACCGAGAGTCTCAAAGTTTTTTTCATGTATGATAGATAGCATAAGTGCTTCTTTAGGGATTTCGACGTAGTGTATTGACCTCTATGTGGTCTCTATATGGAGGTGTTGTAGGTTATACCCGAGCTGGTGTCTGATCACTATGTGGTCTCTATATGGCGGGGGTGTAGGTTATATCTGAGCTGGTGTCTGACATATATGTGTTCTCCATAGGGTGGTGTAGTAGGTTATATCGGTGTGAGTATAGTGGCAGTGTACACTTGTCCCTGCTTGTAAAAGTGAATGCATACCTGACCCTCTGATAGGAGTTACACTTTTACTTTGTTGCTGGTGTTTATTGTAGAAGGTGGTGAGGGGCATGACCAAAGGAAACATGGAGGGGGATATTGTATGTGGGTGGAGGGGATATTAGTATGTGGGTGGAGGGGGATATTGTATGTGGGTGGAGGGGGATATTGTATGTGGGTGGAGGGGGATATGGATGGAGCTACTAAGTTATGTGTCTAACTATGATATGTTAGACTGTGACAGACGTGCGAGACAAACCGATATGTGAGACAGGCAGATATGTGACTCCCTTGGTTTTGTGTACTACACAATACTATTCTGCACACTGTATTATTTGGTAAAATGGCCGGTAATATTTTCATGTACAGTAGGGTGGACCCCAGACCCCCAGTCCGACACTACCTACAATAATTCTGCTGCCCATACACCCCTCCCCCAAACATGTCTGCCCATTACCTTCTGTCTCTTTCCACAGGCAGTGTCCTCTCTCCCTCGGTTAGTCATATATCATCACTATTGTACTTGTTTGCATGTTATGTATATAACCCCCCTCAAATATCCAGCACCCTGAAATCAATGGCGCTAAAATAAATTAAAAAAAATACTCATCCAGCCATGAATATGGGGTAACATTAATAGTCTGAACACTTTATTAACAGCCATTTCCAATAAGACAAATCTTGCGAAAAAATACAAATCATTTGCATACATAACATTGCATGAAGGCTTCCTGCCTCAAGAGCTTACAATCTAGTCTTGTACAAAGCATCAGCACACACTAGTAACATTTTATATAGAAACAAACTTGGGTGTCAAACATCCAGAGTAACAAAGTAGAAAAGTTACAACTTACTCCAGTGGTTGTACAACTCCATTTCCCACCAACCTCTCCAATGTTTCCCAGTCAGAGGGTCCTCAATGTGCACTAATAAAATGTGCTCAATGTGTTTGCTATGAAGAAGGAAGATACACTGGAGAAGTTGATGTCCAACTTCTGCCCCAGCCTCTGATCCAAACATCTTGGATTTTAGGTTTGATCCTTTGGCCAAAATGTTTTGAATAATTTGCTCTTTTGGTAATTTTCCCCCTCGCCCGAGACCCTGCAGAGGTTTTCCATTGTTCTTAGAACCAGTCCCCATCAATGTTGACGTTCTGCTCAGAACCTCAGCCAAGTTCTATCAGGAATGAAGGAAAAAAAACAGAGCAGCAACCTTTGCTAATTTTTCCAGTAAAACAATGGACGCCATAGTAGCCTGACAGAGCTGTTGTAGTTGATGAGGTCCACCAGGTGCCATCGGTGTCTGTGACAGAGGTGGAACCAGATCAAGTTTACAGCTGAGGTTATCAACAGAATCTCCGACAGAGGTCAACAGGTCTTAAAAGGACCACTATTTTTTTTCCCGTTCAGTTCATTAGAAATTGCTTCTAGGTGCACTGTAGTGCCAGTAATTTTACTTCCCTGCAGCTGAATATAGGATTTCTCACTGCTGCAGCCGGGTCATGTGACCTGCACGCTGAGTTGCTGAAACTGCATGGTTGTGTGACCTGGCATCTCTCTATGCATTCCTAGGAGACTTACTATAAACTTCCTATAGGAATGCATAGAGACACAGACTTCCTGTCAGCATCAGAAGCACAGCGTCTTCCAGCCAGGTCATGTGACCTAACAGACTGTTACATCAGCCAGAAATCCTTTATTCACCTGCAGTTAAGCAAAATTACTGGCACTACAGTGTACCAAGAAGCAATCTCTAATGTAGGGGAACAATTTGGAGTGGTCCTTTAAGCTGAACCCAACAATCTACTTGCTGTTAAGAAAGCCAATATTGAATTATTGTACTCTGATCGAGCCCAGTGGATCTGGGATAGCAGTGCAATGACCAACAGTCCCTCCAAACACAAGCGCAGGTTTCCACCGTTACAAAATGATTTACAAAGAAGCTGGAGTCTCAGTGAGTGCAGAGAATAAGCAAATCTTCAGACTGGAGTACTTAAAATGAAGTAAATGTTGGCATGCATTTTTTTTTTCTTAGAAATTTTTACCTCAGACACCAAATCATTACTACAAATCTGCCCTTTTCCAAACCTCAAAAAAAAACTTCTCTCATCCAAGTTACAGACTTTTCTACCTCAATACTGGCTGCTCAGAGGGGTCTCTCCACACACCAATTTTGAAGGAAATTTACAACATGTGCTCCAAAAGCTTCTACAATTCAAGGAAAGCTCATTCATCTCTCAGGCTTGTGAACCAAGTTTGAAGACCACTAAACAATCTGTCCACTATGAAGTAAAAACAAAAAAAAAATAAAAGAAGGTCTTGGTCACAAAAGAGAAGCTACCTAGAGCTCCAAGGAAGAGAACAGAAAAGGGAAAACCACAAAGTCTACTATACAGACCTCCAAAGTGAGCCAACTGAGGACAATGCTGGGACATCACTAACCGTCAAAGACTCTCTCACCCATGAACATGTAGAGCAAGTCACCTCTTCTGATGAATCCTTGGAAGAGATTCCCGCCATTGCTCCCGCACTGGATAAAAGCAACTTACATGGGGTCAGCACGAGCTTCTTGATAGGTCATGAAAATATGCCAGAAGAATCGCCTTATAGTAACTTCAATATTTGTTCAACATCAACCATAAGCAGGCAGAGTCCCAATCTCATCACTTCCCCAATCCAGTTTCCATCATCTCATCTTATCAGATATACTGTAGATGTGGAGCGGAAGAAAGACTTCAGAGACTGGAAATGGTAAAGGAAACCTTCTCAAACTTTTACAGAATCATTGGTAATATCATGAGGGATTCTGTAAGGAGGACACTGCTCTGTGAACCAACTGGTGCAAGAAACTAAGGAGAAAGGACTCAATGAATCAGGTGGTGGAAGATGCAGTAAAGGAAAGTCTTTCCTCGGTGATACAAGTAGGGCCAAATGATTTCAACAGTTTCTTCTCCACCTCAATTGGGCGACTGACAACATTGAGGAGGAACCCAGAGTGAATGACCAATCCCAGGTTTAGGTCACTAACCCAAGCACCAATGTCCCCCAACTGAGAGGACATGCTAAACCATAGTGCTCCAAGTGCAACAGAGGAGTCACCTCCATTTACTGTTGGGGCTCCCATTTCAGCCTTTACTCTTCATGTCCTGGACTCCTCGATGTTTAGCAGCATTGAAATCGTTGAGTGTAAAGAACCCCACTGTTTGGCTCAGTTGCCATTTCAAGCACTTGTAGCCTTTAATGTGTATAAAACCTGGACTAATACAGCAAATTTTTAGGCTTCCAAGGATAAAACAAGGCTTTCACGTTCCCACCTACTATGTTTCTTCTCATATGTGAGGGAATACATGTAACCACACACTTCCATCATTCTACTAGTTACCTGACCCCAACTGTGCTGCCCCTCTCGTATTGTACTTTCAGCTCAATGTCTCCTCCTTATTTTCCCCCCTGCACCTCACTGCCCCATCTTCTCCAATATAGCCTTATACTGTTTAAAGTCTTGGGCAGCAAACGAAGATAGACCCTACAGCAGCGGTGGGGAACCTATGGCACACGTGCCAGAGGTGACACACTGAGCCCTCTCTGCTGGCCTTAATATAGCTACTAATAAAAACAAGGGTCTGCTCTGGGTGAGGGAGAGCCCGGCCTCCGAGTCACAGTGCAGTACGTTTTCACAGAGAACAGGCACTGAGACCTGTTCTTTCTTTAACACTTACTGTGGGACTGTGACCAGTGCCGGACCCTCCCCTCTCTGTCTGGGCTTTGGTGTATTCAAAGGCGGGATGTCATGATAATTTAAATCAAAGCCCGACAGAGAGGGGAGAGTCCGGCGCCGGTCACATGCTGTGAACAAGGGCCAAGTTTTGAGAACCCGAAACGCGTTAGCTGCGTCTGATGATGACGACATGTTTTTACCCCCTGTACCTTCAGAAATAAATTAAGTCCTTTTTTGTACTGTTGCTGGATCATCTTGAAGCTTTGTGGCTTTCTCTACACTTGTGGTGTTTCGTCCTGAGGTCGTGGACATTTGGGATCCGTGCAGATGGAAGTACATGGACTCAGCAGCTAAGTGGAACAAGCGGCACAGTTGCATGCAAGTTTGCTAATCAAGGTGAGCTACAGCCAGCATTTGAAAACGTATGTTTCACAGTGCCAATTATAGTTTCATCAGACCACAGGACAGGTCTCCAAAAATGTAGAACTGTTTGGCCATAATGACAATCCTTACATTTGGAGGAAAAAGGGATAAGATTGGTAGCCTAAGAAGACTATCCCTACTGTGAACATGACAGTGGCAGCATCATGTTGTGGGGTTGTTTTGCTGCAGGAGGGACTGGTGCACTTCACAAAATAGATGTCATCATGAGGAAAGAAGATTATGTAGCAATACTTTATCAACATCTCAAGACATCAGCCAGGAGGTTAAAGCCTGGGCAGAAATGGGTCTTCCAAATGGACAATGACCCGAAGCTACTGCCTAACTGGTTACAAAGTGGCTTGAGGAGAACCAAGTCAATGTTTTGGAGCAGCCATCACAAAGCCCTGATCTCAAACATAATGGAAATGTGAGGGCAAAGCTGAAGAGGCCGGTGCGAGTAAGACGACCTCCGAACATGGCTCAGTTACACCAGTTCTGTCAGGAGGAAGGGGCCAAAATTCCTACCAACTATTGAGAAGGTTGGGAAGGATCCAAAACATTTGACCGAAGTCCTACAGTTTAAGGGCAAAGCCACCAAATACTAATGAAATGGAGGAAACTTCTGACTTTGCAGAAAATAATAAAAATGCCTTAAAAATTCTCTCTCTCATTATTCTGCATTTGGCAAATAGAAATAATTATGGTTCCTAATTGACCTAAAATGGGGAAGGTTTATTCTGATTTCATGTCAGAGTGAGAAAAACCTGCAGATGGGGCTTTATATAGAGGGGAGGGAAAAACCTGCAGAGGGGGCTTTATATAGAGGGTAGGGAAAAACCTGCAGATGGGGCTTTATATAGAGAGGAGGAGAAAACCCAGGAGGGAGGGGGCTTTATATAGAGGGGAGGGAGAAACCTGCAGATGGGGCTTTATATAGATGGGAGGGAAAAACCTGCAGATGGGGCTTTATATAGAGGGAAGGGAAAAACCTGCAGATGGGGCTTTATATAGATCGGAAAGAGAAACCTGCAGATGGGCTTTATATAGAGGGGAGGGAAAAACCTGCAGATGGGGCTTTATATAGATGGGAAGGGAAAAACCTGCAGATGGGGCTTTATATATAGTGGATGGAAACTGCTGGATCCAACTGTACATGTATGAATTGTACCAGTGGAACATGGCAGAATCTGTGATAACTTGTAATAACAATGGATCAATCTAAGTCTTTCATAGATTGAATGATTTGTTTCCAAGCAGAATTTAAGACCCATTATCGGTTTAGGAAAGTTTAGATAAACATTAAAGTTTAGATGGGATGATTGGATCAAGCTCCGGGCTCTTTGGATGGGATGATTGGATCAAGCTCCGGGCTCTTTGGATGGGATGATTGGATCAAGCTCCGGGCTCTTTGGATGGGATGATTGGATCAATCTCCGGGCTCTTTGGATGGGATGATTGGATCAAGCTCCGGGCTCTTTGGATGGGATGATTGGATCAAGCTCCGGGCTCTTTGGATGGGATGATTGGATCAAGCTCCGGGCTCTTTGGATGGGATGATCAGAAGGCAGCCAAATTCAGAGAATAAAAAAGTAACAATTTATTTAAGTATCAAAAAGACATCTTAGACAGTGAACGCCACAGGATAAAAACAAGTGTAAACCTGCATCTTGGTCTTGACGCGTTTCGAATCTAGCGATTCTTAGTCATAACAACATTTGTCAAATTCCTGCTTCCTTTTATAGGAAACACCCACTCAAAAGAGGGAGGGGAAAAGAGAGGAAACAGACAAATCACCACATCAATAATTTAAAATAAGATCTGTTCTATAATTGAGACCAGAGGGGTTGGCAGTGTTCAACATAAGAATCCAATAGCCTTCTCTATTTAATAATGATCTTTTATGATCGCCTCCTCTGGTTCCAATAGAAACAGATTCAATACAAAAAACTTTTAAATCCGATACATTTCCATGATGTGTATAATAAAAATGTTTAGATACGTTGGAAACATTTCTTGTGTCTGCACAAGACGCACCATATACATGTTCTCGTACTCTGTCTTTCAGGCATCTAGTAGTGCATCCAACGTATCTCAAGTTACATGTTACACATTCAATGCAATAAACTACATTGCTTGATTCGCAATTCAAAAATTGTTTAATATTAAATGTACTGCCATCTAGTAGACCTTGGATTCCAAAGATCTGATAAATATTCTAGATGAAGGATTTAAATTGGGAATTCTTAGCCAAAAGAGAAATGTTATTTGTGAAATGTCCGGTTATTCCTTTTTTCCACTCACTCCCAATAGCTCCACAGAACCTTTTCCCGACCTATGAGACCCATCGGGGCGGGCATAGGTTCTTTAAGTGACGAATTTGTGAGTGGGTGGATGTTCTTTTGCAGCCTCTAGTTCGGAGATTTTTTTGGTTTTCTTAAAGATACAAAACAGTCTGAAAATTTGGTGGATCAATTTGAATGGTGTGAACATGTAGTTGGCTAACGTGCATATTGAATCGCTATCACAACAATTCCCCATTATCTGGGGATTGAAGGCAAATAGATTTTCATCTAAGAAATAATTTCCACATATAAGGATGACGTGATTTGATTTATATTTGTTTGGTTAATAGATTATTTACTTTCTCACAATTATTTTATTTATGTTTGTAATACATTCTACCTTCAGAAGATAGGAGCATCTATGGGAGCCAAATTTTCCCTTCTTTTGCAAACCTTTTTGTATCGTGTTTGAGGAATGTTTTGTTTTTACTGAAGACAATCCATTTGTGAAAATATAACCCTGTACGGCGTTACATAGTTTGACGTCATTGTCATATGGAATTCTGATGTGACATTCCGCACAGCATTTTGTTTCATATCTCATAATAATGCTTTTGGTTTATTTTTTACATTCCAATACCAAAATACTGCTACTAATTTTCTGGATCTTACTTTGACTGGTTGTTCTGAGGATAAAAGAATTTATACATCAACATTTAGAAAACCTACAGCTAGTAACAGCATCCCTCCATGCCAGTTCTTGTCATCCAGTTGCATACATTAAAAGCTATACCATATGGAGAATTGGTAGAGCGAAGAGAAACTGTTCATCTAAAACAATTTTGAATTGGAACAGAAAATGTTATTGATAGATTACGAAAGAGGGTTACCCAAAATGGTCGTTGGGATAGAGCATTACTAAATTGAGAAACGAGAAAGATCAGATTTGGGTTTTATTTTAATAAAAAAATTTTTGACAAAAAAAAATAATAAAAAAAAAACAGAGTCCATCTTTGTTACTACATTATAGTAGTGAGTTCAATCATATCAAAAAGATTATTATTAAATATCTCCCGATATTGTTCCCCAAGAAGATTTTCCCCTAAGATTGTTGTTTGCAAAATGGATGTAAATTTGTTTCAAGGAAAGCACCCACTCTGCATTCCATTCTTGCACCTAGCTTAGTCCAAAACTAATAGAAAACAGAAGACTTGGCTCATTATAGAAGGTTTCTTCCTTGTGGCCTGTCTAGATGTTCATGCTTGTAAGTATGCAGAACAAACTATAAAATTTCCCAAAGGGCTACTAGATGGCATACATTTAAAAATTAAAACAATTTTTGAATTGCGAATCAAGCAATGTAGTTTATTGCATTGAATGTGTAACATGTAACTTGAGATACGTTGGATGCACTACTAGATGCCTGAAAGACAGAGTACGAGAACATGTTAATTGGTGCGTCTTGTGCAGGACACAAGAAATGTTTCCAACGTATCTAAACATTTTTATTATACACATCATGAAATGTATCGGATTTAAAAAATTTTTGTATTGAATCTGTTTCTATTGGAACCAGAGGAGGCGATCATAAAAAGATCATTATTAATAGAGAAGGGCTATTGGATTCTATGTTGAACACTGCCAACCCCTCTGGTCTCAATTATAGAACAAAATCTTAAATTTTTAAAATTATTGATTGGTGATTTGTCTGTTTCCTTTTTTTTTTCCCCTCCCTCTTTTGGTGGGTGTTTCCATAAAAGGAAGCAGGAATTTGACATATGTTGTTATGACTAAGAATCGTAGAATTCGAAACGCGTCAACAAGACCAAGATTGCAGGTTTTAATACACTTGTTTTTATCCTGTGGCGTTTCAAATGTCTAAGATGTCTTTTTGATACTTAAATAAATTGTTACTTTTTTATTCTCTGAATTTGGCTGCCTTCTGATCTTCCCTTTTTGAGGCTGGTTCCATATATGTTTTTTCTATTGCTTCTGACCTTATAGCAGTTTGAGAATCTGCTTGGAACCGCGCCCAAACCTTCAGGTGAGCTGATTAGCTTGGTTGTTATTGTGGACTTTGGATGGGATGATTGGATCAAGCTCCGGGCTCTTTGGATGGGATGATTGGATCAAGCTCCGGGCTCTTTGGATGGGATGATTGGATCAAGCTCCGGGCTCTTTGGATGGGATGATTGGATCAAGCTCCGGGCTCTTTGGATGGGATGATTGGATCAAGCTCCGGGCTCTTTGGATGGGATGATTGGATCAATCTCCGGGCTCTTTGGATGGGATGATTGGATCAAGCTCCGGGCTCTTTGGATGGGATGATTGGATCAAGCTCCGGGCTCTTTGGGTCCGAGATGCTAATTTGGAATAAGACCAATTTTAAAAAAATTCTTACCCTTCTTTGTTCAAAATTGCCCATTTGTCAAAGTTGTTTTAAACCTCATTCTGCAGGGGGTTGAAAGTCGTCAAGAAAAAAAGTTAATCATAGGAAATAAACATAATATTGCTAAGTTACTCAAACCCATTATAAGTTAAAAGGGGGCACTCATCACAGTCTAATTTACATTTACCTAGATATTTAGACTAATACCAATTACATTGCTGTTCTGATTTTGATTCTTCCTTGGAGTTAGAGCAGTTCTCATCTCCTGCTTGTTTCCACAAGCTACTTTAGGTTACTAAACATCTCTCTAGTCTAGCAATAGCCCTGCTGGAGAAGTCACTCCCTGCTGTGTCTTAGCAGCAGTGCAGGAGCTTGCTTGTGTTCCTTTAAACAAACTTTAACCCTTTACAGCGCTGTAGCCGTTTTATTTACAAAACCTCCTCTAAGGCCTCGTTCACACGGCTTATTTTGGGACGTATTTCAATTCGTAATTCGTGCCGTACTGCGCGAATTACGGGCTGAAATACGTCCCAGGCATTACGGTAATCCACAGTTCTCAGAGAACTATGGATTAAGTCTCCTCTCCCTGCTCGCACAATACGGTGAGCGGGAAGAAAGTGACATGCTACTTACTCACGGTGTGTACGAACCGTGGATAATGCATGTGTATGGGGCCGGCGAGCTGCCGGCCCCTCCTCCCCGCCCCCCGCTGCATGGCAGCCGGCGTAATTGCAGGCAAAATACGCCCCCGCAATTACGCCGGCAATAAGCAGTGTGAACATTGCCTAACAGTCTCAGCTAGGTACAGCAAAGCTGAAATGTCAATCACTGCTGTAGACCCTTTACAGCCTGAAGCTGTAGAACCACCCACAGCAGAGAACAAGAAGTGGGAGCCTGAAACTGGCTGTGCCCATGTGAAACAGCAGGGCAAGAGCACCCATTCAATAAAAAATCTATGAATTAGACAGAAAATGTATAGCTTGAACATGGGAAGTCATCAGCGCTGTCCATGGCAGCTATATTCTCTTATACATAAGGACAGTAAGACATTTTGATTTAATAGCACTGTTCTTGTTTTTTTTAAGCAGGGGTGATCTTTACGTGCGGTTTCATAAATTCATAAATATATATCTCTATCTCTATCTCTATCTCTATCTCTATCTCTATCTCTATCTCTATCTCTATCTCTATCTCTATCTCTATCTCTATATCTATATCTATCTATATCTATATATATCTATCTATATCTATATATATCTATCTATATCTATCTATATCTATCTATATTATATATATCTATATATATCTATATATATCTATATATAATCTATATATATCTATATAATATCTTTATAATTTGTTTTTTAGATTTTATTTAGTGTTAATTTTCTTTAGCTTCCTAAGGTACAAAGGGATTATTCACATGTATATACTGACATCGTTTAGTGTAGTGGTGTAATAGGGTGAGCCACCGAGAGACGGGGACGCTCTTTTCAGGGCGATAACCCCACTTTGGTTGTCAGGATATAATAGTGGAGAGTTTAGGGGCATGCATTTTTTTTTTATTTTTTATTAGGTGCATTATTGCCCACCCTATTGTACCTTGGATTGGTTGTCCAGCACCGCGGTTTGTTTTGTATATAAGTATCTTTTTATCAGTCTATTAATAAAGGATATATTTTAGAAGTAGGTTAGTTAATAAGTTTCTGTGAATTGTTGTGTTGGTGATAACCCTCTGTAATTTAGTAATTGTCTGTGATTTGTGTAATGGAAGGTTTTCTTAGTAAACCAGATAATACCAAACAATGGCTTAATGAGGCACAAAAGTTTTTTCAGATTGTGATTTAACCGAGGAGAATGAGAGAACTAACCTCAAAATACTCTTCAGTGAGTTGAATGAAGCCTATAAGGAAAATATAAAATCCTTTTGGGAAACATTGAGTCTGGAAAATTACATTAAAGGGGTTTTGCCACGATGTAAAATTGACGTGGGAAGCTTGCAAATTAAATAAGAAACATTTTCACCATTCATCAATATTAAAAATTCTGCACCGTTTTTGTTTTAGCTGCTCCTTTAGTGATCCATTGTTTACAGCCCATCTCCAGGGGATACGACCAGGGCTGAGAGCTCCTCACTCCTGGTCGCACATGCTCAGACATCACCTCTCATCTCAAGCAGCTACTGAGTGTTCAAACCCCCGGTGCTGTCACTCTACTCTCGTTCTCTGTCTTCCTTAGTAATTATTCAAGCAGTGCAAATAAATAAAAAAAGAAATCTCAATGAGGTCTGTGCATTGACAAAGAGAAAAAAATCCACAGGTTTGGTTCCTGCAGGACCCTTGTGCTGTGAGGTAAAAGCTTTACCTCTCAGCTACTCACAGCTCTAAACATAAACAGACCTTACTTTGACTAGAGAGGGGAAAAGCCTGGTGATGTCATCCTGCTGGGTCACATGAACTGCAATTCAAACATCACACACGCCCCTTTCTGAGCAGACAGAGCTGAAGAGCTGGATGCAGGAGGTATGAAATGAGATCGTGGCAAAACCCCTTTAAGTCCAATGTGGTACCAAAAGGTTTAAGACCTCTAGTTAGTCCGTCTCCTAGATCCAGGTCCCCTCAGCTTATTGAAAAATGGGAGAAAGAACTATGAAGTACCTCATTGAAACTGATGGGATTCCTGCTTGATGAGGAAAGAACTGCTTTAGAAAATTCTGCTAAGAATCTTAAAGAACTAAAGGAGAAATCTTTAAAATTTCGATCTGACCCCGTTTTTTTACGTAGGGAGTCGCTGTTACAGACAACAGTTGAAAAATATTAAAACAACATTAATGAACGTCAACACAAACAATTTACTCGGGATTTAACAGAATTTAGAGAGAGGGTAAGGCCTTCTCTTACCTTTATGAAGGTGACTCTAGGAATACTGATCTATCAGCATCAGAACAAGAAAATGGTACCTCTAATAGTGGGAGGAACCGTAATTTCAGAGGAGGACATTATAAAGGAAGATTCTTTAGAAGATGGAATCAGGAAGGAAGGTTTGGAAGGAGAGAGAGAGAGAGAGATGACTATCTCACCACGAAAATTTAAAGGCAGGAACCTCAAAAAATTCCAATTTAATGTCATCTTCAGGCTCCTTATCCTCTTCATCTTCCTCATCAGCCCTCCCTTTTTTAGATCAGGTAGAGGGTCCCCCATATACTCCGAAAGAGAACCAAAATCAAAGAAAACAGTAGGGAGAAAGAAAACCCGGCGATTAACTTAACACAAAGGACTCTGACTCAGGATGAACTTAATGTTTTGTTAAAAGGCTTATCGTTTGTACCAACTTCTAGGTATAAGGATTTTGATCGGGTCAGAGACCTAAACTTATTTGTGAGAAAGATCAAATGGATGAAACTCTTTAGGAATAATGACTCCCAGATATGTGATCAACTTGACATATCAAGGGAAGATCTCCCAGGCGTGAGGATTTTAACTGAGTAATTGGAAGAAGGGGTTCAAGGGAAATTGAAGTAGTTACAAGGATTTGCGATCTAAGAGTACACGTTTCCCACCACCTCAAGTGACCCCTAAGATCGACATTTTCTTGAAATTAGTTACTAGAAACAACTGGCTAAGAAACGTGGTCAGCTAGGTCCCATTCGTAACTTTACTCAATGAAATGAAAGCACTCGTGTCATTGGAGTCCGAACCAAACTTAATCATTAAGCCTTCGGACAAAAGGAGTAATATTGTTCTGTTGAATCACGAAAAGTATACCACTATGTATTTGAAATTGTTGGATGATTGTTCAAGTTAGGCAATTTTGTCTTGGGATCCCACAGATAAGTTTCTGCAAGAACTTGGAGATCGTGATAGCTGGTGTAGACGCTGGTGTGTTATCTAAAGAGGAATCTCGTTTCCTTATACCATCTAACCCACAAATTGCTACATTTTACATGCTACCAAAAATTCATTTACTGAAAATGTTGGAGGGTCTCTCAGTGGATAGTGATGTGAAATTGGCCTCAGTGGATGTGGAGGCTCTATATAGTAGCATTCCACACCACTAGGGGCTAAAAGCAGTAGAGTCCTTTCTGAGACTGAAAGGTAGTCAACATCAACAACATAACCTGCTTGCCTTACAGTTACTCGAGTTCACCCTCACTCACAATTTTTTCCTCTTCGGACCCAGGATCTTCCACCAGCTCAGGGGCACAGCCATGGGGAGCCCGTGTGCTCCCTCTTATGCCAATTTGTTTCTGGGCTGGTGGGAGAGAACCCTGGTGTTCGGAGAGGAATTGGAATCCTTTACATCGAACATTCTATTATGGGTGAGATATATTGACGTCTTTGTGCTGTGGCAGGGCACGGGGGGCATCATTCGGTTCGTTCATAGGGGCTCTGAATAATAACAAAATAGGCCTCAAATTCACATTTGAAATTCATAATTTTGAAATTTCTTTCCTTGATTTGAAAATACAAAAGGATTCCTTGGGTTTCCTCCAGACGGTGACCTTCCGAAAAGAAACGGCCACCAATAGTTTGTCGAAATGGGAAAGTCACCACCCTGTGGAACTAAAAGAAGGGATTCCAAAAGGACAATATTTACGAGTGAGACGTAACTGATCAAGAATAGAAGATTTCTATAGACAAGCAGATGACTTAAAAGGAAGGTTTCTCGCTAGGGGTTATCCCATGACAACATTAGACCTGCCTTTAAGAATGCCTTGTAAAAGAATAGAAATTCACTACTTCATGAGAATCCAAAAGAATCTGGATCTGATGAGTCTGGGCCTAGGATTATAGGTACTTTTGATGACAGAATTAGAGAAGCAAGGGATATCATTATGAAGTATTGGGACATCTTACGCTCGGATAAGGACTTGGAGGATGTTTTGCCATGTAAACCTCTTATCACGTATAGAAAAAGGAGATCTATCCGTGACAGGTTGGTACGTAGTCACTACATCCCTCCAACCAAGGAAGAGACTTGGCTGGAGAGGAAACCTTTAGGGATGCACAGATGTGGCAGATGTGTTACCTGTCCATTTGTGCAAAAAACTAAAAAGAGTTCAAAAGTCACACTACATGTTATGTGACTTTATGAACTGCCAGACCAAGGGTGTAGTGTACTTATGTACATGTCTTTACCAGAAACAATACGTAGGAAAAACCATAAGGCAGATTAAAGTGAGGATAGGGGAACATCTTGGCGATATCAAACATCGCCGTGACACCCCTCTTGTGAGACATGTATGGGATGAGCACGGCATATATACGGGTATATCATCATTCATGTGTATAGAGAAAATTAACGACCTCTGGAAAGGGAGACTTGGACAAAAAAATTACTATGGAAGGAGACAGAATGGACATATACTGTAGATTAAAAACGTTACAACCAAGTGGACTTAATGAGATCCTCTATTTTGGATGTTTTATTTAAATTAGACTATCGATTATTACCCTTTTCGGTATTTGATCGGTTCACCTCATCATTTAGTGGTCTATTAGGGCGGGATAGCCCACTGACCAGGTTGTCATCCAAGTATCCTTAATCATTATCTCTTTTTAGGATGCATACATTATATCTAATTAACTGCTCCTTTACATTTGTGATATCATAAACCTAATTTTTTTTTTTTTATTGAATCTATGTAATGATTTTAAACACATCAGTAGAAACACACCGTTATTGGCGCTGATTCTATTATATTGCCTTCAGGCAGTTTTATAAGACGTTAGTTCGTAATGTTAATATGGATACCTCTAGTCTTTTGTATCTTACTATTTCTTAATTTTACTACCAAGCATTGTTAGGACAAAACTATTTCAATTTTTGATGGTTCATTCTATCTATTTCTCTCTGGATACCATCGTGCACGAGCTAATTGAATACAGCGCATGCGCTTGATTGGGATCCATAAGTTCTGAGGTAGTGCTCTCGTGCGCAGGTATGGCATCATCGGTAATCCCGCGAGACGCTGATCGGGCATCGACATGGCGCGCCTAGTGCGCATGCGCGGGATCATGTTTGATCTCACGATGAGTTAGGGATGCGGTGATGCAGGTCGCATGGCGCACATGCGCAGGTTCTGTGCGAGTCCCGCGTAATGGGGAGTAATACATCGAGCGACCAATAGTTAATGTGTGTCCCATATTTCCATATTGTTTGGGGGTGTTTTGGAAGGTGTATGCCTAGTCTCTGCACTGATGCCCTATTGGATGTTTCGACTGTCAGTGATTATTGAACAATCTAAGTGGGAGTATCCATATGGGAATCAGCCAGACTATCTTTGGATACACCCCTTTTATGGGCGGTATCCTATAATGCACGGATATTTAAAGCAGTTAATGAGAGCGATATCTATCCTCCATCTGCCAGTGCTTATTTTGGTTCCAACATCTATGGATCTCCTCCGGTTATTCCCTGATGAACCCTTATGAATCGAAGAGGGAGAAACGCGTTGGAACTGGATGTTTTATATATAAGGAGAATAAGACATTTTGTATATATATATATATATATAAATATTATATTATATTTTAGATTTTATTTAGTGTTAATTATCTTTAGCTTCCTAAGGTACAAGGGGATTATTCACATGTATATACTGACATCATTTAGTGTAGTAGTGTAATAGGGTGAGCCAACGAGAGGTGGGGCCGCTCTTTTCAGGGCGATAACCCCACTTGGGTTGTCATGATATAATAGTGGAAAGTTTAGGGGCATGCATTTTTTGTTTATTAGGTGCATTATTGCCCACCCTATTGTACCTTGGATTGGTTGTCCAGCACCGCGGTTTGTTTTGTATAGAAGTATCTTTTTATCAGTCTATTAATAAAGGTTATATTTTAGAAGTGGGTTAGTTAATAGGTTTCTGTGAATTCTTCAGCTATATTCTCTCAAATATAAATAGTGGTAGAGTCCTCTAGCTAGTAATCTTATTTTTTTAAAAATCAATGTCCAACATTCTTAAAGGGGTTTTATCATTTCATTAAATGGTCTTCAGAATAAGGGGACAGTGAAAACAAGCAACTTTGCAATTGGATGTCATCTTGTTTTCACAGTCTGCCTTATCTTCGTTTTTTGTAAACACTGTTCCCTAGTGTCGGTCGGATCCCTCCTCCTTTCATTTCATTGGCTGATGGCTCTACTAATTTACATTCTGTTCGGCCCCCGGTGGTATTCAGGGGAGCGCACATTCCTGCCTCTCTCTCTCAGAATAAGGGGCCGGCAACATTTCACTCTGCAAAGTTAGCAGCTCCACAGTAACACTGCAGCTGCTTCTACAATCAGAAAGCAGCAGAATTGTGCTCAGTGCCTAATGTGTTTAAGGGGCCGACAACAATTTCACTCTATACAGCCATCAGCTCCTCAGTGCCACTGCAGCTGTTTCTACAATCAGAAAACAGCAAAATTGTGCCTCTGTGCCTAATGCTGCTGCGTGTAAACATAGAAAGGAGACAGATCTGTGCTGCTCTGGATGAGTTCATAGAAGACTGGATTCAACGGTAACAAACCTCCAGCTGTGAGAAGTGCTCAGTGCGCTGTGTTCATAGAAAACTGTCTATACTGAATGCCGGGCCGTGGTATGTAAACATACAGCTCTTACAAAATAAAACTGCATAGGGAGAGGACAGTGACATGTGGACTCAGAGGGTGGGGGGGGGGACACACTGACTCGGGAGCGAGCATGAACAGTGAAGGGGGGGGGTGATGTCATCCCCCTTTAGTTAAGAAACACCCAGCTGGGAGGGGAAGAAATACCCCTGGATTTGAAGAGCTGAGAAACAGTCCTGGACCAATTAGGTGCCCACCATGCTCCTAGTATTAGAAGTGTATTGATGACAGGGGTCAGTGTGGGATATATAAAGATACATGTTACAGGGGAGCTTGCCGGGAATACGGCTCAGGTTTGGCCATACACAATGTATTCTTATTACTGAAGACTGCTCCTTTTATTCTCTATAGCCAGACATTAACCTTGTCGGATGTGACTTTTCCATGTCCTCATTCTTGCAGTCCCCTGAAGAGCTGGCACAGAAACCGGTTGGGACAATAGTATTGAAGAGAGCAGGTGATAATGTGGGTTACAGGTTCATGACAAGGTCGCCCATATTGGGGCGGAAGCACCATTTTGAAGGTAATTAGGGCTAATTTAGTCAAGTAGGGAGTACTAGGACTATATAACCTCTCCCATCCAGTTTTGTAAAGTTCTATTCTGGGAGCCGCTCTGTTTCTTGCCTCCAGGATTTACAGTAGGATCATGGTTACTCTATTTACTGAAAGCTTAAATACTACTTGTGTCGGATTTTATCTGATTATTATTAAGTTAGATTTTAAATACACTAATATTTTTGTATCTTTTCTGATCTCAAGTGGATCCTAAATAGACTAAATAACACAAGACTCAAATTATCTGGTCGACAAATACAATGCAATTATCGAACCCGATAAAAGGGAACTACAGTATTATGATGTAATATAACATTAGGACGGGTCATCTATGAATGATGGACACAGAACAGTTACTAATATTCATAGAACCACAATGGCTGCAACTCTCCTATTGGGTGAACAGAACAACAATTTTGAAGGAAAAGCTTCTACAATTCAAGGAAAGCTCATTCATCTCTCAGGCTTGTGAACCAATTTTGAAGACCACTAATAACTTCCACTATGAAGTGTAAAAAAAAGGAAGGTTTTGGTCACAGAAGAGAAACCAGGAAGCTCCAAGAAAGAGGACAGAAAAGGCAAAACCACAACATCTATTATACAGACCTTCAACATGAGCCAACTGAGGACAATGCTGGGACAGCGGCTAATAACATAATCAAGGACTCTTTCACCCATGAACATGTAGAGCAAGTTAACTCTTCTCTTCCAGGGTTCATCAGATCTCCTCCATTGCTCCTCCAGTGGATAAAAGCAACCTGCAGAAGGTCAGCACGAGTTTCATGATTGGTGATGGAAAAATGCCAGAAGACTCGCCTTAGGGTGACCTCAACAGTTGTTCAACTCCAACCATAAGTAGGCATAGTCCCAATGTTTCCACTTCACCAATTCAGTCTTTATTCACCTTCACATCTGTATCTGACAAGTTGAGATGATAAAGACTTCAGAGACTGGCAATGGAGATAAAAGAAACCTTCTCCAACTTGTCCAGCATCATTGGTAATATCATGGAGGATTCTGTAAGGAGGACACTTTCCTCTAAACCAACTGGTGCAAGAAACTAAGGAGAAAGAACCACCTGAATCAGGTGGTGTAAAATACAGAAAAGAAAATACTTTCCTCTGTGATACAAATAGGGCCAAGTTATTTGAACAGTTTCTTCTCCACCTCAATTGGGCGACCGAAACAACATTGATGAGGAACCCAGAGTGAATGGACAATCCCAGGTTTAGAAGTATAGTTTGGACAGCACAGAAGTCCTCTTTCAAAATCCTCCAGACACTCTACATGCAACAGATCACCCCAAAGTAAGGAAGGCCCATTCCTCACATCAACCGATCCAAATAAAGTCGCAGACGGGCGTCAGCGTGAGTGTTCCTTTATTCAAGAATCCAGAGTACAGAAGTTATGCAACGTTTCGACCCACACCCGGGTCTTTGTCAAGCATAATAACAGTGAATGAGACATACATATTTAAGTGTATCAGGTGGTACCAAAAATTCAACTCATCCAATAGTATCACAGTATGTTAATTATAACAATCACCATATGTGTAACTCTATGTGCGTACCAATCATATCACACTCATTGTGATAGACATAACAATGCACCAATGGATAAATATCCGTGAAGTTAAAAAACCTACCGGGTAAGCGAGATCACCGATCAAATTCTTCGTAGCGTCCTTGCAACTCAAGTGTGCAAGTCCGAACCTAGCTGCCGCGCATGCTCAATCTTCCTAACCGGGCGGAAGAGAACACTACGTTCACTGCGCGTGTCTGTTGCCCAAATCAAACCCACGCATGCGCTATACCCACATTCAGTGGATCACCACGTAACTCCGTAGAATCACCGCTAAACAGGGAGAGAGAATGCGAATAGATGTATATATGTACTAATATCTCCAATGTAACATGTATTACATCAAAACTAAACTACATGGGACATTAAAATCAAAACACTGTGTGGGACCTAATTCAATACAAAGCTGACAGCTAAATAAGTATCAAAACTGTCAGATCACAAGTAACCAGCAGTATCATGGACACACTATAGCAAGTCAAATGCTTAATGATAAGTGTACTCTATATTTTCATCACCCTGAATCATGTTCTAAATAAAACTAAAAAAAAAACATAATCAAGTTACTATCGGGCAAATCATATCAGCAAAAATCATCAAAGGAGATTGATCCATGATCCCGCTTGATCCGTCATATCTAAAATAAATAATTTTTTTTTTTTTTTTTTTTTTATTAATAACCACTATTAAAATAACATACATATATCATATATATACTAAAGATGGACAAAACATTATATCTTAGTCACATTAAACTCAATGTTCAAACCTATAGGATGTAAAGCTTTCAACTCAAAAATCCATTTAAGTTCTTTCCTCCTCAACATTTTTTCTCGGTCTCCCCCTCTTCTCAGGGGTGCAACATGGTCAATGGCCCTAAATCTCAATTGTGAGATGGAATGCCCTGCTTCAACAAAATGTTTCGCCACCGGAAGATCCACCATACGTCTGCGAATTGTGCTCTTATGCTTATTTATATGTTCTCTTAACTCCATGGTTGTCTCCCCCACATAAATTAGACTACAGGGGCAGGACCAAGTGATTGGAACAGTTTCTTCACCATCTCAATTGGGCAACCCCCACAACATTGAGGAGGAACCCAGAGTGAAAGAACAAACCCTGGTTTAGATCACTGACCCAAGCATCAGTGTCACCAACTCTGGGTACTCTGGTTTAGCATGTTCTTTAAGTGTAAGGGTATGTTCCCACGATTTATTGCAGCGTGTACAGTACGTGCCGCAATACATCGCGTGTCTCGGTAGCTCACGTGGATTAGCGCGTACTCCCGAGGCACGGCAGCCCACCAGCCCCATAGACATTCATAACTCTTATTGTACGTGCGGGGGACTAGGCGTAATCCATAGTTCTCTATGAGAGCTATGGATTACCATAATTATGGGGCGCATTTCCCCACATATTAAGTGCAATACGCTGTGAAATACGCCACGAAATGCGCCCCAAAATAAGTCATGTGAACATTCCCCAACAGAGGAGTCACTTCCATTTACTCTTAGGGTCCCCATTTCAGACTTTAGTGACGTAGTGATTTCAATGCTGCTAAGCATTGAGAAGTCAAGGACATGAAAAGAACCCCACCGTTTTGCTCCGGTGCCATTTCAAGCACTTGTAGCCTTTGATGTGTATATAACATGGACTAATACTGAGAATTTTGATGGTTCCAGGAATAAATTGACTTTCACTTTCCCACCTACTATGTTTGTTCTCATGTCCTGAAATGTGTAGTCCCATGTATTTCCTGAATCATTCTACTACTTTCATGACCCCTCCTGTATTGCACTTTCAACCTAATGACTGCTCCTCCTTATACCCCCTGCCTCATCTTCTCCAACATAGTCTTATACCGCTTTACAGTTTGCTGCTCGCTAAATTATAGATGCTACATTCTGCTGGTGATAGATGGTGCAGGGGCAATGCTGTGTACATTAAGAGCAGTGGGGAGCATGGATTCTATACATCAACAGGCAGCAAACTACTGGTAACGAAGCAGAAGAGGCGAAGGTACGGATTATACAAAGCAGATGGAGTAAAGGGTACAATGTAGAAACCAGAGGGTGGGAAGCTTAGGTACATGTAGGAGTTAAATCAGGCAACCATGTTACCTGCCAGAGGGTAATAGAGTGTAGGGAGTGCAGGAAGCTGAGGGGTAAAGGGTGAACTGCAGTGCAGAAAACAGAACTCATGAGGTGGGAAGAGCTTTAAAGAGTATTATACAGTAATTTGTTTGGTGGCTGAATGGGCTCTGCTGCCGGGGGTGGAGGGGGCATTAGTTTATGGATGGTCCCCAGCAGCATCCTGAAACCTTACACCCCACACTGGTAGTGACATGCGGCGCTCGGATCATTTTGACAGGAGCATCCGTCTTATGAGCGGCGGTGGTTTAAGGAGGCCACCATTTGTTTCTGCCCGTCTCGCACGGGCATCAGACCATATCCCTGTAGAGCCCTAGAAGAATTCAGAGATCACCGTCCTGCACCAATTAGCTGCACAATGTGCTCCTAGTACCCTAATTGTAATGATGACAGGGGTCAGTGTGGGATATATGAAGATTCATGTTACAGTGGAGCTTGCCAAGGATACGGCTCAGATGGTTTGGCCATACACCATGTATTCTTATTATTGAAGACTGCTCCTTTTTGTCTCTATAGCCAGACATTAACCTTGTCTGATGGGACATTTCCTTGTCCTCATTTTTGAATTTCCCTGTAGAGCTGTCACAGAAACAAGTCAGGACAATAGCATGGAACAGAGTAGGTGTAGAAAAACTTGAGACTGGAAATGGAGGTAAAGGAAACCTTCTCCAACTTGTCCAGCATCGTTGGCAATATCGTGAAGGATTCTGTAAGAAGGGCACTTTCCTCTGTGAACTAATTGGTGCAAGAAACTATGGAGAAAGGACTTTCCTCAGTGAATCAGGTGTTGGAAGATACAGAAAAGAAAACACTTTCCTCGGTGATACAAGTAGGACAAAGTGATTGCAGCAGTTTCTTCCCCACCTCAATTGGGCGACCGACATTGAGGAGGAACCCAGAGTGAATGAACAATCCCAGGTTTATGTCACTGACAAAAGAACTAGCATCACAAACTGAGAGGACATGCTTAACAGTAATGCCCCAAGCGCAACACAGGAGTCAACATTTGGACAGGTAAACCATAAATGGACACAGAACAGTTCCTAACATTTTTCACAGAACCACGGCTACAACTCTCCTACTGGCACAGAGAACTTACAGAAAAGAAATTTAAGGAAATTTGCAACAAGCGCTCCAAAAGCTTCTATAATTCAAGGAAAGCTCATTGATCTCTCAGGCTTGAGAACCAAATTATGAAGACCACAAAAAAGTACCAGTTCATTATGAAGTATAAAAAAGGAAGGTCTTGGTCACAAAGAGAACCTACCGAAAGGTCAAAGAGTTCAGAAAAGGGGAAAAAGCCAGTCTTTTCCTATACAGACCTACAAAGAGCCAACTGAGGACAATGCTGTGACAACCACTAACTCACCCATGAACACACAGAGCAAGTCAACTCTTCTGATGGATCCTTGGAAGAGATTCCCTCCATTGCTCCCCCAGTGGATAAAAATAGCCTACATGGGGTCAGCATGAGTTTGATAGTTGATAAAAAAATATGCCAGAAGAATCACCTTATAGTGATCTCAATATTGGTTCAACTCCAACCATAAGCAGGCATAGTCCCAATTTTTTCACTTCACCAATTCAGTCTTTATCATCTCATCTCTTTAGATAAAGATGTGGAGTTGAAGAGAGACTGGAAATGGAGGTAAAGGAAACCTTCTCCAACTTGTCCAGCATCATTGGCAATATCATGGAGGATTCTGTAAGAAGAGCACTCTCCTCTGTGAACCAAGTGGTGCAAGAAGCTATGGAGAAAAGACTTTCCTCAATGAATCAGGTGGTGGAAGATACAGGAAAGAAAAACACTTTCCCCAGTGGTACAAGTAGGGCCAAGGGATTTCAACAGTCTCTTTCCCATCTGAATTGGGCGACCCACACAACATTGAGGAGGAACCCAGCGTGAATGAACAATCCCAGGTTTAGATCACTGACTCAAGCACCAGTATCACCAACTCTGGGTACTACGATTTAGCATATCCTGTAAGTGTAACAGAGGAGTCACTTCCATTTACTGTTGGGGTCCCCATTTCAGACTTCACTTTACACATAGTGATTTCAATGCTGTTAAGCATAGAGGAGTCCAGGACATGAAAAGAACCGCACTCTTTGGATCAGTTGCCATTTCAAGCACTTGTAGCCTTTGATGTGTATATAACATGGACTAATACAGAGAACTTTGATGGTTCCAGGAATAAAACAGACTTTCACTTTCCCACCGACTAGGTTTGTTCTCATGTCCTGGAAGTGTGTAGTTCCATGTATTTCCTGTATCATTCTACTACTTTCCGGACCGCTCCTGTGCTGCCCTCTTGTATTGTACTTTCAACCTAATGACTGCTCCTCCTAATACCCCCTGCCTCATCCAGTACAGCCTTATACCGGTTTACAGTTTGCTTCCCCCTAAATTATAGACCCTACAGTCTGCTGGTGATAGATGGTGCAGGGGCAATGCTGTGTACATTAAGTGCAGTGGGGAGCAGGGGTTCTATACATCAACAGGCAGCAAACTACTGGTAACGAAGCAGAAGAGGCGAAGGTACGGATTATACAAAGCAGAGGGAGTAAAGGGTACAATTTAGAAACCAGAGGGTGGGATGCTTAGGTACATGTAGGAGTTAAATCAGGCAACCATGTTACCTGCCAGAGGGTAGTGGGGTGTAGGGCGTACAGGAGGCAGAGGGGTAAAGCGTGAACTGTAGAAATAGAACAAGGAAATGAATTAGCTCACCATATAATGCATCTGAAGAACTCCGCGCTCTGACTGCGCTCTAAGACATGTACTAGACCCATAGCACAAAGTCCGAATGGTCGGCACTGGAGTATATAAAATAACAAATGTTTATTGAAGTATTGCCTTAAAAATATGGTGCAAAAATAGAAAAGCGGTATGACATGGAACAAAACAAATCACAGGTACGCTGACATGTTTCGGGCATCACCGCGCCCTTAGTCGTACTTCAATAAACATTTATTTTATATACTCCAGTGCCGACCATTCGGACTTTTTGCTATAAACTGTAGAAACCAGAATCCGTGAGGAGGGAAGCTCTTTAGAGTTTATTATATAGCCATTTTCTGGCTGAATGGGCTCTGGTGTTAGGGTGAGGGGGTGGCCATTGGTTTATGGCCATTTCCCAGCAGCATCCTGACACCTTCTGCACCGTTGGGGACATGCAACGCTCAGATCGTTTTGACAGGAGCATTTGCTGGTCTTCTGAGCGGCGGTGGTGTAAGGAGGCTGCCACTTGTTTCCACCAGTCTCCAGGGATATTGACCAATGCCCCTGCTAGAGCCCAAAAAATTCCCTAGGGCACAACCCTGGCCCAAATTTAGGTGCCCATGCGTCAAGTACCGGAAGCATAATGATTGACAGGGGTCAGTGTGGGATATATAAAGATACATGTTACAGGGGAGCTTGCCAGGAATACGGCTCAGACAGTTTGGCCAAAACCCCAGTATTTTTATTACTAAAGGGACTGCTCCTTTTATTCTCTATAGCCAGACATTAACCTTGTCTGATGGAACTTGTCCTCATTTTTGCAGTCCCCTGAAGAAAGGCTGGCACAGATACGGCCAGGCAATGTTTGGAACAGGTAGGTATTTGGGGCTTACAGATCATGAAAAAGGGTTGTATATGGGGGGGGGAAGCCCATTTTGAAGGTAATTAGGGCTAATTTGTCAAGTGGGGAGTACTGGATATAAAACCTTCCCTCCAGTTTTGTAAAGTTTTTTGGGAGCCGCTCGTTTTTGCCCCAGGATTTACTTTGGATGTGGTTACTCTATTGAAAAAGTTTAAATATTCTGGTGTTTATTTAAAATCTAACTTTTAATAATAATCAGATAAAATCACACTGATATTTTTGTGGCTTTTCTGATCTCAAGTGGTTTCCTAAAAGATAAACACAAGACTAATTTATTGGTCGAAAAAATTAATTGCAATTACAAACCCAGACAAAAGGGAAACATTATATTGTGTAATGTAACATTAGGAGGGTTTTCATTTTAAAAAGGGACACAGAACGTTATAATTTATTTTCATAGAACCACAGTGGCTGCAACTTCCTACTGGGTAAAACAAAAAATTTTTAAAGGGAAAAAATTTACAAAATGTCTCCAAAAGCTTCTAAAATTCAAGGAAAGCTCTTCATCTCTCAGGCTTGTAAACCCCAAGTTTAAAGACCAAAAAAAAGATCCTTTCCACTTGAAGTGAAAAAAAATGAAAGGTCTTGGTCATAAAGAGAAAAAAGAAGCCCCAAGAAGAGGAAGAAAAGGCAAAACCAACATTATTATACAGCCCTCCAACATGAGCCAACTGAGGACAATGTTGCCCTCGCAGAAAAAAGATTCCCATAAATATACGCACACCTTCCAGATATATGGTTTTGGCCCATAGTTGATTTCCCCCAGCTACACATTCTTCCCCCCTCTTGCATCAAAAAAGCCCCAGAGACGGAGAAAAAAAAGGCCCCTATTACAACCCTGCCCCGGCGCTTGGCGCGCGGCCCCCCCCGCGTCATGGGGTCCGGCGCGGGTGCCCCGGCTCCCGCACCCTTTGTCCTGCTTGGGGCAGGAAACCCGTCTCACCGTCCCCGCTCCCGTGTCCGGTCTGACAGCCCCGCGCGCGTAACCGCTGTTAAAGGCGGCGAAACCCCTGCTTAAAGGACCCCCCGGGGCGGTGGTCTGGATTTAAAAAGGGCCAGTGGCGTTTAAATTTGGTTATTGCAGCCGCGGTCCCCATATAAGGTATACGCCCCGCACTTGCCGTTTGTTGGTTTTGCTTAACGTGCATTTAGAGTGTCTTGAATTTGTCCCGATAAAAACCCTGTAAAAAGTCGCCTGCTTACGTTTCTGACCTTGCTGTTTGCCCCCGCCCGACCGTCTGCCCGTCTCTGACCCCGAACCTCTGCGCCGCCCCGACCCTTGTGTCCCCGATCGCCTCGGATTACGTCTTTTTACTACGCTGACCCGGCCGCCATGCAAGCCGTCTGTCAGTGGTAACGTGGTACCCTCACGCGCGCAAGTCCAACCCCCTTTGTGGGGGCTTGGGGAATACCGGGGTGCTTAGATCCCTTCCTGGGGGGCTTAGCTATCATCGCTTTCGTTGGGCCAGCAAATCCCCTCGCGTTACAGACAAACTGGCCAAAGGATTCGCCCGGGTACCCTTTCCGAACTCCCGGAAAGTCAGACGGTGGTTGCCCCGCAGAGTCAACGCTCGACCCGTTAGCGGTAGAGAGAACCCTTTCGGCCCGTTTCCTCCACCGGTGCTGCCGCCGCACCTGTTGTTTTGCCCGGGTCCAGCTCAACCCCGGCTCCGGTTTCTGGACCCTCTCTGCTCTTTGCTCCCCCCCCGTAGATGGGGACCCCAAGAAATGCCCTGGGTTCATGAGCCAGTGCTCCTCCACCTCGAGTGTTGGGGGATCAATTTCCCTACCGGCGTTTTCCCAAAGGTGGCCTTAAAAATCGGCCTCTTTTTCTGGAGAAGCCCCTTGGTTTTTGGCCCCAAACCCTATGGGATCGAAGGGATCCTTGCAGCCCCCCCACCTCCAAACCTTCCCTTCGGGGGTCCGCCTGTCTTTTAGGAACCCGGTCGTTTCTTCGGCGCCGCAGGCTGCTCCCCGGGTGCGTCGGGGGACTCCACGGTCGGTGTTTCGGTGCAGTTTCGCACTCTCGCTTCGGAGCTGGACTGGAATAATGAAGCGTTGGTGGCGACATTTTGGCAAGGCATCTCGGGGCGAATCAAGGGTGAGCTCGGATCTACCAGCTGCTTTGGATGACCTAATCCACTTAGCCACCCGAGTGGATATCTGCTTCGCCGAAAGGCAACAAGAGCTCCGCCCTCAACAGGAAACCGTCCGTCCACGCCATTTCCCCCGCTTGGCTCCCACGTTCCAGCGGTCACCTCTTCCTCCTCCGATGGTCTCCGAAGAGGAACCTATGCAGGTCGAGAGAGCCCACCTGTCCCAGGAGGAACGTTCACAGTGTCGCCAGAAGCAGCTGTACTTCTATTGTGGCGGTTCTGGCCATTTTATTGGGGACTGTCCGGTGCGCCTGGGAAACTTCCACACCTAGGGCTCGTAGGAGACTCCGCACTCATCAGCTCTTTGCCAAACCGGAGAAGTGCCTCTTTGAACGTACCAGCTTACCCTGCTTAGGGTACATCGTCTCTGATAAGGGTCTTCGGATGGATCCTTCTAAACGCTCCGCGGCGTTGCAGTGGCCACAACCGTTGGGCCGTCGGGCCATTCAACGTTTTTTGGGATTTGCCAATTACTATAGACAATTTATCCCACACTTCTTAACTTGTGGCTCCCTTGGTGGCTCTAACTAAGAGAACGCCAATCCCAAATCTGGCCCCGGAAGCTCAAGAACCCTTTTCAACCGGCTCAAAGCTGCATTTGCGTCGGCTCCGGTCCTGTCTCGCCAGACCCAACCGCCCATTTATTCTGGAAGTGGATGTTCTTCAGTCGGTGCCGGCGCTGTTCTCCTGCAGAGATCCTACTTGATAGCCTACTTACTTGTGTTTTTTCTCCAAGCCCATTCTCTCCTGCCGAGAAGAATTATACCATGGTGACCGCAAATTACTGGCCATAAACCCTGGCTCTAGAAGATGGCATCACCTGCTGGAGGGGGCTCACCACCCTATTGAATCTTCACAGACCACAAGAACCTCCTGTATCTTCATTTGGGCCCTCAACACCTGAACCCGGCAAGCCGTTTGGGCCCCTATTTTTTGCCCGTTTTGACTTCCGTCTAACTTTTCGGCCCGGGCCCAGAGAAAAACGTCAGAGCTGACGCTCTATCCCGCTCTTCGGATACGGTGGGTCTTGAGTCTCCTCCACAGCACATAGTCCTCCCTGAACGACTCATCTCGGCCGCCCCCGTGGATCTCCAACATCTACCTCCCGGGAAGACGTATGTGCGTCCTGCCTTGAGCCTGCGTTCTGAAGTGGGGACATCTTCTCGTACAGTGGGCATCCAGGAGTTCATAGGTCGCTTCAACTGGTCTCCTGGTATTACTTGTGGCCTACTCTTGCTCAGGATGTCAGGGACTTTGTTCTAGCCTGCACCTCCTGTGTCCGTAATAAGGTCCCTCGTCTCAAACCCGCGGGCCTTCTTCAGCCTCTCCCTGTGCGGAAAAACCCTGGACCCATGGCTTCTTTTCGATCTCCCGCCCTCATTGGAAACACGGTCATCTGGGTGGTGACCGACCGTTTTTCCAAGATGGCTCACTTTTTGCCTCTGCCTAGGTTACCCTCTGAACCCCAGCTGGCCCAACATTTTTTCCATCATATTTTCCGCTTGCACGGTTTCCCCTTGCATATTGTCTGACAGGGGAGTCCAATTTATTACTAAATTTTGGTGGGCTCTGTGCTGTCCATTTTGCAGATTCGCTGGATTTTTCTTTCTGCATACCACCCTCAAACTAAGGGGGCAGGTGGAGAGGGTAACCAGGTGTTGGGGCACCTATTTGGGCAGCACTTTGTGTCCGCTCGTCAGGATAACTAGTCCGATTTTCCCTCTCCGGGGGCAGATTTTTCCTATAACTCTTTAGTCAGAATCCACTGGGGCCTCCCCCTTTTTTGTGGTCTTTCGGTTGCATCCCCGCCCATCTCTCCCTCTAGCTACCTCGTCGTTTGTCCCTGCCGTGGATGCCCAAGTGAAGGACATCAAGGCTCTCTGGCAACTCACACGTCAGGCCCTGCTCGAGCTTCTGCCCGCACCAAACGTCAGGCTGACAGGTATCGTACACCCCCGCCCCTATTTGAGCCAGGCGATAGGGTTTGGGTATCCGCGAAGTACATCCGTTTAAGGTGCCCAGTTACAAGTTGGGTCCCAAATACTTAGGTCCTTTTTTATGCTTCGGGGACTGAACCCAGCGTCCTATAAGCTCTGCTTGCCCCCAACTCTACGTATCCCGAACGCGTTTCACGTGTCCTTCCTCAAGCCGGTGGTGCTGAACCGCTTCTCCCGCAGACCTGTCTCGCCTTCTCCTGTTGCTAGTACAGATAACATCTTTGAGGTCAAGCTGGTGCTGGCGGAGAAGACCGTGAGGGGGAAGCGGTTCTTCCTTATTGACTGGAAGGGCTTCGGTCCGGAGGAGGTTATGGGAACCCGAGGCTAATCTGTCCCCTGATCTCCTCTCTAAATTCCAAAGGAAGAGGGGGAGGGCTAAGGGGGGGGGGGGTACTGTCACGGCGCTTGGCGCTCACGGGGTCCGGCGCGGGTGCCCGCAGCCGTTGTCCTTCTTTGGGGCAGGAAACCCCGTACTCACCAGTCCCCGCTCCTGTGTCCGGCTCTGACAGCCGCCGCGCGCGCGGGAACCCCTGCTTAAGGCACGCGCGAACGGCTGGTCTGGATTTTTAAAAGGGCCCCCGTGCGCCATTAATTTTGGGTTTTAGCGGCCGCTGGTCCTATATTAGGGTATACGCCCCAGCACACTCTCCGTTTATTTTTTGGGTTACTGTCTTAAAGTTCTGTCCGATTACCGGTACTAGTCCGCCTGTTCTTTTCCTGACCTTGCCTGTTCCCCCTGCCCTGACCGTTGCCGTCTCTGACCAAAACCTCTGCCCCCAACCCCCTGACCGTTGCCGGGCCCGCACGCTCTGGATTAGATTTTGTACCACGCTGTCCCCCGGCCCCCATGCAAGCCATCACGTCAGGGGTAACGATGGTAGCCTACACCGCAGCAAGCATCCCGTTTGCGGCGGGCTCGGTGAATAGGGGGTTTAGTTCCGTTTCCTGTGTGGCTTGCTTCATCGCTTGTGTTGGTCAGCGAATCCCCCTCTGCGTTACACAGCCAAAAGCACAGCCCTTCAAGAGTATGTTGGGACCTTTCCCCCTATGACCCAAAAACAAAACGAAATATCGTTCTCTCCAAGGGTCTCCTTCTCCCCCTCACCCCTCACTGACATTAAAACTCTGCAATGATTGGAGGAGTTCTTCAGAAAAAAAAGGGGACTGGGGAAATTTTTTTTTGGACAAAGCCCTTCCTTTAGAGCGATTCGGAATAGACGTCTAAGGAAACTCAAAAAAAAAAAAAAAACCTCACCCAATGGACCCCACGGCCGGAAAACTAATGCAGCAGGGATAAATTACAGAGCAAAAAAGTTAATCAGCTCCCTGAGGGTTTGGGGGGGTTCCCAAGCAGGTTTTCAAACTGCTACGAAGTCCAAAGCAATGAAAAAAGAAAAATTTAACCCCCGCCTCAAAAAAAGGGGGAAGAACAAAAGGCAGCCAAATAAGAAAACAATTTTTTGGTATAAAAAAAGACTTTTAGAAGTAAAATTGCCACAGGATAAAACCAAGTGTAAACCTGCATTTGTTGAGCGTTCAAATTCAAGCGTTCTTGTCATAACAACAATTGTAAAGGTTCCCTACTTCCTTTTATAGGAAACACCATTCAAAAAAGGGGGGGGGAGAGAAAAAAAAAAAAAAAAAAAAAAGGAAAGGGAAAAAGGGGGGGGAAAGGGAAAAGAGGGGGGGAACAGACAAATTCCCAAACATAAATTTTAAAATGGTTTGTTCTATTTTGAGACCAGGGGGGTTGGCAGTATTCAAAAAAAAGAATCCTACCCTTCCCTATTTAGTAATGACCTTTTATGTCACCCCCTTTGGGGTTCCATAGAAACAGTTCAATAAAAAATTTTAAATCCGATCATTTCCTGATGTGTTTAATAAATGTTTGACCTTTGGGTAATTTTTATGTCTGCCAAGACGCACCATTACATGTTCCGTACTCTATTTTTAAAACTTGGTGTGCTCAAGTATTCAGTTCATGTTACAAATTCAAGACAAACTACATTACTGATTGAAAATTCAAGAATTTTTTGATATTAAATATATCCCATCTAGTAAACCTTGGATTTCTTTAGTTTTTTTTACTACTTACAAATGGATCTGATAGACCACAACGAAAAAAACCCTTTATGTTGAGCCAGGTTTTTGTTTTTATTTTGTTTTGACTAAGTGGGTGAAAGAAGGGAAATTGCAGAGTGGGTGCTTTCTTGAAAGAATTTACACCCTTTTTTGGCAACATTTAAAGAGGATCTCTTGAAACATTGGGAGATTTTTGATGTAATCTTTTTATATGTTTAAACCCCACTATATGTAGTAACAAAATTGGATCTGTATTTTTTTTTTTTTATTGTTGTAAAACTTTTTCTTGGGAGTATAAAAGTTGATTTTTTCCGTTTTCCTCTTAATGATGCTTATCTAACGACCATTTGGGTCCCCCTTTTCGCAATTTCAAAAACATTTTTTTTTTCCCAAATTTAAATTATTTTGGTTTAAAAATTTTCTTGCTTAACTAGTTCTCCCCAAAGGTATAGCTTTTAATGTTGCCCGGGACAAGAACTGGCTGAGTTGTATTACTGCTGTTGGTTTTCTAAATGTTGATGTATAGATTTTTTTATCCTCAGAAGAAAAACCCGTCAAAAGGAAGTCCAAAAGTTGTGAAATTCCCTTTGTGAACCATTTTATGCTGTAGGGCGTTACATAGATGAGTCTCGTCATATGGAAAATTTTGTGTGACTCCGCACAGATTTTGTTTCTATCTCAATAATAATGCGTTTTTGGGTTTTTTTTTTAATTTCAAACAATTATTCTATAACTTTTTGGATCTTTCCTTGATGGTTCTTCTGGGATAAAAAAATCTATAATCAACATTTAGAAAAACCAAAAGCTAGTATAGCTCTTCTGCGTTCTTGTATCCAGGCTACATTAAAAGCTTTTCCAAATTTTGGGAACTAGTTAGAGCGAAAAGGGAAAATTTTTCATCCAAAAAAAGTTTGAAAATTGGAACAAAAAATGTTGTTGAAGTTGCGAAAAGGGGGGTACCCAAAATTTGGCGTTAGATAGAGCAGTCTTAAAATGGAGAAAAGAGAAAGTCAGACTTGTTATACCTAAAAGTTGTTTACTACAAAAAAAACAAAAAAAAACAGGTCCAATTTTTTTTTTATACATATAGTAGTGAGTTTAATTTATATTAAAAAAAATTATCAAATATTCCTATTTGTTTCAAGTGATCCTCTTAGTTTTTGCTGCAGATGGCTGTAAATTCGTTTTAAGGAAAAAAACCCACTCTTTCATTTCCCTTCTTGCACCTGTTTTGTCAAAACAATAGAAAAAAGAAAAACTGGCTCAACATAGAAGGTTTCTTTGTTGTGGTTATCTAGATGCTCATGTTGTAAATATGTAAAACAAAATAAAAAATCCCGGTTTATAGTGGCAGTATATTTAATATCAAACAATTCTTGAATTGCGAAATTTGTAATGTGTTTATTGTTTGAATGTGTACATGTAAATTGAGTCGTTGGATGCACTAAAGACGCTTTTTGGGTAGAGTAGGAACTGTAATGGTGCGTCTTTTGCGAAATAGAAAAATATCCCAACGTTTTTAAAATTTCTATTATTCCCTCATGGAATGTATCGGTTTAAAAGTTTTTTGTATTGAATTGTTTTATTAAACCCGAGGAGGTGATCTTTAAAAGGTCATTACAAAAATAGGGAAGGCTTTTGGATTTTATGTTAAATACTCCCAAACCCCTCTGGTCTCAATTATAAAACGATTCATTTTAAATTTTTTGATTGTTAATTTGCTGTTCCCCTTTTTTTTCCCCTTTTCCCCTCCCTTTTTTCCCTTTTTTTTTTTTTTTTTTCTTTCCTCCCCCCCTCTTTTTTGAATGGGTGTTTCCTTAAAAGGAAGTGGAACTTGCAATTGTTTTTATGACTAGAATCGTTTGATTCGAAACGCGTCAACAAGATGCAGGTTTACTTGGTTTTATCCTGTGGCTTCATGTCTAAGATGTCTTTTTTGATACTCAAAAAAAATTTTTTTCCCTTATTTGGTCCCTTCTGATTTTCCCCCTTTGTTTGAGGCGGTTTCAATTTTTGCTTTTTTCATTGCACTGGATAAATATATTGACAATTTCAGAAGCAAAAGTAAAATCTGAAATCTTGCAGAAACAAAAACAGGTGCATAACCTAACCCCGCAGGCACAGAAGGTTATTACTTCACTGAAAGAAAATCGGGGATAAAATATAAAACCTGTGACAGTCATAAAAAACCCCCACTGATATATTGGAAACTGCCCACCCACCCCATTATCTAAACTTGAAAGTGACCCCACAGAAGCCTTTATAAAACTAAGGATATGATGAGGTTTCCAATCCAGGTCCAGAAGCAGGTAAAACTGCTCTTCCCCAGAGGATCCCAGGCCGGGCTGCTTCTACATGCTCCCCAAGACCCAAAGATGGAAACCCCTGGGGGCTTTTTGGGTTTGGGGACACGACAAAAAAAACATTTTGGGGGGTGAAAAAATTCCAAAAACCCCGGGTCAGAGTTCTCCTGTTACAGTCAGAACACCCCAGACCTTCTTAACTCAATGCCCCGGGCCCCTTTTTTTCCAGATGGTACCATTTTGGCCACCATGGATGTGGAATCCCTGTATACCAACATTCCCCACAAGGATGGAGTTGAAGCATGTCGGGTGCATCTGGAAAAAACAAAGCTTCCCTACAAAACCAGTCGCACAGCTCATAGATTTTACCTTGGGCCCAACTATTTTACTTTTGGAGGGGACTATATTTAAACGAAAGGGAACTTCAATGAGGTTTCCGATGTGCGCCCGTATGCAAACCCCCTTTATGGGAGAAACGGAAGGGCAAAAACTATCCCTGCACCCAAACCCCCTGATGTACCTCCGTTAGATCGAGGGTTTCCTGTTTCTGGTTTTTGGGTGAAGGCCCTACTTAAATTCCATAATGACTTCAAGACTCATCCCCCAACCCCTTAAAAATTAGCTATTCAGAGGGCAAATCTATTTTGGAACCCCAAATCATATATTACACAAAAACACATATATATACACATATATACATATATACACACACACACACGCGCACACACATACACATATACATACACATATACATACACATACATACACACCACAATTTTTTTTATTTTTTTATTTTTTTTTTATTAATTAATTAATTAAAGACCCGGCTCTCACATCAATATCCACAAACCCATGGGACCAAAAGGGCCCACCTCGAAACGACAGCTTCCCCCCACAGACACCAGCAATCTTTTTGAGCCAGGCTATACGATACAATCTTATTTTCTCAGACAAGGCAGACCTGGATCTGAGGATGAAATTTCCCCAATTGGGATAAAAACCAAAAGTGACAGACAGTCAAATAACCAAAGCGGCATTCATTAACAGAGAATCTACTTGCATACAAAGAGACCAAGAATGAAGCCCGAGTGCCCCTAGTTGTCACCTACAACCCACAGCTATAGATCCTACAAAGGATTGTCAAGGAACTCCAACCTGTACTTCATAGAGACAACAGACAAAGAAATATTCCCAGTCCCCCCTCTCCTTTCAGCAACCACCAAAACTGCGGCCTATCATTGCCCAGAGCGCCCTGAAGGCCCCAACTGAAAATGGCACCTCACCCTGCCTGCAAAACAGGTGCAAGACCTGCAGGCACATCCACACCGCTGACAGTACCTGTCCCACAGTCACAGCAGGTGCACAGAATAGGGGGGGACGACTCCTGCAGGTCTAGCAATGTGGTGTATCTCATTGTGTGTGTGCGCAATGTCCCAGCACAGGCCTCTGTGTGGGGAAAACAGGGCAGGGAGTCAACGCATGAATTCACGCAGATTCCCTATTAACAGCAGAACTGATCTCTCAGTGGCCGCACATTTCTCCAGAGAAGGCCACTCCATTGAAGATTTGCAGGTTGTGGTCTTAATGGGACATTTTAATACATAGAGAGAGGAAGGAATGGGAATACAAATTAATGCAAACATTAAAAAAAAAACTTTGCAAAATGGACTTAATGTTCATTCCAGTTTCATGTCACATTATATATGAATTGTGAGGGTCACAAATCACCCTCCGATAGCAAACATCCAGCAAGAGTTAATGATCCTCCTGTCACGCCTCAAGTGTCCAGACTATTTCTTGAACTGTTGTAAATAACTTCTTATTTTGCATTTGGTTATTTTTAAAGATTCTAAGTTCCTTTGAAGGTTCATGTATTTTGTGTATAAAGTCAATTTTCAGTTTCTTGTATAACACCATGTCTGACGAAGAGAGCTAGTACTCTAGAAAGCTTACCAACAAATATTCTCAACCTCTAAAAAGGTATCGCCCGATTTCTTCACTCTTCTACTTGCTATGGCTAACACGGTACAACATTATACCCCTCGGCATCAGACTTGGTTCTTCCAGGACCTGCTGATACCCTAACTACTCATGTCTCTCTGGCTACCTGTTGATTCACCTAAAGGCTCAGAACTGGCTTCCTACTCCTCTCCATCTACATTTCTGGCTATGGACATTTCACAGACCCTCACAGCTTCCAGTATCACTTCTGTGCCGATGACTCTCAAACTACCCAGCCCGGCTTCCTAGGATCCCAGATTATCTATTTGATGCAGTTTATTATGGGATGCCTGCCATGCTGGATTTTTTTTTTATAATGTTAAAATAAGTTATAAAGTTTTAATTCAAGTCTTTGGTGTGGAAGCTGCTAATCGCTTCTGCTTGTTCCTCCTTGGGCATCGTGTCTGCCCTAATATGGCTCCAGTGATTTGGACTGGGACTGCAATTGGATGAGCCATTTCATGCTCCCCTAGTCCCAATCTTTGACCAGTGGAATTCCAGTTTTGCTTTATTTATAAGCACCTGGCTATTAACATGGATGCACCAGCGACAACAGGTGATGGAGACATTACTGAATCACACAGAATTAGAAAAGTGGCAGAGATTTTTCTTGGTTTAAAAGGTTCCAGCAGAACCACAGATCGTAAAGATTTAAAGACTGCATTTCAGGCTTTGGAAATCCGGCTGCACAAGTGAACTAGAATCAGAAAATACTCAACATCAAGCTCCCATAACTCAGTCAACCGATTTTATTACATCAAATGTAGAATTTTATCCAATTCATTCTAGAACTCAATCTATGGATAAATTCCAAATATTGGTAGAAAGGGAACTCAGATCACTGTACAATAAGACAAATAGAGGTTCTCCCTTTAATCTTAAACCTTTCCAAAAAAATTGCTTTAAAAGAATTGGAATCTACACAATCTATTGAAATAAAAATGGCCGACAAAGGCGGTACTATTGTGGTATTTAATAAAGTAGACTATTATAGTTACATGAACTCTCTGCTAGCAGGTGATTCTACTTATCTCAAATTAGAGTGTGACCCCACAATAGCTACAATATGGACCTGCACAATTTGCTGGAGGAAGGAGTTAATTTGGGCACTATAAACCGTAGACCGGCTGATTACATAAAAATTGAAAATCCTAAGATTCCAATACTATACGGCTTGCCCAAAATACACAAAAATACTGCTGTTCCACCAATGAGGCCTATAGTCTCTGGTATCAGCTCTTATTCACAGAGACTTAGTAGTTCGGTAGACACGCTCCTCCAGCCTTTTGTATGCCGTTTGCCAGGTTATCTACAGGATAGCAAGCATGTCCTTAAATGCCTCAATAATAAAACTTGGCAAAAAAAAAATTCAATGGATTACACTGGATGTAGAAGCTCTCTACACCACTGTACCCCATTATGTGGCGCTACAAGCTATCCGTTATCATTTACAAAAATACAGTAATTATTCCATTATGTTGATAGATTTTGTTATCAAAGTCAGATTTTTTTGTGTCCCATAACTATTTTTCTTTTTACAATCAGTTCTTCCTACAACTCAGAGGGGTGTCAATGGGGGCGAAATTTTTGCCCTCATTGGCAAACCTCACAATGTCGTGGTGGGAGGAGCTATACATATTCACTCCTGACGATTTGTTTTTGCACCAGGTGTATGGCAGATACATTTATGACCTTCTGATTATTTGGGAGGGAGATGTATCTGCCATATCAGTTCTTTTGGATTATGTTAATAACAATGTTTTTAATTGGAGATTTACATTCCAGTCTGATAGCAAAATGGTTTGTTTTTTGAAATTACAATTAGAGGGTAGGGATCAGGACACAATCATTTCAACAACCTATAGAAAACCAACTTCTGGAAATACAATCTTACAATAGGTCCACTCACGAGTCAGTTCCCATAGGAGAATTCCTATGGGCGAGACTTAATTGTAGTACACTTTAATCTTTTCAGAAGGAAGCCAAAAATATTAAAACGATAGGTTGTCTGCACAGGGTTACCCAAAATATATACTGAAGGGAGCATTTGAAAAAGCTTTAACAAAAGGAAAGGTGAGATTTACTCAAAGAAAAAACAAATGTCCACTGCAAAATATAATTACCCTACTCTCATACTAGACCATAGTAAACAATTTTACCTCATTAAAGATATTGTGAATACTTGACCCTCCAACAAGATGTTGTTCAATATGTCATCCTCATACAAGATGGGTATCATGTGGTTTCCTGTAGAGCAAAAACCTTGGGAGACTCACTGACTTCAAATGTGTTTCACACCGGCACCAAACAAACTACCTGGCTGAGCTGTAAGGGATTTTACGGGTGCGGCACGCATCCTTGCCGCACTTTTGTAGATATGCCCTACAGTGCAAGGAATTCCATAATTCAGATGGTTCAAGAATATTTCCCATTCAAAGTTATTTAAATTGTAACTCACATCATATTGTATATGGTGCGATCTGCCAGGCATGCAATTTGATGTATGTGGGGAGCACGATCAGAAAATTAAAAACACGGTTTGTGGAACATATAAACGATATCAATACCACGTCGTTCAGAAACAAGTCCGACTCAGCCAAACTTAGCATACTGACATTATTTCATACAAACTCATGATTATAATGTCAGTATGCTAAAAATCTTTGGTATAGAAAAATGTGTCCGTCCATACAGAGGTGGAGACACAAAGCCACATAAGAGATAGGGAAGCCTATTGGATAACGGTGCTTAACAAATGAGTCCCAAAAAGTTTGAATCTGCGCAGGGAAATAAATGTTCCATTACTAACTGTGATAAAATATCTTCCAAATAATATTAAAACATGTCAACCTAATCACTTATAATATTTCTATTATTGTCGCTAAATTAATTCTGGTGGGTTGCATTGGATGTTCAGACTCTCAGTTTCGGTGTATTTGTTAGTTGTTTTTACTTAATCTTATGTTTCTAGTTATGGTATATGCGTCAATTTGCTTTATTAGTTACTTCATTGCATGCTCTCTCCACACACACAACACCACATTTTATAATTATTTATTATATTATATATATTTATATATATTAATATATATATATATATTATATATTTATATAATAGTATATATATATATATATATATATATAAATTTTATATATATATATATATATTATATTATATATATTATATATATATAATATATATTATATATATATATATATATATATATATATATATCACACACACACACTTTGCTCTGACGTACTGCTGTTTCGGCATAGCTGTGCTTGTTTAAATTAAGCGCCTCCTGCATTTGCAGGTTCTTGAAATGGTTATATTGTGCATGCGTTGGCTTGCCAGGCTTTTGCATTGCCAGCTTTGCTCTGTTCACGCATGACCGGAATTAGTCATTACTTCCGGCCTGTATAGTGCGCCAATTTGGTGTATTGTAGCCCTGCAATGAAGTCTCAGGTATGTCTAAAATCTATGATTTATACATTTCACATGTGCTGGCTATTGGTAATTTCCATCCCTATAAATAGAATCGTTCATTTGAGATTGGTATCGCTATGAGTAAGGGCCCGTGTGTGTCAAACCCGAAAACGCGTTAGCTTATAACTGCTCTATCATGCCCATTTGTGATTGACCACCTTACTGTTACACTGGTGAGCGATTTTTTTAAAAGTTTTTAATATCGTTCTAATAAATTGACAAATTTTATGGCCATACAGTGTGTGCTGGATACTCTACTTTTCTCACAGAGACACCAAGACATGGTTGGATCTTACTACTCTGAGCTCCTACTTTGAAAAGGAAATACTACCCCAGGGCCTCAGAATAACTACTACCCGGGCCCTACAGGAATAACTAATACCCCAGGGCCTCAGAATAACTATACCCAGGGCCATCAGATAACTACTACACACGGGCCTCAGAATAAATACTACCCCAGGGCCTCAGAAAAAATACTACCCCAGGGCCTCAGAAAAAATACTACCCCAGGGCCTCAGAAAAAATACTACCCCAGGGCCTCAGAAAAAATACTACCCCAGGGCCTCAGAAAAAATACTACCCCAGGGCCTCAGAATAAATACTACCCCAGGGCCTCAGAACAACTACTACTACCCCAGGGCCTCAGAACAACTACTACCCCAGGGCCTCAGAACTACTACTACCCCAGGGCCTCAGAACAACTACTACCCCAGGGCCTCAGAATAAATACTACCCCAGGGCCTCAGAATAAATACTACCCCAGGGCCTCAGAATAAATACTACCCCAGGGCCTCAGAAAAAATACTACCCCAGGGCCTCAGAATAAATACTACCCCAGGGCCTCAGAATAAATACACCCCCGGGGTCAGAATAAACTACCCCAGGGCCTAGAAAATAAAGGGTGAAAAAAAAACGAGCCCCCAAAAGGATTCAGATAGATCCGCCCATAGAAAATTTAAACCTTTACAATGTCCTCGCTCTTTGTGGACTATGATAACTTCTAACAAATCGTAGCAGCACGGACAGAGGTGAGGTCTCATAAGGATAATTCTCTTTATGCTTCCTTCATGTCTCAAATGCAAGACCATGTATAAAAATTTGAAGATATTATAGTCATGGAGGAGCATGAATTCCAGCAATGAAATCTTTACCTGGAGGACGAGAACCAGCCACGATTCCACCTTAAGGCCAGTTGAGAAAAATGGTAATAGGTTCAACAAATACCATCGTAGACATGTTAGTTTTCAGTACTCTAAAGGGTTATTTTCCTTAAAAGTCGGGGGAAAGTTTAAAAGCAGCAAAAGACCCAGCTCAAAAAAAACCCAAAACCAGAAAGGGAAAGGGGCGACTCAAGATTTATGATGCTCCCCCTCCCCTCATGCCAGGATGGAAAATGAACAAAAAAAAATCCCCTAAAAGGGGGGACCTGGGCAGGGAAAGAAAGGAGTTGGGTTTCAACCTTTCTAGGTTGAGGAGAACAAGTTTGCAAATTTAATTTTCTATGCTTTTGTTAGATTTTAGGTGGCAATAGTACCCAATTCTGAAAAGGAAAATAAGAAGAGTTATAATGATGAAGCATTTTTGCCTAGGTAATAGATTTTTACCGGGTTAACTCTCACCCAGTGGGCTTAGATCATGTTCTATTCGCTCCTGGAATGTATCTAACATTACCTGAACGTGTGAATAGCTCCTGTGGCAAACAATTTGAGCAAAAAATTAAAAAACTGGCCCTTAAAGAGATAAATTTAAAACCCCGAGGTTTTTCATAAGGGCAGCAGCAAGGGGGTTGGTTTTTGGGGATTTTGAAGCGAGTTATACGTGGGAAAATTAAATACGGAGATAAAAAGGCCCAAAAACTTCTGGATCCATAGAGTAAATTAGGGGTAGAGGGCTGGAAATTAAAACCACAGCAGGATTTTGTAATCTGTAAAACCAGTCCATGATCGAAAACTCACAAGGGATTTGGGTGTGTTCAGGGCAACGCCTCCCAGCCTGCAGTTTGTTAGTACCTTTAGGAACTTGAAGTGTTTTTTCCCCTATTTAACCCCCGTCTTATATCTTTTTTTCATGGTAACCTTAGCTTTACAAACATTAAACTGTAAAATTTTTTTTTTTGCTCACTGACACATAGAAAAAACTGTTTGTTGTATCCCTTATCTTACATTTGCCGAAAAATGAAAAATATGGACGTGAAGATCGCTACAAAAGTATACAAATGGTAAGACTCCATCTCTGGCAAAATGGGCTATGCCCAATGTACCCATCACAGATCCTCAATCTATAAATCTCTCATTACTTTCAACACATTAAATCCATATTTCCAGAGCTAAATTTTACAATACACCATGATCATCAAATGAGCTTTCCAGACACCCTGTATTTAAATTCTTCAGGAATAAAATGTACATAATTTTTACAGATGAAGGAAGAGTCTGTATATTTTCAAAAATTGTCATCCTGAAAACACTAAGACTATGTTCACACGGGGTAATTGTCACGTATTTCGCGGTGTATTTGCGCTTAATACGGGCGAGAAGCGCCTCCCTCCCAGGGTACAATCGTGTATTGTAAAACGCGGGGGAAAAAAGTGAATTTCCCTTAGTTGCGGTGAATATGCGCCGCGAGTAAAGCAATTCAATGGGGTCGGCGGGCTGCGGGAGTATGCATGTATTAGCACGACTCCCAAAGCACCCCGCATTATTGTGGCCGTACTGTATCTTTATCTAAATCCCAATATACATGGATAAAATGCATGGTCTCAGATTCCACCACCAGAGATACTCGACATTTGCAAGAGATTATCTCAATGATGATATTTTACAAAAAGAATTGGCCCAAACCAAAAGGGACAGACCCCCCAAAACCAAAAGACTCCCTTGTCAACAAGCCCTCCCCCCAAAATGCCCACATAAAACAATTAGAAGCCTTCTGTAACAATCAAATTACCAAATTCCAGACCCGTTTAATTTGTTTTTAAGAGACCCAAAAAAACAAAGAATCTCATTAGAACGTGTAGGTCCTTTTAAAAAACAGTCACACAAATACCCCAATACTGTAAGTAAGGGCTTTCCCTTGTTGCCACATGTTAAAAGTCATTAAGGTTGCCCGATAACCACCCAGAATGGGGGAATCTGTATCAAAGGCTAGTTTATCTGTGGCTCATTTGTGGTATACATATAAATGTTTGTGGTCTATCACATAAGTGACCCACAACCCCTGAAAGAAGGTTGGGCCAGTCAAAGGCCCCCCAGATACAATAAAACCTGGTAATCCCTCCCCCCCCCTTCCCAAAAAGACAACATCTCAACTGCAATATCAAAATTGTAGAACAGGTCAGAGGCGGCAACCACATTAAAATTCTGAAAGAATTATTGGATCCCAAACCCCCATGGGTTTTTATTCACCATTTTCTAATTTTTTTCCCCATTTGTCACTGTCCCTTTACTCCCCCCTCCCCCAATCTTTATACTTTTTTTTTTTTTAATTGTCTTGTTCACAATTCCCCCCCTTTCCCCTGATTTTTCTCATTTCTTTTAACTTCATTTTTCCCTTTTTTTTATTTAGGTTTTTATTTTTTTTTTCTAAAATTTTTTTCATCTTAATTTTGTTTATTTGGTTTTAAACCTTGTAATTTTTCCCTTTTCTTTTCATTTGGGGCCCCCTCCCATATACCTAAGTAGTATTCAAAATTTCAGTACGTTCTCCTTTTAAGAGCCCCGGTTGCCAGACACGCCACAGATAATTTCCCCACTTTCTGGTACACGCAGTTCCTATTTGGAGATCTGCCGACGGTCGGAGTCAAGTGGCCCCATTAGCCAGGTGTGGCAGATCCACATCCCCCTGCCACCCGTTTTAAGCACCTATTTGTATGTATCCGATAATAGAAAGTATAGCGGGACTCACCCATTTTTTTTTTTGAGCTTTATTTAAAACCTCAATGTAACAGGAAACAAGCAACCAATTTTCAAGGCATTTGGGGCTTTGCAGTGGTCTGGGGTTTGGGATTAACCTTATGGAGTGGAGATGTGGTCGGGACCCCCTGATTGTTGTGTTTTTGCCCTTTGTTGTTATCTAAACCCGGTTTTTTCTAACCGTATGGTAAAAAAGGCCCCTTTTTTGTACATTTCTCCCCTTTACCATATTTTAAAACCCCCCAAATTTGGTGGAAATCCGTTTTAGGGGATCCCAGACCGTTTCCCCTGCGTTTACTTGAACTCCCTTGTTTGAAACCTTTTTTACACTATAATTTGCGTTCCCTGTTTATTTTATTTTAATGCTATTCAGAATTTATTGTTAGAATGGAGAGTACCAGTATAATATGGAGACAATGATTTAGAAAATATGCAATGTCCTTCCTTATGAATAACTACAATTTAATGAATTTTCCCCATGACCCTTTCTACTCTCCTTATCCCCCCATTCCCATTTTTTTCCAATAATAATTTAAAAATTTAAAGGACCCTTTTTTTTATTTGACGGGCCGGGCCCTCTTTGCGCAGGTCTAAAAGGTTAAACAGTGCGCCCCCCTTCCCCTCCCCGTGCCCATTCTTCATCCCTTCCCCCGCAGTTTCGAAAAGGTAACATGGGGGCTGGGGGGTTTGTGAAAGCTTTTATCGCTGCCATATTTTTGTTTTCCCAATTCGACCCCAGAGGGAAGTGGGGGAAACCCCTTTTGGGAACTATATAAAAAAAAAATTTAAAAAATTCAAATTCCCCCCCCTTCGCAAATTTTAAATAAAAAAATAAATAAAAAATGCCCATTTTTGTATTGCCGCGGCCCGTAAAGGTCAGTTTTAAAATTAACATTATCCCCCTACGTTGACACGTAGAAGAAAATAAATGGAAAGTTTAAAAATTTTGTTTTTTTGGGGAATTGCACGTCCCCCAAAAATTTTGGGTAAAAGTGATCAAAAAAATCGCATGCATTCAAACTGCTAGAAAAAGAAAAGTCAAAAGCCGCTCACCATTTTTGAGTATCGGGAAACCATCCCTCCATCTAATTTGGGGATCATCAAATTTTTTGTGTGTTACCTATTCCAAAACTGCTAGCAATAAAAAAGCACCCCCCAGATTCCTAGGGGTTGGTACCCAAAAAATTATTGGGGGATTTAAAAGGCCGCAAATTTCAAAAACAGAAAATGTTTGGAAATTTTTTTTTTTTTTTTGTTATACCAAAAAAAAAAAACCCTACATGTTTGGTAGAAAGTGGTTATCGTATTTACGGGGATACAAAACCGACAGTACAAAGAATAAAACCCGTAAAAAAAAAAAAAAAAAAAAAAAAAAAACTCCCCCTAACTGGCGCAAGTTCTATTTTCACATTTTTCCCCCCCTACAATTTTTTCATTCCCCCGTTATTCTATGGTAAAATGAACACCAGCAGGGGAAAAAACATTTTGCCCCCAAAATTTAAGGCTGGTTTTTTAGGTGGGAAAATAAAAAAAGTTATGGCTTTCAGAAGGAGGAAAAAAATAGCCCTTTTTGGGTTGTCGGAAGAGGTTCCCCCTGTAATAAATTTCCCAATTTTTCTGTTCAGTTTGTTAGGTTTATTATATTTTTAAAAAAATTGATGGATTGAAACCTTGGGCCTGTTTTACAAAAGGGGAGTATATCTTTTCATGATTTTAGTTTTTTATCCATAGATTCCTTGAAATTTCAAAATGAAATGAAATTTCTGGTTTTTTTTTTTGTTTTTTTTATGTTATTTTAACCAAATTGTTTTTTTGTAGTGATTATGCATGACTAAGGTTGGACGTCAAATCACGTACATTTCACTTACAGATGGAGCTCACTTCATTAGAATAAAAAAAAAATCTGCTCAAGTACATTAAAAAAAACCGGCCCGTACCTTGCAGTACAGAGACCTTTCCCTCGATTGACCCTCCGTTTCTCTCTTCACAGGGATGTTTTCCCCAAGATATACACCCCCTGACTGCCTGTTAAGTCCTAATCCTACCATAGGGAAAAATGCATAGGGAAATTAACACCTCGTCCTTCCTGTCCCCATTCCCTACTGTGATCTTACAGTCTACCATCTTCAGTTCAAATTTTTACCCAGAAAAAAAAAAAAAAAAGGGTTGACGGGAAAATCCCCAAAAAAAACCAAGAAGCCAGATGCAAAACTGTTTAGGAGGGGCCGTAACCGTAAAAGCCCAAAGATGAAAGGTGGGAGTCGCATAAAAAGAAAGGCTTCTTTTTTAAGAGCAAGGAAAAAAAAGGGGCGCGGGGGAGGCCCCCCCTTTCTCAAGCGTTTCCTCCCCCGCCCAATGTTAAAAGCTGTCCCGACCCCACTCTTGGCCTTGGTTTAGATTGGGTTTTGACGTAAAAAAGCCTTGTACGAAAGACCGGTAAAAAACGGGACTTTTTCCCAAAGAAAAGAAAATGAAAAAAGGAAATTTAAAAGGATTTAAAAAGGATTCAAGGGAACAAGAGCTTTTTTCCCTCTTTAAAAACCCCAAAAACTTTCCACAAAAACAAAAATAAAAAAGTTTTTTGTCCTCAAAAACTAAAACCTCCCAAAATTTCCTGAAATAAAAATTGCCTATCCCTATCTGCGGGAAAAAAGGTTTTACATTCCCCCATTTTTTATGTTTCCCACCTCAAGTTCCCCTTACCAGCCAACTGTTCTGTTTTCTTCCCCCAAACCTGCTCACTCTCTTTTCTCCTCTACTGGGGGAATTCCCTCCTGGCCCCCTCAGCAATTCCCACTTTTTATCTCCCTCCCAATTTCCTTCAAAAATTTTAACCCCCAAACTTGAAAATTATTCCTTGTCCCTTTTTCCCTTTTCTCCTGGAAAAAAACCGGTTTTTTACAAAAAAAGTTAATCATGACTCTTTTTTATCATGTAAACCACCTCCTTGGTTTCGGGAAAAAAATACCCCTCCAAAAATCTTTCTATGCATCTCCCTTTGGTGATCTATTTTACTCCCCCCTGGAAAAAGTTTAGGTTTTGCTTCTTTGACACCCGTTCCCTTTCCCCCATTCCACACTACCTTTCCCCAACCTCCCCTCCCATTGGTGGCACTTTTTCCACATCTAAAATCCCCCTCCCAAGGGGGCCCCCAAAATGGCGGTTATTAACGACCGCCAGGGTCCTGCCACCACCCCCAAAACCTTGAAATACTTTGCCTCCTCTTCTCCAAAATTTCTTTTCCACTGACACCCCACTATCATAATGGGGAGACTTCAAAAAATCCCCTCGACAAACCCCTCCGCTGCCAGCAAATCCTCTCGTCCCTCTTCCTTTTGGTCCCAGTGGCTCTGGGGGCCCCTAAAAATGGGCCACCCCTGGAACCCCCCTCTTCACCCCCTTGCCCCTATCGATTTTCCCAATTGTAACACCGTATATCTGACCCCAATGCTTTTCCCCACCACAATTCCCACCACCCACCCTATGCTCACACCTAGACACCAGGAAACCTAAAAAAGCTTAACCCCCATCTTGAAACAAAATCTTTTACCCTATCCTCGTTTGAGACCTGACACACCACCCCTTTCTAAACCCGATCAACTCCACTCAACTGTGCCCCTCTCTGTTGTGCCCCTCTCACGCACAACAGAACTCCCAAAATCAACGGACAACCCTGGCACACAGACAACCCTGGCACACAGACAACCCTGGCACACAGACAACCCTGGCACACAGACAACCCAGGCACACAGACAACCCTGGCACACAGACAACCCTGGCACACAGACAACCCTGGCACACAGACAACCCTGGCACACAGACAACCCTGGCACACAGACTCCACTAAACAGCTGAGGCGACCTTCCAGAATTGCAGAACGCCGCTGGAAGAAAACCCCCTCTACCAACGACTTTGCCTCATACAAACAATCACTACACACATTTAAATCTGCACTCGCCTCAGCCAAACAGGATTACTTCAGCACTATCATATCCTCCCTGTCTCACAACCCCAGACAACTATTCAAAACCTTCCACTCTTCTCCATCCACCAGAACCTCCTCACCATCCCTCCTTTCAGCAGATGACTGCCACCCACTTTCTAAACAAGACCAACCTCAGAGAAAGCTTCACCCCACTGTCCCCACCGCCTGCATCCATGCCTGCACAGCCACCACCTTGCACCTCCCCCCTAACCTGCTTCTCCACCATCAATCACGACAAGCTCTCCGCTCTACTCTCCAAATCCAGCCTCACTACCTGTAACCTTGATCCATCCATTTCACCTCATCCCAGACCTCAGGTCGAAAAGATGGGTGAGAGCTGGGAGTATAACAGGGCTATCACTAACCTTTGGCATCTTCCCTTCCTCCTTTAAGCATGCTGCCATCACACCCAACCTGAAGAAAAACCATCTCTTGACCCCTCCTCTCTGTCCAACTACCGCCCCATCTCACTGCTTCCATTTGCTTCTAAACTCCTCGAACACCACGTCTACCTTCAACTGTCCTCCAACTCTCTTCTTGACCCACTACAATCTGGTTTCCAATCCCATCACTCTACAAAAACCGCCCTAACCAAGGTCACCAACGACCTTGTAACTGCTAAAGCCTCACGCCACTACTCTGTGCTTCTCCTCTTAAACTTATCCTCTGCCTTTGACACTGTCGACCATTCCCTCCTGCTAAAAATCTTCTCATCCCTCAGCATCACGGACTCGGCCCTTTCCTGGATCTCCTCATACCTCATTGATCAGAGATTCAGTGTCTCACACCACCTCCTCCTTTCAACCTCTCCCTGTCGATGTCCTCCAGGGTTCAGTCCTGGGTCCCTTAGGCCATGTCCGCACAGCAAGGGTTTTCGGCCGGTTTTTCAGCCAGTTTGCTGTTTTTCAGACCGCCTGAAAAACCGGCCGAAAATGAGCACAATTGTGCTCTATGGAAAACTCGTGCAGCAGTCCCCACTGCATGGGTTTTGCCGCCGGCGGTCCGGCGGCAAAACATTGTAGAAGCACAATCTTCCGTCCGGTTTTTTGGACGGAATCTGTGCTTCTCAATGGGAGAGAGGGCGGGGAGGGCTGTGGGGACGGCCGCAAGACAGGACAAATACCGTCCGGCAAACCGGCCGGTATTTGTCCACTGCCGTGGTGATGCGCCCTTACTCCTCTCCATCTACACTCTTGGTCTGGGTCAGCTCATAGCATCACACGGCTTTCAATACCACCGGTAGCTGATGACACCCAACTTTACATCTCCGGCCCAGACATTAACTCTCTACTGTCCAAGATCCCAGATTGTCTGTCGTCCATATCCTCCTCCTTCGCCTCCCGTCTCCTAAAACTTATTGTAGAGAAAACTGAATTAATTATCTTTCCACCTTCCCACTCCATCCCTCCACCTGATCTCTCTATCATAGTCAATGGCTTTACAGTCTCACCGGTCCTGCAAGTCCGCTGCCTTGGGATAACCCTGGAAAGGGTGTCCTTCAAACCACACATCCAAACTCTTACCTCTGGCTGCCGCCTCCATCTGAAAAATATTTCATGAACCCACTCATTCCTGAACCCTGTCACTACAAAAATGCTGGTCCATGCCCTTGTCATCTCCCGCCTAGACTACTGCAAGATCCTTCTCTGCAGCCTCCCGCTTAGCACCTCTTGCTCCCCTTCAACCCATCCTCAACTCTGCTTCCCGTCTTTTTCACCTCTCTCCTCGCTACACTTCTGCCTCTCCTCCCTGCCAATCCCTACACTGTCTCCCATTACCCAGCGCATTCACTTCAAATTACTAACCATGACCTACAAGGCTCTCCATAACCTCTCCCCTCCATACATCTATGCCTTAATCTCCAGACATCTTCCCTCACACAATCTCCGCTCCTCACAGGACCTTCTTCTCTGCTCTTCTCGTCAGCTCCTAACACAACCGACTCCAAGATTTTTCTCGTGCTTCCCCCATACTCGGGAACTCACTCCCCCAAAACATCAGACTCTCCCCCGACTTAAACCAGCTTCAAAAGCAACCTGAAAACCTCTCTTCAGGATTGCCTATGACCTAGAATAACCCCGCTGTCACTACTCCCTCCACAAACATGTCTGCCCCTCACCTTCTGTCTCCTTCCCCCTTCCTTGTAGATTGTAAGCCTTCGCGGGCAGGGTCTCTCTCCCTCTGTACCTGTTAGTCACAGATTGTCACTATTGTAATTGCTTGACTTTTGTTATGCATGTAACGCCTTCTCTATGGCATTCTCCCTATGTGTTATACTGAGGCTTTCTGCATGCTGGTGTGAATTAGTACCTAGAGCATTGGCTCATTAATATCCGGCACCTGCCTATCTTTCCCATGCAGCATTTTGGCCAGAGATGCCTGCTGATGGGACTCAGTATATCTTTCAGCCATTGAGCAGTAAGTGTAGCTTTGTAGTTTTCCTATGTATGTAACCCCCTGAATGTACAGCGCCCTGGAATTAATGGCGCTATAAAATAAATAATAATAATAATAATAATAAGATTGCTTCTTATGGTGTGGGGCTCTTCTATTACAATGGTGACCACCTTCTCTAAATGCCCTTCTATCATCCTTCCCTTACAGGCTAAAGAATGGCTGGAAAGGATTCCAGCACCAACTTCGATAGAAGGACCATGAGGAAGGTCACCACCATCAGAGCCAGCAAACAGCAGCTCCACCTGGTTGGTCGGCAGAAGCTGCGTGTTCAGACCCCCATGTTGTCCATGTGTAACCAGTGTTGCTTTTCCATGAGCGAAAAAGAAATACAATTACGAATACCTGCCTACCGCTCTTCGATGTCCACTTCAAAAACATCAGACCAGCATCATTGGCAGAGAAGGCAATGGTGGAGCAGTTCTTCTCAAAAGGAAATGCGGTTGCCAATGTTTCACATGATTTAACCAGACTCCATGAGAAGTCCATCAATCATAGGAAGAACATCTTGTTGAACTTGTGCAGTTTCTTCAGAATATACTTGAGATTTTTGGGTGCAGCTTAGTGGCCCAGAAAGGTTGCGCAATATCAAGCACATAACTTCAGTCGATTCTGGGGGGTCTATAGGTTTAATTTTCTTACAAACAGTTTTCGTGTCTAGACAGGGACACCAACTACTTCCATGTCAAAGTTGTGCATAATGGCCTCCGAATCTACAAGGACAGAAAAAATAAGACCCTGCTTGCCCCAATGGGAAATCACTTCTCTGGACCAGGACACAGTAAGGCTGATATGAAAGTCTTCAAAATAAAAAAAAAAAAGGAATTCTAAAAACACACAAGACAAAAAATGGGCATTCAGACCAATAAGCCCACTCCAGTCACTAACAAGGACTCATCCCAATAGACGGATTTTTGGTCCATTATATGGACATGTCACACCCCACAGCAGATGACCCCAGATCTCTAGCCCAGCTCATCACCAATACTGCCCTTCCATGTCACCAAACCTCTAGTACTTTGACTTATCAGAAGGATTCCCTCCATTCCACACAAATGTCTTGATGTAACATCTCCATCTTCCTGAACGTAATGCTCTTCATCAGACAAATTTACAAGTACGTGACCGAGAATTGACCCATGTGCCCCAACAGCTGCAATTATTTTATGGTTAGACAATACAGAGGTTCTCCCCCTATAATACCGTCATCATCCAGAAAAGAGTATTTATCATCTACATCTTCCTGGCCATTATTTTTGCTGCACCTCCAGCTATTGGAAGGCCTCCACTTCCATCATCAAGAAGCTTCCAACCTTGGGTAAAGAGACCATTTCCTTAGAATGTACTTCACAGCCCCTTAAATTAACCTAGATCAAATATTAAAACTTCTTGATTACCACCTATTTTTTGATGGTTCACCACCCTGCAAAACAGAACCACATACAATATCGATACCCAGGGTCTTGGGAGGGGCCGTGCTTATGCCAATCACGTCTTGGGAGTTTGAGAGCAATCTATTCTCTACCCACATACAGCAAATACTATTTTACAGAAGATAACTTCCCATCTTTCATCCCTTTCCATATTGGGATTATGGATTTCACCTTTGCACTTAAAGGAATATCCCCACCACATTGATCAGCTACAAACGAGTACAAGATTTTCCCTGTGTTTCTATGCGTTTTCTCCTTGTGTCCCTCCGACAGTCTAACATATGTATTTGTTAATCTGAAATTAAGATGGAGACTCAATAGGGACAGGGACCAAGGTGAATCCTGAGCGCTATGGAATATAACACTATATAATATAATCCTATGGGAGAACCTTTACCCCTGTATTGCTCTGGGGTGACCACTCTCCATACACCCTTAAAAGAACGCTCTATTTGCTTGCTGACAGTATTGGTTGGAGATCACCTATGGAGATACATTTAGAAGTTAATTGACACCATTTACAGATTTAACAGCTATGTGATAAGCCAACAACTCCTTAAAGGGGTTGTCTCGCTACAATGATTGGGTTTTAATTAAAAGATCTTTAAAAAACAAGCAGCTTTGCAATATATGTTCATTACAAATGTCCTACTGATTTTGAGTTATCCCTGTTAGTAGTACATCAGCTTCTCAAAATCTCTTTTCCCGGGGACCTTTTGATTTTATTCATGGCTGTCAGGTCTGATGCTCATCACCTTCAAAATACAGGTAGGCAAGAGCCCCTCCTCACAGAATGTTCTGTATTTGGGGGAGGGGGAGGGCTTGGCTTCTGTGTTGTGCGCTGGATTAACCTTGGTCCCTGCTTCCTGTTCTCTACACAGATTGAGGGAGCGAGGTAGGTGATCAATAGATGTGACAGCAGTGACCTATGTTTTACTATACATGATGGTCGTGGAGTGTAAACTATACTAATAGAACAGATCAGGGGGAATGTGAACGTTCATGCTCTGTGTATAGTGACACATTGTGATGATAGTAACATTCCAGTGCCCTGTGTCTGTTTGACGGATTTTTTTTGTTGCTGGAGATGTGGATTTGTATGTACAGCAGGGGGTATAGGAACCTTTACACCCCCCCGCTTGAAAAATAGCAATCACAGCTTCACGACCTGGGGTCCACACTCATGATTACCCCTCTTCTGCTGTCTCCGTGAGCTGACAATCAGCTGATTTTGCAGCAAGAGCCTACAAAAAACCTAGGAGGCACAACAGGGTTAAACCCGGGCAGCAACCCCCCCACCCTTGCTGTTAGACTTTATGGGGAGAGCGTCTGTGGTTGAGGGGGGGGGGGGGGAAAAGGGGAGAAGAAGGGGCAGACAAGAGACACCCCTGTTTTCAAAAACCTTTGCTCCTTTGCCTTTGAAGGGTAAAAGCTTGAAATGAGACAACGTTTTAAAAATAACGAAGGTTGGCTTTATTTAATTGTGTAAAGTACATATCTTTTTTAAAGGCCTTGCCCAAGGGTATTACTAAAAATGGGGAATGAAAAAAAAATTAATTCTTTTTTAGAATTTCGGGGAAAACTTGGGTTTGAACGAAGTCGAATTTGGGGTATTGGGGTTGAACGAAGTGTTTTTTTGATTGATAAAATGGTTTTGCGTGGCACATGGCGTACATGGGGCAAAGCATCTGGGGGAAGAAGGGCTACCCTGCATGAATGTGAGAGGTAAAGCCAGAGACGGCGGGATTCTGTAGTCCCCGCCTATGTAAGTCCGGGGGCGCGACGCTGGAGCTCACACTCCTTCACTGTGCTCATCAGGGAAGGGTGTCCCCGCGGTGATTGTTACTAAAAAATTGATTTTTTTTTAAGCGATTTCTGGGGGGTGTTAGCTTGTCTAGGGAATGTTCTTTAACGTTCTTTTTCTAATTTTTTGGGGTATTGGTTTTGGAAACCCAGTGGTGTCCACTGCAGCTGCATAAAATTTTCAATTCCAAGTGGGATCTAACCCGTTCCTGTTGTATTCATTAAAAAAAACAGCGTTTTTAAAATAAAATACCACTATTTTTTGGTGCTCAATTCTATTGGAAATTTTTCTTCCAGGGGTTAATTAAGCGTTTTGCTGGTGTGTGCCCCCAAAAAACCCGTTTTTTTTTAACGGCAAAATTATAAATTTTTCCTGTAGCCTAATTAAACAAGCAAAGGTTAATTACAACGTATCTCTTTTTTGTGTGGGTAGAAAAACACGCAATTGTAACACGCTACAAAGTACTAGTTTGGGGGGGCTAAATTCTTTGGGAAATTTTAATCCGGGGTTTAATTAAGCTTTTTTTGCTGGTGTGCTGACAAAAATCCGTCTTTTTCAACCCCAAAAATATAAAAATTTTTTCTTTTTAGCCTAATTTTTGCCCCCAAAGATTTTTTTAAACCTGTTTGTGCTTTTACATTTAGTAAAAACACAGTGTTTTTAAACGACCATTAAGTAATTTTTTTTCTCCCCCTTTTGTGAGCGCTTTTTATAACAAGGGTTCCCCAAGCTTGTTACTGGGTTCTTTTGGGATCAAAAAACAGGGTGTTATTTTCATATAAGTATCTCATAAAACGGGGGTTGTCTGTAATTTTGAAAAACGTTGTCAGACAGAGAGGTGGAGGCTCTGCCCCTGCGAGTGGCGGGGCACAACTTCCTGGAACAGGCCCAGGTCCAGCACGAAGGGGAGTACAGCAGGGGTCACTCGGTGAGGCCACAACCCCGCTGTCATCTAGGGCCGTGTTTGTTAGCAACCCAGGGGTTCTTGATTGGTTGATGGTCATCCTCTCCTCCAGATGACATCTGAAAACCCCCACCAAGAGTGGTGGAACTTCAGACAAACCATTATTTTGGCATGGCCCAGGAGGGGTCAGCGGGTAAACTTTTTTTTTCCCAGCCCCCCTTGCCCCTCGGTTCCCTCAGCCAGAGATCTACTTGGGGTTGGGCTCGCGCCATATATAGCGAGGATGAACAATTGGGGGGGGAGCGCGCTACTTGGCCAAAGGAAGAAAGGGGGCCCAATATCCCCCTGCTTCTTGCAGTAGGCGGCAAAGTATAGATGTGGAGAGGGGGATGGGGGTAATTTTGTGAGAGGTCAGCCTGGCAACCAAGACCGGTGATGGGGGGACGCAGTGAGGGATGAAACCACAAATGATGATGATGTACCCGACCGCACTTGGGAGCGGGGTAGGCAAGGGCTTCTCTTGTCAGGAGAAGAGGGGGTCAGTTTGGGCCCCGTCAGCAGCGCCAGCCAGAAAAGGGGTGTGTGGCCGGGGCGCAGGGATAGCAGCATTTGTGGGGGTGGGGGAAAAGGGGCCCAAAGGGGAAAAAAACCCGCTTCGAAGGTCAAGAAGTAGCAGCACAGGGGGTCAGCGGGGCCGGCGCAGTAGTCATCAGTGCGGAGGTTGGCGGGTAAAATCCGATATCGGCGGTGTGGCATTTTTTGCTAAGACCCAGGGGCCGTTTATGGGTATTGTAAAAATCTGGGGGGCGAAAGTGAAGCGTGGCCAGGGAGCAAAAACGTTGGCCCAGGGCCTGCGTCAAACATGAACGTCACCATCCGGGGGGCCTGGGAAAAAAGTGGCTGATGTGGTGGTCCACTGCCGCCCAGCAACGGGGCCCAGAGCCCAGTGGCATGATGCGCCAGTCAAGGCCCCCACCCCTTGCAGAAGGGGTGTTTCTTTTGACATCATTCCCGGTCCAGTGCTTCTGCCCCTCGCTACTATGGGCCAGCGTCGTTCAGAAAGGCGATTGAAAGAGAAAACAGTATGCGTCCAAAACCATCCTAAGGTGCAGAGCTGACCGTGTTGCCCAAAGTTGTTGGTACTTGAGTCCCTCCCTTTCCAAATGGTGGACTCTGCACGTTCAGAGAACTAATGGCTTGGCCGGATGGAGAGTTCCAAGCCTAAATTTCTTTTCAAAAAAGGGCCCCCCGTACCAGCAGTCATAAAATTGTAGAACAAAGGTGGGTCAGTCCTTGAGCTTTCGTTTGTTCCAAGGTGCCGGCAGCGCGGCGTCTGGAGCTGTAACTACGGTGGGCCAGTACATGCCTTTACGGCCCATGGGTGTGTGCTTCCAGCCCAGGCACACCAACAATTGGAAGGAGACGCCGCTTTTTCCTCCACGTTGTCAAACTCTGCATGCCCCAAGTCCGCCTCCTCCTCCCCCACACCACCATCTCACCCTCCACAAGTACTGCTCCTCTCCACATGTTGGGGACAGCGGTGGCAGCAGTTATACCCAGGCTTGCCTGGGGAAACGAAGACAAAGGGGGGAACTGCTGCGTCAGCAAAAAAGAAAATCGTGTGTGGCTTTCCGCGCAACTGCAAATCGGAAACCAGGGGTGACGGACAATGGGAGGAATTGGTGCCCCCGCGTGCACCGGGAGGATGGTCCATGGCCTGCGTGGCGCCGTTTTTAAATCTGGTTGGAAAAGGTTCCTAAAAGTCTTTGAAAATGGCCGGAAAATGTGCATGCACTTTACCCATTCGTACAAAGCCGGAACCCCTCCTCGAGTTGCGGGGGCCCAAAAAGGCTCCCCCAACATTTTGATATGGAGTTTCCACCCGTTGGTTTCCAGCCTGCACTGTTGGCCGGACGTATGAAAAAGAGAAGGCCCCATTAACGATTTTTTGAGATCCAGGAAGACAGAAGTCCCCCCGTGTAACTTGATGTTAGCCAGTGGCAGTATGCGTGAACCTGCCTTTTGTTGGCCATTCGAAAAGGAAACTTTTTATTTGCAGTGCCAGGCTACGGGATGAAAACTTTTCCACTGCTTCATGCCCTGGAACAATGCTGAAAAATCTGTTGGGGGGGGGACTGGGACGTGACGATAATCTGGGGCCCACATTTCGGTGGGGCTGAAATGGAGGGGGGAGGAGGACATTGGACAGAAGCATTGTTGGTGAAAGGAGTGGATTATCTACCCCGGTGACAAGAGAGGAGGAGCAGGAGGCGGGAGGAGGGGGTGGAGATGAAAGGAAAACGAGGCAGATGACCCCCAAGCACCGTGGCAGTTACAGTGGAAAGGGGCAGGGAGCCCCTCGGAGTCACTTGTGCAGTGGCCGAGCTTTTTCTTTTTGCCGGAGTACAGCCGAATGTCGATCCGGCAGGGGGGATGTTTTTTGGTCTAACCCTATTTGGGCCCCCGCTTTTCCGGTCCAAAATGGGAGCCTTTTTCCCAGTTTTTGAGAGGGAAGAAAAACTCAAATACTATAGGGGGAATTTCCCCCGTAATAGTTGGCTGCTGCCATGTGCGGCACGTCCCCCCTCTGAAATCTGCCGGGGGGTTCCTCAGCGCTCAAAATTTTTACTGCCGGGCCCGGGGGGGAAGGTGGGGGGGTAGGAGCAAGCCAGCTCCATCTTTTTTAAACTAAGTCTGCGGGCACTGATGAGCCGCTTCCTTCACCCCCTGTGAGGGGGCAGTCGCCAGCAGAAGCAGGACCTGGAGCATTCCCTGAACCAACAGGGGTTTTGGTATTGGACGCACTCTGCCCCCCCCAGTTAGAAGTTCCCCGGGGCTATGGGGGCCAAACTGGGTGTGGGGCCCCAAAATTGCCCCAGTTTTTCAGTGGGAAGAAGCTGTCCTGCCGGCCAGTAGTGTTTGGGTCGAGCGGGTGTTCAGGCGGGGGGGCATCGTTACCCCAAAGGAGAAACCCCCCTTTTTAAAAGGGGAAAAGTGGAACGATAACTTTGTCAAGATGAATCAGGTTGGATCGGCCGGATTTCAACACCAATGCCTTAGGGTCAGTTGGGTTCAAACTACCTCCTCAGCCACTATTCTGATGCCCCCAGCCCGATTTCCATTCATTGTGCCGTTTACACATCTGCCTACCCCCCACTTTACCCGGGATGGGATTGCCAAACCAACCCCAACACTCTGTCATTGAGCACTCTATGACCCATGCTGCTGCTGTGGTGCGCCATGTCCTCCCCTTGTCATTGTGCCACTGCCTAACCTCATGCTGCTGCCCGGGGCCTCCGCCTCGTCATTGTGCCGCTCTGTGGCTTTTTCCTGTTTTGCCCCCTCCGAATGTCATTGTGCCCCTGATTCTTTTTTGCTGGCCCGCCGTGAACCCACACTGTGTATTGTGGCCCCTTGTGGCCCCCTTTCTGTTTTTTCCGCCTCCAAAAATGTCATTGTGCCCCTGCCTGATTATGCTGGGTGCTGTCGTGACCTCCACACTAATTGTGCCATCTGTGGCCTAATTTTCTGTTTTGCCCCCTCCAGAAAGTCATTTGCCATGCCTGTTCTATGTGCCGCCGTGAATCCCCTCCGTCATTGTGCCACTTGTGGTTCCTCTGTTTTGCCACCTCCAGAATGTCATTGTGCCATGCCTGATCTCATGCTGCTGCGTGTTTTACCTCCACACTGTTCATTGGCCACTCTGTGGTTCATCCCGTTTTGCCACCCCGAAAAAAGTCATTGTGCCACCCTGATCCATACTGCTGCCGCGTGACCTCCGCTCTCAGTCTTGTGCCCTCTGGGCTTTTTCCTGTTTTGCCACCCCCAGAATGTCATTTTTGGGCACTGCCTGACTATGCTGTGCTTTGGACCTAAAAATGTATCATTGGGCACTTGTGGCTTCATCCTGTTTTGCCACCCCAGAATGTCTTTTTTGCCCTGCCCTGACCTATGCTGCTGTGGCTGCCAATACCTCCCACTCTGTCAATAAAGTTGCCACCTGAGCCTCAGCTTGTTTTTTTCCCCGCTTTGCTGGATGAAATTTTCGGGTTAAAATTCCCCCCCCTTGTTTTTTTTTGGTCAGTTTTTCCTTTTTAGTGCCCAAAGGGGAAATTTTATAGTGAAGCGATTTAAGGCGGGGGCGTCATTGCGTGTCATACTAAAAACAAAATTGTATGAAAACCAAACCAAACTCCCTCTGCATTTTAAGATGTCCCAAAAGTTCTACAGCACCCTGCAGGCTCTGTGCGCCGGAAATAGTGCTTTTTTAACGCGATTCGTGCCAAAATAATTCGGAACTAAAGAAATTTTTTTGGAAATTTTTGGCGAGTGACCCGAATCGAAATTTGAGAAAATTGCCTCTTAGTCAATTACCAGGATTCAATCTGTCAGTTTTGATTTTACAAAACTTAGAGTGGGGGGTTTGGCCCCCTCCCAGTGGGTTAGATACCCTCGATGGTGGGAAAAGGGTCAAATAGTTCTGCGATAGAAACTTCCACAAGAAACCTAATCCATGGGGGCGAGGAGGGATTGTATAATATTCATCATCTGCCAATCAGACAACAAAAAGGAAGTATATCATGCACTGTGTATCGGCAAGCTTCCAATTAGTTGCCATATTTTCCTACAGACGGGTGGTGATTCTTCCTTTAAAGAAGCACAAAAACTCAAATATAGTCTGGAGTGTGATAGGTGAAAAAAAAACCCGATGTTAGTTTTCCCGAGGCTTTTGGAGAAGTCAATACAAGAGCAAAAGTTGTGATAGAACAGAGGGGAACACACTTCTCAAAAACACCAACAAGGACATGCTGACCCCATATATTATATATAATGCTTAAATAAAGCTCCTCAGTACAGTATAGGCCCAATATGGTACCAAATAAAGTCTCTATGGGGGGTAAAATTGAAGTTTTTCATTAACCCCAACTCTCCTTCCCGATTTTCGTTTTAAAGGTTGTACAAGTCTGTAAGTTATTGGGTTTGGAGAAATTTTAAAATTTAATATAGATGTATTTTTTTAATTTCTCAAATTTTAAAAATATGTGAAAGGGGTCGGATTCGGTTTTATAGTCAATTACAAAATGGTTTTAATCTGTTTAAAAAACCTTTTTTTAATAAACATCATAAAACTAAAAAATAACAAAGTTTTACTTTCTTCCCTTGCAGATTCTGCAAAAATAAAACCCCCCAAATTAGTTTCATTATTTTTAAACTTTCTTTTCCTATATATCCCCTTTTTACTATCAATTTCAAAAATAAACCAATTATCCTTTCCAAAAAACACCCTCTGGTTAGGTTAAATGGGGGGAACCCAACCCCTAACTTAAAATGTTTTAACCTTATTTTTTTTCAGTTTAAAATTTTGTGGAAATTTTAATATTGTTACCGTGGCTTTTGAAAAAATAATCCCCCCGTTTTGTGTTGGTCCGGAATTTAAAATTTGTACTATATTTCTCATAACGTCAAAAAAGGTGATTTGGATTTGTTTAAAAAGGAGTAAAAAAGTATGAAATAAAGACAATGGTTAAATGGTTGGTGTTCACTGGAATATGAGACCCGCCTGAAACCCAACAAAAAACCAAAGGTGACAATTTTTGGGGCGGCAAGGAAAAACCAAAAAAATTGAAGCCCCTGGGGACAGCAATGGGCAGCTTAAAAAAGGTCAAAAAAATGCTAAAAAAATGCAGATGTGTGGGGCTTTTGTGAGATTGTCAAAATTTGGGTTTTTGGGGGTTTAAAGGGGCTTTGGGACTACAGATCCCATACCCACTGCAAAATTTTGAAAAATGTGCTGTCGGAGCAGGCGGGGGTTAAATCTAGTATTAAACAGGGGTTTTTGTTTCCCGGCAGGGGGGGGTTTAGCAATTTTTTTCCCTTTTCCCCTTTGTTTTTTATTGTTTTTTTTTTTCGCACCCAGTTTGTTGGTTTTCGATTACATCGTGATGCCCCCATCTTTTTACCAGTCGAAAAATTTTTTGTATGGAATGTTTTTTGGTTGAAACCTTTAGTACATTAAATTTCTGCGTTTTTTGATCCTGTTTACCTCTTGGGTATGGGGGGCGTTTTTAAAAGAAGGAAGGGAGCATGGTTAGGATAAATTGCAGGTTTTCCTGTTGGTTTGGGTACGGATGCTGCATGTGCGGCTCTTTATAATCTCATGGAAAAGGGGAAGGGGGGGTTAATTCGTTTATTTAAATAGGGGTTTAATGGGTTTTTATTTTTTAAAAAAAAAAAGGGGGAAAAAAAACTTTGCTAGGGCTCAATGTTTTTTTCTTAAAGTTTTTTTGGGGCAATCTTTCCAAAACTCACATTTTAACACCCTGAAGTTTCTTTGTCCCCATTTTATAAGCCCTCACATATGGGGCATGATAACTAGGGCATATGTGAACAAGGTACAATTCTTTGATTGTGGAACACAATTTCAGATATTAATATCAATGAAAACATGGAGCAATGGTTTATTAATGTTGACTTAATTTGGATATATTGTATCTGACACATTGAAATCTATTTTAATCCAGTTTAACCTCTCGAAATTTTATATTAGCTTTCATAAAAACTAACGAAAGCTGGATAAGAATAAGTAGGACATATTGAAAGTCCGTAAAGTAAAAAATTGATTATAGAGTTGTCTTGTTACTTTATTAAAAGTTTACTAAGATCTACTAACATTTTTCAATAATTTTTGATATTCTAGGTTTGTGTTTTGATACTAATTTATGTATTGTTCTTACTAACCTTTTATAGGTTCCGTTGAGAAAGGTCCTTATTGAACCAAAATGTTCAATGTAAATGGGATCTAATATGTGATTTAACTCCACAAGTTGTTAAATATTAAGCTGGATGAATAATGTTTTGTGAATAAGTATTTGTTAAAAAAAAAAAATTTGATACCTTCATAAATTAACTCATGGTGGAATTTTTGGTTTTTAAAAAGAGTGCAGCCTTTTTTTATTTTGGAATGGATTTGGGCTTTGCACCATGTATGATAAAATGAGTGCCGGGGACCTGAATATACACTCACGGCCCCTTTTTTGGTCACCCCGTAGTAATGGGGTTGGACCCCCTTTTTGCCTTCAGAATGCCTCAATTCTTCGGGATGATTCCCAAGGTGTTCAGCGATGTCAATTGGTACCGGGGCCCCAAAAAGGGGCCGAAAATTTTTCCCCACACCATGACCCCACCACCCGCCTGAACCGTTGTTACAAGGAGGTGGATCCATGCTTTTGTTGTTGCGCCAAATTCGACCCCACCATCCGAATGTGCACGGGAAAAAGAGACTCATCAGACCCGCAACGTTTTTTCCCAATCTTCTACTGTCCAATTTCGATGAGTTGGGGTTTTTGGAGCCCCGTTTTTCCCGTTTTTGCTGAAAAAGGGGTGGAAACCGGGGGTGGGCTTCTGTGTGTAGCCCATCTGCCCCAAAGTTCGCCTTTCTGTGCGTTTAGGATCTTTCTGCCTACCTTGGTTGTAAGGGTGGCTATTTGAGTCCTGTTTTCCTTTCTTCAGCTCGAACCAGTCTGCCTTCTTCCTTTGACCTTGGCATCAACAAGGTTTTCCCCCCCAAGGACTGCCGCTCCTGGATGTTTTTTCTTTTTCGGACCTTCTCTGTAAACCCTAGAGTGGTTGTGGTGAAAAACCAGGAGATCAGAGTTTTTTAAAAATCGGGCCAGCCCCTTTTGGCACCAAAAACCCCTGCCACGTTCAAAAGGAATTTAAATACCTTTTTCCCCCCTACTGGCTCGGTTTTGAAATGCGGAGTTGTCTTGCCATATCTACTGCCTAAATGCATGAGTTGCCGCCATGTATTGGTATTGAAATAAAGTGTTAACGAGCAGTTGGACAGGTGTACCTAATAAAGTGGCCAGTGAGTGTATACTCACCTAGGGTGGCCTACGCTTCACCCACAGCCCCAAGTACAGGCAGGATGAAGGAGTTTGCATACTACTTTCACCATACCACATATCCCAAATCATTCCTCCCACAACCTCTCTCCCTTTCCCTTTAAGGTTTACAGCCTCAGATTCTTTTGGGTACTTTTAGAGTTGCAGTTGTATACAGACCTCCCCGGCTCACCTCACCAGTTTCTGGATTATTTTGCTACGTGGCTTCCTCAGTTCCTCTCTATGGAAATACCCACTCATGGGTGATTTCAACATCCTAACTGGAAACCACTTATCCCCCTCCGATTCTCAGGTTTTTTTTACTAACATCTTCCCTTGGCCTCTTGCAATTTACAGAGTCTCCCACTCACAAGGATGGGATATCTCTATTTAGTTTTCTGTCATCTTTGCTCAATTTCTAACCTTACTAATTCTTATGCGCCCTCCGATCATAACCTTATCTCCTTCACTATCACGCACTCTCAGCCTTCTCTGGGCACATCTGCCAATCACACATTCAGGAATCTCCACACTACAGTATTAACACTCAGGAACTCAGACACCCAACAGCCCTCACTGTCCCTAATCTCTGTCCTGACCTGGCTGTCAAACCAATACAATGAAACACTCAACCACCCTGGACATATTGACCACTCACACACCACCAGAGTCAGACACTGGCAGACTTGGCACATACCTCAGACTCTTTCTGCAGCAATGTTCCAGCTGTGCTGAATGTCTGTGGAGAATGTTAAGGCTACTTACAGACTTTCTCCATTACAAATTTGTGTTTAGGATTTACCTCACAGCACTTCACCATACCAAACAAGACTATTTCACGTCCCACATTTCAACATTAAACAATAACCAAGAACTGACACGTTCCACTCCCTCCTCCAGCCTAAAGTTCAGGCACTGGTCACTGACATCTGTGCTGAACACCTTGCCACTCAGTTCCCAAGTAATACCCATCCTGCCCCCCACCCCCTGCATAGCCTCTAGTTTGCTCTCTGCACTTGACCCAAGGACAGAAGTATCCAGGCTTCTCTCGTCTGCTCAGCCCACTGCCTGCTCTAGTGACCGCATTCACTCCCACCTCACCCAGTCCATTTCGCTAGTGGTCATAGCTCCATAGCTCACCTAACTGCAATTTTCAACCTCCCCCTCCCCTCAACCCACTGGGATCTTTCCATCCTCATTTAAACATGCTGTCATAACCCCTTTACAAAAATAGCCCACTCTGGTCCCGTCCTGCATCAACCAGTCTCCAACCTTCATCTCCAAACTAGAATGGCCGGTCTACTCGCCTAATCCACCATCTCTCTTCTCAACCCTCTGCAATCAGGTTTCCTGCTCTAGCTAAAGTCTCAAATGATCTCTTGGCAACTACTCATCGTCGCTTCTTCTGGAGCGCTTTTCTTTTTGCAGGAAATCAGGTTAACAGATTTGTCGATCATCAGGAAGGCCAAGAGCGAATGGAGGGCAGGGTCTTCCTACTGTTCTCTTGCAGCCGAGCTATATATATAGATATTTTTTTTACTGCATAGGTAGAATGCAGATGAGTTCCTGAACTCAAAATGGGGAGATTTTGGATTTTAGAGGTCTTCATGAAGCAACAAGAACTCAGGATGATCAATGGAACAGGTGTGCAGCTTTTCTGGTTTGAGCCGTTCCTGAAGTGACCGTAAACTGCGCCCTTGATGATTTGATGGGGTGATCAGAGAATAGGAATTTAAGTGGGCGATTGACAGCTTAGCTATCAAGACTATCCCAATGGGGATAGCTTAAAGTCAGAATATTATAAGACCTTTAAGAACATTTAGTTTCCTCTCGGAGGTAATGAATGAGTGTCTCTCCTCGGGCACTTTGCTGAAGTCAATGAGAAGGTCTGCTCTGATCATCCTGTGGAAAGGGTAAAATCTCGGTCCCACATTGTGCACACTGTGTGGAGCAAAAGTGCTTTTTAATAGGCAGTTTTGCCAGGTTTTATCAATACAATTCACAACACAGCTTTAAAGAAGGCTGGTCAAAGATACAACCAATTTCCAAAAAAGTGTAATAAACCAAGTATGAGAAAATAAAACTGATTACAGAAAATAGTGTGATATTAAGTACATTTGTGAATATGGTCATTTACAAAGGTTAAATCTTACGACATCGCCCAGGGCTTTTTGCTTCATCTGTTTTTAATGCTTCTGCCATTGAGAAGTGGGAATGGCAAGAACCTGAAGTGAATTACCAATGCCACAGTGTCCTGGGCATCCGGGTAAATCAACCCTGGGTGCAAGAATCCTGTACACCCGGGTCCAGGCTTCTGACTTTACTTCCAGTTACAATACTCCAACACCATTCTACACAGATTGCACCTAGTGTGATAGTCAACATAGAATCACTCCATAGTCAAATTCCCCCAACCACAGTTCTCCCCAGTTTGTTAGATAGCGCTAAATATGTTTCAAAAAATGATACAGTAGATGTTACACAAATACAAACACCGGCTAGTGAACCAAAAAATGTTGATTTTCTTTCTAATAGTTTGATAATGAGCACAGAAAGGGAGTCACATGTCACAATAGACACAGCAACACCAATATTAAATACGCAACCTGGGACTCCTTTTTTTAAACATGAATCCACGGCTGAACGTTTTCAACACCATAGAGGAACAATTAGTAGCACAAACTCAAATATCGGACCGAAAAAGAAAATTTACATTAGAGGAGTGAGAGGAGCCACAAGCAGGCAAATGTACAAAACTAGATAGGACAAGTTCAGAAAACAAAAAAGAGCATTAAAAAAAGCAAAAATTATTAAAAACCATAAAAAAATTTTCAATCTTCTTATGATTTAAAACCAGTAGAGACCAAGATGTTACAAAAGGACTAGGTTTTAGTCCTGATAATCAGTTAGATGACTTTGTGGTCCAAGACCTGCAAAGGTTTGGAAGGAACCCTTGACAGATTTTTTTTTAATAAAAACAGTCATAGAAAAATGGGAACAGAGAAATATCTGACCCTATGGAGAGTCCAAATCAAAATCAGACCAGGGACAAAGGTTAATAGAGTTTTATCGCTACAAAGATCATGTCAGATTATCAGGACAGTAAAAATAAGCACTTTTGTAATTGGTTTGCATTACCTCTGTCACTTGGTTTAGCAGATATGAGCTTTTCTATAAATCTATTCTGTTTCTGCTGCTGGTCGGGACACGCCCCCTGTCCGGATCCCACCCCCTAAACACCCTCACTGCACTTCTCAACTGCCTGCACACTGTTTTCTCCCCTCTGAGCTGTTAAAATCGATAGTGAAAGCAAGGTCTGCTGGCTCTATACACATCTCCCAGCTCTGGGGTGAATGATCTGGGAAATGACTGCCTGTTTAAGTCACAGTACCTTCATACAGTATTATAGAGTCTCCTGCCTGTTAAAAGGGGGAGAGGAGGAGGGGGGAGGGTAGTGTGCATTGCTCCATATAACCCAGTCTGCTTCGGTCAATATAGGTGTTAAAAGAAAAAAACTGAACTGATGATGTTTTTTACTAGCTAGCTGATCCCCTCACCGTGAAATTTATACAAAAGAATTACCCCAAAAAATGTATTGGATGGCGCTAGAAATAAAAGTTGAGACCATCACAGACTAACTTTCTAGAATCTAGAGAAAGAAAGGAGAAAGATTATGGGCTTTGTTTTACCACCACGCATAATTCGCAATATAAAGAGGTTAAGACAATCATGACTAAACATTGGAATATTCTAAGACTAGATCCATTGTTTAAAACTGTATTTCCTAATACCCCACAGTTTGTGTAAAGGAGGGCTAAAACCCTCAAGAATATTTTAGCACCATCTCGCCTGAAACAGCATAAAGAAGTTGCCCCCTCAGAAAAGTTGGAAGAAAACAAGAAATTAGGTTCCTTCCCATGCAAACATCCTAACTGTAAATGCTGTAACATGCTAGTTGTGGGAGAGAGTTTTAAGTCATTTTCTACTAGAGATTTTTTTTAAAATATGGAATTTAACATGTGCTAGTTCATATGTCATTTCTTGTCGTTGTGGAGTACAATATGTTGGCAAGACCTCCATGAAGTTGTCTCGCAGAGTAATAAATCATAGATTTTATATTAAACATGGCAAATTGCTATATAGTCTCCCGAGACACTTCATGGAGGTACATTTCAGCACAAATCCTAATTTTAAGGTACAGCCTATAGAGTTTATCCATCCAAACACTTTTGATGGACAGAAAAAATTGAGCGCAAGGGAGGTGTATTGGATGTATAAGTTAGACACGGTTGGACCACATGGCTTGAATGAGATTCAGGAGGTGATGGTATATTTCATACCTTTTAATATATATATTTAAAAGATCTTTTAATACATATTTTTATATTTTTTTTTATATTTATTATGTGTACTTCTGTGAGGAAGAATTCACTTTATTGCATCCCCCATTCTGTATCTAGTCAGATCACGGCCTTCCCCCATCACAGGACAAGCCAATTTACATTTAATCAGCACACTCTCTTCCCCAATGCCTCTATAGGAAGTCGCCACAGCATGGGTCAACCCATGAAAGATCCTCATGTAATCTAATTAGCACTGAACAAATGCTAATCCCAGCTTCAAGACTTCAATCAATCAAAACCCCCGGTCGTCTCCGATATTCATATCGATTCACTCATAACTGGTGTAAGCGGGTTCATATCGCAAAATAGGAGCTCCCCGCACGCACAGGCCCAATTTCCCCCCGGGTTTTCCCGGACGCATGGGGACCGAGATATCCAGAACTGGGCCTACGGGTCCATAAGATAAGCATGTTTGATATCCAGGCTCAGGAAAGTCAGATGGTTCTGATGGTACCACCGGGTCGGTTCTGTGCCAATGCCTCCGAGTTATAGTCCATTTTTGGTTCTGTATCAAAACTGCAAAGACCTGAGTGGAGGAGTTTTATAGACCGTCCCAGGGTGTTAGGGGGCTGCCAAGTGGGCTGCCCCCGCAATATAAACCAGGGGCCAGGGTTTGGGTCTTCCTGTTTATCCAAGGAGGGGGGTACCTGAGAGCGGTCCAGTAACATCATCACGCAGCGCCAGGCCACATCTGCCCCCCGTGCGGCCGGGCACCAAGCAACAATGGTAACTTGACTTATTTAACTGCCTTTTGTCGTAATCCATAATTGTATTTTGCACCTCTCTTTACCTGTAATATTATTATCCATCTTGTATATATTATCTGTCTAGTGTGCCCTCCAAGGGCTAATTAAATATGAACTTTAATCTGATTAGTCTGTTTTAAATCAACGCCTCACAACGCCTAATTCTCGTCTAGTATATATAGCTACCCAAGGGGTTGGTTCCTGACCCTGCTATAAAGTCGGTAACGGACCGGCTTATAACTAAAACGAGAGAACGGTGGCAGCATTGTTTTTTCTCCTGTGCCGGTGTGGGCGGGAATAACAGTGGAACAGTATCTGCAAACCTTAGCTCCCCCAAAGGGGGCAGCGCAACGTCGAGATACACCCCAAGTCAGGCCGCCATCCCTCAAGTGGGCCGACGGACTAGGCTGTTTTCGTCACAACATCTTTTAAGTATATATATTTATAATAAGCCCCTTCCTGTTATAGTAACATCCAGATAGGATTGTCCGTTTGAGATTAAAAATGGTATTAATAGTATGTTTTTTTCTTATTGTGAATAAATATGTCTTTCTTTTTAGGTGTATCTTAAAGTTGGCTGCTGAAAGTGCTAATCGATATGTATATTTTAAATGGATTGTAATTTTAATTTGTTTTTATGCATGTATTGTTTACAATGACAATTACAATGACATTGTATCCTATTGTGACTACTTACTGTTGACATTGTTTCTATATGAATGTATCTTACTAGAAAGCCTCTGTTTGAAATTGGGATGTGTATTTAAACCAGCTTTGTTATACGGTTCAATTCATCTGAGGAAGTGGGCGTTGAAGCCCACGAAAAGCGGCATTTTATTCTAATAAATAGCAACCTAAATCTTTAGTGCTCAGTCCTAATACTCTTTTTGTACGGCTTTTTGCGCTCTAGAAACACGTTTGTGTTCTATTTCTGATTGGCAGATCAACCACAAACTACCTACCGTCCTCGGCGTTCCATGTGGACACTGAGCGGGAAGCGGGCTGGAGCTGTAGCCTTTACATATTTACAAAGCGAAGCCATTACACGAGCTGTACTGTGGAATATTACAGCAGGACCAGAGAGCAAGGTTCATGCAATGATTTAACCCTGCTCACACTGCATAGGTTTCATTTGTGCTCTTGTCTTCTGTTACATGACCCCCCCCCCCCACCGGAGCTCGAAGTTTTATCTTCCTGCCTGGCTGTTGGATCTTTGTTTCTTCAGTTACAAGACTTAGTTACTTAAACAAAATGGTGGCCACGACCTAATGCGGTGTCAACTTAAAAAGTAAGGCAAACAATAATCTGGGCCGTTATGTTGTTTTTGACCTTGGGGGGCCCCACTTCCAAAGTTTAAAGTAAGATACACCTCTTCTAGACAGGAAGATAAGCCAAGTGTATATATTAAGTGTAAACAGACTTATTGACATGATGTCTCCTTGTTTCTATGGTACAAAGTCATAAGACTTTGAAATATCTGAAGGGGGAAGTGTCTATGTATATGTGGATAGATAGCTATGCATGCTAAATATATAATTATATAAATCAAAAAGGTATATGGAATTTTATGTAAGGGGGCGTACATGTTGACATTCCTATTTAGCTTGTGGTTTGCCTGGACCAACACTGGAATTTAACTGGGGGGAAAGTGGCCAAAATATATCCTGAACCTGGAAGTTATAGCTGGCAACAAACCAATTGTCCCATTCTGCTGGTACACGTGACTATTTGTTCTTTTGTCTCCTTTAGCCTTCGGAAACATGGAATGGAGACCAGGTGGCCAGGGATACATCTTGTGTTGTATATAATATACGTGATAGTTGGGGGATGCTAACCATGGATACACAACCCAGTACTCGGGACAGTGTCTTCCTCCTTCTGTCTCTATCAGGAGAGTCTGCTCAACACTATAAGCAAAGAGGACTCCCCCCCCCCCCCCCCCCACAATCCTGTCCACTCTCCTGCGGAAGACCTGCCTCACCTAGAAAGCAGCTTCAGTGTCCTCTGGCTGAGTATCTACCACCCTCTCCTCTGCTTGAACCTTTTAGCCGATTCTCCTTTCACTGTCCTCCTAATCCTCCTCTTCCTTACCTCTGTATTAACCCCTTACATCTCCCTGGTTCCCACTGCTCAAGGAATAGGGACAGGGACAGAGATTGTGATACCAGACAAAGAGGGAAATTCGTGGATCACATTGGTGTTCATTGCATCCCATTGTATTGAACATCCTTTCGCACTGTAAAATATCCCTATTACAAAATACCAGCAGGTTAGAGGTATAGGCTTCACATTATTTTGTATTAACTTTGTAACATAAAATAAAAGTCATTTGTTCAACTAGCACTACATAGGCTACAAAAAAGTGAAACCAGTGAAAGTTTCAGCACTGGTCAATTCTGGGTGCAGCACCATTAGTGTAGCCCTAGGTGTCAGGGAGAACCTGGAGTGGGGCAGGTTTGGTCACTGGACCATGAAAAGGCTTTTGATAGTGTTAACTATGAGTACCTTTGGTCACCTCCAAGTTACGGCCTGCCAGAGGTTTGTAAATTGCTGAAGACTGTGTACAAAGGAGCTGAGCGTTTTCTACTTGTGAAAGGAGGAATCCTAGACGCCAATATAAAATACCAACATTGGATTGGCCTACATATCCCAGATGGGACAGTTTCCACACAAAACACAGTAAATCCATGGTCTTCAGCCAGGCAATCGGATCTCATGAATTCTGTTCCAACAGAGCAGACAAGTGTCCATTCAAACCAACTTATGACAGTTTTTGCAATCAGGGCAACCATCCCACTTAAATTAACCAAATCAGAGCTGCCAAGACACCTAAAACCCCCCTTCTCCAATGCAAAGAACAAGTACCTCTAGCTGTCGATTGTAGATGACCAACAGAAGTACAGGGTTGTTTTCCCAAGAAAGAAAAAATTTATAAACTAATAAATGTAGCAGAGATGACCTTGACAGATAACGCACCATGATATCAGGGCACAAAAAGCTCAACTTTTTTCACTGCTTTTCAGTGGCTTTTATTTGTGATTGAGGAACAGAAAGCCGTACTATCAGTCAAGCTAAACTCTGCTACATCTGATCTGACCAACTGGAAACAATATTCCCAGACCTTTTCCAACTAGGTTATGCACCACCTTCAAATTTGAGAAATATAATTAAAAAAGACGTTCATTACCATCCAATACACAAAGTGACTGATCCCTGCAATGTAAGGAGCTGCAGAACCAGATCTCACAAAGACTATATAAGTATCTCCAACATATATCAGGACTACAGGCACACAGCCGTATACAGAGAGCAGCAGAACTATAAGACCCTGGAGACATACACACCGCATCCAATGTTGTGTACCTGGTGGTGTGCATTAAATGTGCTAAGGTCTGTTGGAGAAACCAAGCAAAACAAAGAAAGGTTCCACTACCAAACAAAATCAACACCACACACACGCTGTCTTGGACTTGATATGTAGAATATTCCACTTTTGGGATTCTTGCATATTTCCCCAAAAAATCCAAAACATAAGCCTGTAAATCTAAGGAAACGCATCTCAGAAGTGGAAACACAAACCAATCTAAGGATGGTTGAAAGGTGTAAAACCACTGATGAGAAAAACCTGCTACGTAGAGGCACTAAGGACCTACTGAATAAAGATAGACCAAAGGATCCCTTCTAAATGGCAGCATCGCAGTCACCATAGATGTGGAATCTCTATATTCCACTATCCCACATGACTATGGGCTGCCCACGTGCCTGGTGTATCTTGAATCCTCAATCACATTAGCCTGTAGTAAAGACTGCTTAAAAAAAAAAAAAAAAATGTTTGTGGATAAACTTTGCCTCAAAGATTTCTGCTCCATACTGGATCTGCCATGGGCAGTAGAACAGCGCCACAACATGCCAACCCGATTGTGGTAGACCTAGACAGTGACATTTTGTCATTCTGCTCTGTCAAAGCCATTGCATATTTCCATTACATTGAGGATATTCTGATCATCTGCACTGAACATGCACATGACCTTATGAATATCCACAAAAATACATGATTTATCCCACCATAAACTTCACACTGTACTACTCATACACAGGGCTAAACTTTCTGGACACCAATGTAACAAATGGAAAGTCTTCAATACAGACATCCCTGTAGCAGAAACCATTTGATCGGCCACCATAACCCAGATGGGACATTATCCATCTGAAACCTATTAAGCCTATAATCTACCAGACACTCAACACCACATCTGTTCCAGTTCAGCAGACCAGGATCTCCACCTAAACTAGCTTAACTGAAGGAGGGGTTGGGGGGGAATTATCAGGACAACCATCTCACTTCAATTGCCACCTCAAAGGCACCAGGACACCCAACTTTAATACAAAGAAAAAAAAAATGAACCATGTCCCTCTGGTAGTGGCCCACAATTCATAGCTAGAATTTAGAAAAGTGACCTATACAAGGCTGACCATCTGGAAACAATATTCCTGGATCCTCCCCTATTAGGTTATCGGCACCCTTCAAAATTTGTGCATGTTAAATTAGAAGTTTATTGCCATCCAATACCCAAAGAAGCCGATCACTACAATGCAAGGAGCTGCAGAACCTGACCTCACATAATGACCACAGACAGGATAAGGATCCTCAACAGAAGGACTCACACCTGCTCTACATCCAAGGTTGGACCTGGTTCTAAGGCCTGGATGTCTGTTGATTAAATGTCCCATTGGGGCTCTAAGTTTTTGCCCTTTCTCCAAAACAAAGGATGAGGTCCCACCAGATATTTCCTGTGCAAAACTTTCTCATAGGGCTTTATGGCCGCTATCACATCTAAGAGTATGTTTACACCGTCATTGCTGAGCATATATTTCAGCAAAACACGCCCCGCAATTACACTAACTCATAGCTCTCGTTGAGGGCTACGATTACATGACGTTTTCCCTGGTGTAGAATATACAGCGGAGAAAAAAAATTGACGTCACTTCTTCCCAGTGTTTACACATCAGGAGAGAGAGTCAGCAAAATCCGACTGTCCGTGTTTTAGAAGTCCATGCTGGCCACTGACAAAAGTCAAAGTCAAGCCCTCATCTCACACCTTGGAGTACTGCAACACTCTTCTGTGCGATACAGCAAAGAAAAAGATGTCAGCTCACCCAATATGGCATTAAGCACCATCTCCTGCACGTTTCCCGTCTGGAGACAACCTAGTAAAGCATGCATTGAAGGTAGATGAAACAGCAAAAGATCCGGGGAAATGCAGGCAGCAGCATAAAACTTAAAGACTGATTACAATATTAAAATCATGGCAAAAAAGCAAAGTAGTATCCCCCAAGAAAAAAGGAGGTAGCCAAAATGGCTAACACGTTTCGGGTATACACACAGTACCCTTACTCATAGCCACACTCTTCTGTGGCCCGCCATCTAGTACTCTTGCTCCCCTTCAATCCATCCTCAACTACTCTGCCAATCCCTGCACTGGTTACTCCCTGCACAGCGAACTCAATTCAAGCTACTAACATAAGGCTCTATATAACCTCTCCTTTCTATACATATCTGCGTTAATATCATAATACCTCCCCTCACAGGACCACCTTCTCTACTCAGTGTCAACTCCTCACTCAACTGTCTCCAGACTTCTCCCGTGCTTCCACCAAACTCTGGAACTCACTGTAGTGAAGTTCACGGTTTTATGCCTCATTTCAGAATTAGATATACATGCATCATCTTTTTGCTATATTACTGTATTAAGTATTTTGCTGTGTGCGCATCTGTTTAACCATATGTCGCACTGTAATCTATTTCTGCTCAACTGTGCTTGACCTTTGTAACCTCTGCTTCAATAATAAGTGTTCAAAGAGATCTATCCTCCACTGTGCTACTGAGAGAAAGAGCAGGCATCTTTCAACTATTCTTAGGAGCTGTTTCTATGTATGGTAATCTGCAGACACAGTCCTGAAACCCCCTGTCAGCTAGAAAAATACTATAAAACACCACATCTTACGACCATACTTCAGCCTCTACTGGAACAGATAGCGTGAAGATGTAAAATGTTTTTGCTGTGCATTTAAGTGTTGCTATATTTGTAACCTTGGTTGTGGTACATGAATTCCCCTGGTCTGGCAAACCACCTGTGTGAATGCCGATTTTTCCTTGCTTTTCTCATTAGTCTAGCTACCTAATGCTCTATTTTCCTTTCTTTTCGGGTTTTGCCAGCAAGGAACAATGCACCAGAACTGAGGAAATGTTCATAATATTGTACAAATTATCTGTTAACCCCTTAAGGACTCCGTTTTTTTTTTTTTGGTGACACGTTAGTTTTTCCCTCCTTGCCTTCTGAAAGCCATAACTTTTTTATTTTTCCACCTACATAGACACGAGGGCTTTTATTTTGCGGGACAAGATGTACTTTCTAATGGTGTTATTCACTATACAATAGAATATACTGGGAAACCGCAAAAAAAATTCCAAGTGGGACAAATTGTGAAAAAAAAATGTATTTTCGCCATGTTTGCGGGGGTTTTGCTTTTACGGTGTTCAATCTTCGGTAAATATAATGGTGTTATCTGTATTCTACAGGTTGTTACGCATTCGGCAATACCAAACATGTAGGGTTTCCGTTATGTTTTGGTACCGTAAAAAAATTCCAAACATTTTTCTATTTTTGAAATTCGCGCCACGGCGCCATTTTGTGCGACCAATAACTTTTTTGTACTAACACCTACAGACGTCAGTGAGGGGACATTTTTTGGTGGCTGAAGTGTACTTATCGCTAGCAGTTTGGAATGCATGCGACTTTTTTGATCATTTTTATTCTATTTTATGAGTGACGTAAAATGACCAAAAAACGCAATTTTGGCGTTTGGAAATTTTTTTCTTCTAAAGTGTTGAACGTACGGGATAAATGAGGTTATATTTTAATAGATCGGACTTTTTCGGACACGGCGATACCAAGTATGTGTAACTTTTTTATTATTTTAATCATTTTATTTGTAAAATGGGGAAAGGGGGGTGATTAGAACCTTCAATACTTTTTTTGTACTTTAAAACTTTATTTTATTTTATTTTTTTACTGTAACATTGAGGCCACCTATGGTACTTGACCACTAGGTGGTGCGATTGTTAATACAACCTAATGCATTGCATAGGCAATGCATTAGGGTGTACAAAGATGGCGGTTTCCCCACTTCCTGTCTGCGGACGGAAGTGGGGCAAACCGGCCAGGGTAAGTGACGGGAGCCTTCACAAGGCTCCCCACCACCATGCCAGGTCGTCGGATCGGCGCAGCGTAGCTGCGTCGCTGCCGATGACCGTACCGATCGGTGCACGGCACCGATCGGCGTTAATTCAGACGCCGCGGCCATCTTTGCCGCGGTGTCTGATGGGTAAAACAGCGCCAGCGGGCGGAGCCACCCGCCGGCACTGTTACTGCTGGGTGTTAGCAGCGATTAGCCGCTAACACTCAGCGGCTGTGCGGGGGGGGTCGCGGCGCGATCCCCCTGCAAAGCCCTTTAGCGGCCCTGGGACGTACTCATACGCCCAAGGTCGTTAAGGGGTTAAAAAATAATGATTTTGTGTTATATCGTCAGGGCTGACACACCCTACAGCAGCTGCACTAATACAGGTAAGTAAAAGATATAAGAGGCAGGCCAGCAGAATCTGTGGTGTTTTATACAAGTGGGAACTCCCACAATCCTTTGCAGTTTTCCCTATAAAAGGACTCCATGGAACACATGGTTAGATGAATGTGGAAAGCTGTGCTGTTAACACCATATAACTCTGTAGGAAGACAACAGCCTGAAGTGCAAGGATACTGTCAGGGGCGTAGCTACAAGGGGTGCAGCGGTAGCAGTCGCTACCGGCCCCAGCAGCCTGAGGGCGCCCAAAAGCCCTCCTGCCACATAAGATACCAGCTTTGTAAATGGCTGTGGGGCCCAATTTCACTTTTCGCACCCGGACCCAAGAGCTTTAATTTACGCCTCTGTTTACTGTTTTAAAGTGTGGGGCTGTTTTTTAATCCTAAGTGGTTTTTTTTTTTTTTTTTTGCTGTTGAAAACAAACAACTCCTTTGGATTATTTTTGAAAAAAGGCCTGTTCATCCTTCTGGAAAAATTCCATGCTTCACAGGTAGGCCACCTGATCCCTCATTGCTGGGCCATAAGTAGAGATGGGCGAATTCCTCGAAATTCAGTTCGCTCACTTCGCCGAATAAGATAACTTCGTTCCGAATTTCTTCGGGACGAATCACGTTAAAAAGCAGCTATTTCCAGGCTGCACAGAGCCTGTAGGGTGGTGTAGAACGTTGTGCCATGCTTAAATATGCAGAGGGAGCTTGGTTTGGTCTTCATACAATGTTGTGTTTTAGTATGACACGCACATGACTGCCGCCGCTCTTAGAATCGCTTCACTATAAAATTCCCTGGGCACTTAAGAGGGCAAAACTGACCAAAAAACTGAAGCGGGAATGTTGCCTGATAAAGTCATGCCAGAGAAAGCTGGAAAAAAACAAGCTGAGAGCTCAGGTGGCAACATTAGTGACAGAGTGTGGAGGTGACGGAGGCAGCCACAGCAGCACGAGGTCAGAGAGTGGCACAAAAACATTCTGGAGGTGGCAAAAACAGGAGTAGGCCACAGAGTGGCACAATGACAGAGTGGATGTGACGGCAGCAGCCACAGCATGAGGTCAGACAGTGGCACAATCACATTCTGGAGGTTGCAAAAACAGGGGTAGGCCACAGAGTGGCACAATGACAGAGTGGAGGTGACGACGGCAGGAGCAACAGCATGAGGTCAGAGAGTGGCACAATGACAGTGTGGTGGTCACAGCAGCAGCCACAGCAGCAGCATGAGGTCAGACAGTGGCACAATGACAGTGTGGAGGTGGGTGGCAATACCAGTCCCTGGTAAAGATGGTTGGTGGCAGATGGAGAAACTGGCAGCAGATATGTGGCATCAGGCGGGTGGTGGCATCAGAATAGTGGCTGTGGCAGGTAGTTTGAACCCAGACTCATTTCTCACAGTTGGGGTGAGGCGTCATGGCTGATGTAGTCTGACGCCTAAGGCATTGGTGTGTGGAAATCCTGGCCGATCCACGCCTGATTCATCTTGACAAAGGTCAGTCGTTCCACATTTCCCGTGGACAAGCGGGTTCTCCTTGGGGTAACAATGGCCCCCGCCGCACTGAACACCCTCTCTGATGCTACACTACTGGCCGGGCAGGACAGCTTCTCCACTGCAATCTCGGCAAGTTGCGGCCACACATCCAGTTTGGCTGCCCAGTAGTCCAGCAGATCTTCTAACTAGGGTGGCAGAGTGCTGTCCAAGTAGGCCACCACCACTAGGCAGGTGAAGGAAGCTGCTCATCAGTGACTCCAGACTTAGGTTGCTGCTGATGGAGCTGGTACTGCTCCTACCCCCCCACCTCTAGCCACGGCAATAGTACGTGAGCGCTGAAGAACCCCCCGGTCAGACCTGTCAGAGGAGGGATGATGCCGCACATAGGCAGCGGCCAACTGACTACTGAGGATTTCCCTATAGTATTTGAGTTTGTCCTCTCAATAGCTGGGAAAAAGGCTCCCATTTTGGACCGGTAGCAAGGGTCCAATAGGGTGGAGAGCCAGAAGTCATCCCTCTGCCGGATGCTGACTATTCGGCTGTCACTAGCCAGGCAAATCAGCATGCTGCGGGCCATCTACACAAGTGACTCCGAGGGGCTCCCTGCCTCCATTCCACTGTATACTGCCCGGTGCTTGCGGGTCATCTGCCTCATCTTCCTCATCTCCATCTACCTCCTCCAGCTGCTCCTGCTCCTCCTCTCTTGTCACCTGGGTAGAAAATCCACTCATTTCACCAGACAATGCTTCTGCTACAATGTCCTCCTCCTCCTCCTCCTCCATTTCAGTCCCCACCGGACTCATGTGGCCGCGAGATGTAGTCGCCACGTCTCCAGTCCCCTGCCCAGACAGATTTTTCTGCATCTGTTCCAGGACATGAAGCAGTGGAATAATGTTATTCACCCGTAGTCCTGGCGACTGACAAATAATGTGGCCTCCTCGAATGGCCTCAACAAACGGCAGGAGTCATGCATGAGCTGCCACTGGCTGACATCAAAGTTACACAGGGGAGTACTCCTGTCCGCCTGGATCATCAAAAAATCGTTAATGGCCTTTCTCTATTCATACAGTCGGTCCAACATGTGCAGGCTGGAATTCCAACGGGTGGAAACATCTCATATCAGAGTGTGTTGGGGGAGGCCGTTCTGCCGCTGCAACTCGAGGAGGGTGTTCCTGGCTTTGTAGGAATGGATGAAGTGCATGCACAGTTTCCTGGCCATTTTCAGAATCTTCTGAAGATCGGTGGAAGACTTCAGGAACCTTTTCACAACCAGATTGAACACATGCGCCATGCAGGGTGCATGGACCATCCCTCCTCGGTGCAGCGCAGACACCATGTTACTCCCATTGTCCGTCACCATGGTTCCGATTTGCAGATGGCGCCGAGAAAGCCACACATCGATTTCTTGCTGCATGACGCGGAGCAGTTCCTCCCCTGTGTGACTTTGTTCGCCGAGGCAAGCCAGGTGTAGAACTGCGTGACACCGCTGTGTCCTACACATGTGGTATGATGGAGCAGTACTTGTGGAGGCTGAGATGGTGGTGGAGGAGGAGGAGGCGGACATTGGCGCAGGAGCCGCAGTTTGACAACGTGGAGGAGAAAGCGGCATCTCCTGTCCAAGTTTTTGGTGTGCCTGGACAGGAAGCACATTCACCCAGTGGGCCGTAAAGGACATGTACTGGCCCTGACCGTAGTTATAGCTCCAGACGTCTGCGCTGCCGTACACCTTGGAACAAACAGATAAGCTCAAGGACTGGCCCACCTTCTGTTCTACATATTTATCAAGTGCTGGTACTGCCTTTTTGGAAAAGAAATTACGGCTTGGAACTCTCCATCTCGGCTCGGCACAAGCCATTAGTTCTCTGAATGGTGCAGAGTCCACCATTTGGAAAGGGAGGGACTGCAGCACCAACAACTTGGACAGGAGCACGGTCAGCTTCTGCACCTTAGGATGGTTGGACGCATACTGTTGTCTCTTTGCAATCGCCTCGCTGAACGACTGCTGGCGCCATGAGTAGCGAGGAGCAGAAGCATCTGGACCAGGAGATGTCTAAGAGAAAACGCTCCCTTCTGCAGAGGTAGTGGAGCCTTTACTGGCTGCAATGGCATGCGTGCCACTGGGCGCTGCTGCTGCTGTGGCGGCAGGATGGACCACCACATCTGAGCCACGTTTCTCCCCGGATGGTGACGCTGCATGTGTTGACGCAGGGCCGTGGGGCCAATGTTAGCTCCCTGGCCACGCTTCACTTTCTGCCTACAGATTCTACATATACCCATATTCGGCTCCTCCGGTGTCTTAGCAAAGAACTGCCACACCAGCGAGTATTGGATTTTACCGCCAATGCTCCGCACTGAGTGACTACTGCCGCCGCTGCCTCGCTGAGCCCCTGTACCGCTACTTTCTTGGACCTGCGAAGCAGGTTTCTTTACCCCGTGGCCGCTTGGCTCCCGACCTCACACTGCTGGTATCCTGCTGACTCACGGCCACACGACCCACTTGCTGGCTGCGCCGGTGCCTGAACGTGCAAGCTAACGCCCTCTTCTCCTGACGATGATGAAGCCCTTGCCTCACCCGGCTCCGAAGTGCGGTCGGCTACATCATCTATTTGTGTTTCATCATCACTGCTGTCCTCATCACCGGTCTTGGTATGCAGAGGCTGACCCCTCACAACATGACCTCCCATGCCACTCTCCACATATATACTTTGCCGCCTACTGCAAGAAGCAGGGGATATTGGCCCATTTCTTCGCTGCCAAGTAGCTGCTGACTGCCCTCCTCAAATTGTTCATCCTCGCTATTTAGTGGCGCTGAGCCCAGACCCCATAGTAGATCTCTGGCTGAGGGAACTGGATGGGACAGAGGCGGTTTGAGGACAGGTGAGGGCCGCTGACCCACTCCCGGGCCATGCCAATTGAGGGTTGTGTCTGACGTTCCCACCGACTCTTGGCTGGGGTTGTCAGATGTCATCTGGGAGGAAGTGGATGACCTAGTCAACCAATCAAGAACCCCTGGGTTGCTGAACAACACACGGCCACTAGATGACAGCAGCAGTTGTGGCCTCACCGAGTGACCCCTGCTGCGACGTCCCCTTGCTGTGCTGCGACCTGGGTCTGCAATGTTTGTGCATCTGCCACTCGCAGGTGAAGAGCCTACCACCTCTGTCTGATATAATGTTTGTTCTAAAATGTACAGACACTGTTTGATGAAGATATCTGTATATGATAAATACACACCCTGTATTTGACGCCAAATGAACCCACTAACAAGCTTGAGTAACCCTTGGATGTAAATTGCGCTCCACAAATGGGCAGGAAAAATTGACTTGTATGTGCCGTTTAAAAACACTGTATTTTACTTAATATAAAAGCACAAACAGGCTTTATTAACCTTCGGATATGAATTATGCTACAGAATTTCTTCTGTGGCGGTGAAAAACAGTTTCTTTTACTGAGTACAACTGCAGAACAACGCTTAATTAACCCCTGGATGTAAATTGCGCAAAAGAATTGAGCAGCCAAAAATGAAGTGGTATTTGTATTGTAAAAAACGCTGTTTCTTTAAATTAATACAACAGGAATTGGCTTAGATCCCCCTTGGATATTCAATGTGCTGTGAGCAGGTATCATTAAAATGTATATGCAGCTGCACTGGACACACACACTGGACTTCAGATCCAATACCCCACAAAACCAGAAATGGAACGTTAAGAGAAGCAGTCTGAGACAAGCTGAGACACCCCCCAAAAAAAATCGCTGTATAAAAATGAGTTCTTCAGTAATAGCTATTACAAGCAGAAGCGGCAGCACCTTCCATGATCAGTACAGAGAGAGGAGTGGGAGCTCCCAGCGTCGCGCCTGTACTTATATAGTGAGGTGACGTCACAGAATACCGCCGGTCTCTGATTGGCTTCATCTCTGCACATGTCATGCAGGCTATGCTCTTCTTCCTCCCAGAGTGCTTTGCCCCATGTAACGCCATGTGCTCACAGCCATTTTATCAATCAAAAGCACACTTCGTTCACCCGAAGTACCCCAAACTTCGACTTCGTTCAGAACCGAAGTTTTCCTGAAATTCTAAACGAATTCCACTTCGTTAGAATCAATTCACCCATCTCTAATTACACCCCATCACTCCAGTCTTCTATACGCTACCACAAATACACAAAAACCTAAATAACCCACCAGGCCGGTCAATAATGGCCTCCACATCATCCCCCATACCTCAGATGGGGACAGTTTCCATTTCAAACATATGAAGCCCATAGTCTACAGCCAGGCCACCCAAGAACACTTCTATTCCAGCCCAGCAGACTCCGTTCTCCACCTAAACCATCTTAATTGAAAATCGTTAAAAAATAGAGACTGCCATCTTCCTTCAATTGACCACCAAATCATTAGAGCTACCAGGACACTCAAAAGACACCTTCTCCCATACAAAGAAAAAAAAACAAATTTTGGTAGTGACCTACAATCCCCTAGCTATAAGAACAGTGCAAGAAAACTACATTACATCCTATTACAAGGCTGGCCATTGGAAACAATATTCCTGGACTCTCCCCTACTAGGTTACTGAACCCTCGAAATTGTGAAATATAATTTGAAGTTCATTGCCCTCCAATGCACAAATCAGCCCATCCTACAACATAAGGAGCTGCAGAACCAAATCTAACATAATGACTACCGACTGGTAAAAAAAGGCCCTTGTATCCTGACTGAGTAGTTTGCTGCAGCGCAGTGGGGAAAAAAAAGGTTTCAAGTCAAGTGAAAGAGCGGGAGGGGCCAAGTCTGCGAGTGCGTTTTGTGTCTAAAGTGTGTTTTTATGGCTTAAGTGTGGGGATTTTATATTTGGGGAGTTTGGATGGGACAGTATTGTACTGTTTTTCCCATTTATATCTGTGTCTTTGTAGTATCCCCATAAGTTCCAGGATGGACGATGCCGTCCAGTGCACAACCTGTGCAATTTTGCCAAACCTTGCACAGCCGTTGGAGGGTGCATTCTTGCTGTGTGAAATGTGTGCACAATACACATTTAGAAAAAATGAATCCTGGATTCTAAATGAGCAAGTGGCAAAAACCCACAGATCCATTGGCAACTTGGAGAGGGCCTGCCTCTGAGCAAGCACTCGCTGTGGTAGGGAGAATGGCCAGCATGAATGTGCAGGGAAATGAGGCAGCTAGCTAGGTGACTGTCAAAAATAAGGTAGAAGAAAGTGTCAGGGAGGCTAGTCCTGATCTGGCACACCCCAAAAATGTGCAAGATTGGCAGATGAATGGGATGTCAGTTCAGAAATAACATTGTTGCAACAAGTCACTACCTTTGTCTGCTCCAGCAGGTGGGGAATAGGAGTGCAGATCAGGCTAGACAGGTGCTTTGTAGTTTGGGGGCTTATTAGGGGAACAGACAGGGCAATCTGCCACCAAGACCAGGATCGAACACTATGTTTTTTACCTGGGACCCAAGTTCGACATAAAGCGGATTGGGCTAACAGATAGCTGGGTGGGGCTGGTGATAATCCAGGTGTCATGGTCCACTATGGTACCAATGACAAAGTTAGAGATAGGTGGAGTGTCCTTAAAAAAAAAGTTTTTATGGACTTAGGCCAAAAGCTCAAGGCAGGGACCTCCAAGTTCGTATTTTTAAAAAAAACACTACCTGTACCACAAACCACACCAGAGAGGCAGCAGGAAATTATAGGGGTGAGTAAGCAGCTCAAAAAATAGTGAAGGAAAACGGGATTTGGGTTTTTGGAGAACTTGGCTGACTTTTGTCTTGGCTATAGACTATGGCAGGGATGGGTTGCACCTAAATGGGGAGGCAGCTGTATTGTGGAACAAAACGTCCAAGAAGTTGAAGGAGTATTTCAACTAGTGACTGGGGTGCAGGGCAGCTACATATAGAATGCAAGATAGTGAGCTTGGAAATAAGTAACAAAGTCAGGGGAGGAGTGGGTGGGTACTAATAGTTAAAAGGACAGGGTTAAAAAAGAACAAAAAAAACCAAACAAATTGCGACTGACCGGTGCTAGGAGTCTCACCAACAAAAAATTACCGTATATACTCGAGTATAAGCCGACCCGAGTATAAGCCGAGGCACCTACTTTTGCCCCAAAAAGCGGGAAAACTTATTGACTCGAGTATAAGCCTAGGGTAGAAAATGCAGCGGCTACTGGTAAATTTTAAAAATAAAAATGGATAAAAATAAAATTACATAGGCAGTTTAATGTCCCTCATAGGCAATTATAGGCAGATATATGGCCCTATGTACAGGTATAGGCAGGTATATATCCCAAAAGGCACGTATATGGCCCCATAGGCATGTAATAGGCAGATATATGGCCCTATATACAGGTATAGGCAGGTATAGGGCCGGCTGTAGGCAGGTATAGGGCCGGCTGTAGGCAGGGTATAGGGCCGTGCTGTAGGCAGGTATAGGGCCGTGCTGTAGGCCGGTATAGGGCCGGATGTCGGCAGGTATAGGGCCGGCTGTAGGCAGGTTTAGTGTAGGCAGGGATCGGGCCGGCTGTAGGCAGGTATAGGGCCGGCTGTAGGCAGGTATAGGGCCGGCTGTAGGCAGGTATAGGGCCGGCTGTAGGCAGGTATAGGGCCGGCTGTAGGCAGGTATAGGGCGTTTAAAAAAAACACTTACCTGGCTCCCCGCTGCTCCGTCTCCCTCGCCGCTCCGGCCTCCCGCGCGCTGTCCTGTCTTCCCGGCACAGGTGGTGACGTCATCAGGCCGCGCACGCAGAGTGATGACATGCACGCTGCCTATGCCGGGAGCTGCGGCCGCCCGGAGGCCACTGCGGAGCACGGAGCGCTCGCTCTGTGCTCCGTAGTGGTATCCCTTTACTTATATGCGCTCTGGAGGAGTCGCATATAGGTGAAGGGATCGCGGACAGTGCCCGGACCACCGCAGCGTCCGGACACTGTGCGCTCACTCGGCGTTCAGTTATATGTGCTCACTGAGGAGCCACATATAGCTGAAGCGTCCCTGTCGGCGCACGGGCCATCGCAGCGCCTGAGCGCCGACAGTGACTCGAGTATAGGCCGAGGGGGGGATTTTTCAGCACATTTTTTGTGCTGAAAAACTCGGCTTATACTAGAGTATATACGGTAACTAGAATTTATTGCTGGAAGAAAAAAAAAAATGACAGTGGGGGGTTACTGAGAAACGGTTGGATGAGAGCTATGAGTGGGTGGTTTACTTAAGGGGTTACAGTCTATTTAGAAGAGATTAAACATCGGAAGGGCGAAGGTGTATGTAAAATCCTTTGTGGGAGGATATAGATACAGGAAATGAGCATGTGGAGTCATGGGTTTATCCACATGTGAATTAATAATTCTACTACAGTCTTATATAGGCCCCCTAATATAACAGAATTCAAGGAAGATTTACTCCTAAGGAGGTTATGGGCAACTTAAATTACCCAGACAAATTGAGAAATTGAAACCTGTGGCTCTCATAAAAAGTACAGTTTTTTTTTTTTAAATCAATTACCTTTACCAACTGGTGCAGGAGCCGACTAGAGGGAAGGTGGCGCTGCTAAGCTAATATAATCCCATAGACCTGACAGGCTAACAGAGGTGCAGGAGCCGACTAGAGACAAATCATTAGATCCTGATGGCATACACCCCCCGTGTCCTAAGGGAATTAAGTAATGTGATAGGTAGGCCACTATTCTTAATATTTATGGACTGTACAACAGGGGATGACCCAAAGGATTGGTGTATAGCAAATGTGGGGTCTATATTTAAAAAGGATTCAAAAAGTGATCCTGGAAGCTATAGGCCGGTAAGTTTAAGCACTGTTGTAGGTAAAATGTTTGAAGGTTTTCTAAGAGATGCTATCCTGGAGTATCTCACCGAAAATAAATGTATGACTCAGGACCGATCCTTCATAAACTCATGCTGGAACAGTCAGACTAGTCTCAGCTGTGAGGAAGTTAGTTCTAGACTGGATCGGGGTGAGGCATTGGATGTCATATCTAGATTTTTCAAAAGCATTTGATACTGTGCCATATAAAAAGGTTGGTAAATGAGAATGCTTGGACTGGGGAAAATGTGTGCAAGTGGGTAAGCAACTGGCTCAGTGATAGAAAAAGGGTGGTGATTAATGGTGCATACTCCGACTGGATCCCTGTTACTAGTGGAGAAAACAAGGGTCAGTATTGGGGCCTATTCCCTAATATATTTATTGACTCTCTTACACATGGATTGCACAGTAGAAGATCGATCTTTGCAGAGGATACTAAGCTCTGTAAAGTAATCAACACAATAGAGGATAATGTGTTATTACAAAGGGATCTGGATAAGTTGGAGGCCTGGGCAGAGAAGTGGCAGATTAGGGTAAACACAGATAAAACCAAGGTACTGAACATGAGAATGAGAAAACCATAACATGATTACTAGATAAATCTAAAAAAGTGACTGGAAAAGGGTTTGGGAATCCTGGTAGACAGTAAACTTAATTGTAGCAGCCAGTGTCAGGCAGCAGCTGCCAAGGCAAATAAGATCATGGGGTGCATTAAAAGGGGCATAGAGGCACAGGATGAGAACATTATTCTCCCATTATACAAGTCACTGGTTAGACCACACATGGAATATTGTGTCCAGTTTTGGGCACCAGTGCACAGGAAAGAGATTGTAGAGCTTGAACAGGTTCAAAATCAGCAACAAAAATAAATGGACTGGGTGGACTGCAACACCCAGAAAGATGAGCAAGATTCGGTTTATTTAGAGAACATACTTTGTCATTTGTGTGAGCTATGTGGACTGACTCTGATCTAGAACGTTTCAGAGGCCTCCGCCTTCAGTGCAGACATGCACTAATTCACCGTTTAATTTCACTACTGATTTTTTCCGAAGTGTGCCGTTCCATCAGAATTATGGTTAATATTTTTTTCGAGAGTGACCTCAGTTTATCACCACAGGAATATATATATATATATATATATATTAAATATATAATATTAAATATATTTATACATAATATACACACAACATATTATATTCAAACATATATATACATATACAACTAAACACAACACTGTTGATCCAGGGATAAATTGCCCAAGTCTGGAGGTGTTCAAAGGGTTATGTAAGAGACTACTTCAAAATGGAAAACCTGTTCTCAATCTGTCCCTGACAACCGGCCGCCACAAGGAAGCTATAAAATCTGTCTGCTGACCAAAAAAATCATGATTAAAAAAAAAAGAGCGAATAAGGGTGGTGCTACGGGGGGAAGGGGGGGGTCATGGACAGATCGAGTCATGTGCAGGAAGCAGATAATCCGCTTAATGATCTTATGGTTTTCAAACTGCTCAAAAGGAGACCCTACTATGGAATATTAAATAATTATTCAGGCTCTTGTTGAAGCCTATAGCAATGGTGTCATTAATAAAACCGTCACGGATGGTTAAAAATCTTCAGGTTCCAATTTTATACTTGGTTCCCCAAATTCACAAGTCTTTACCCACCCCTCCATGTAGACCCATAGTCTCAGGAACTGGATTGTTATTTGAACCATTACTTTATATTGACATCTTTCTGCAAAAAGCTGTGAATAAAGAACCAAGATCTCTAATTGATACCAAACTCCATTACATCAATGGAACTGACTATACAGCTAAGGTACAGAGCCAGGTCTCCTGTGTACAGAGTCCGTTCACCAATATACCACAAAAGGAAGGCTGTGACATGGTACAGGAGGGGTTATCGAGCAGAACCTCAACGACCAGTTCTCATATCGTTTCTTATGTCATTACTTGAAATGATTTGAGACCAACTATTCGTTTTGGTGATCGCTTATTGCAGCTCAGAGGACCTCATTCATTTTACTTTATACATCACAAGTCTGCATATCGTTTAGAGTCTAAATGGATGGCGAGAGCACAATGCACGAGGGGCTGCAGTGCATGTTTAAATTATTTGGCCGTTTTTGAACTTTGCTTTACTGTAAGGCCATGTTCACACAGCTTATTTCGCAACGGATTTGCAGCCGTATTTACGGCCGCAAATCCATTGCAAAATCAGTTACAAACAAGTAACTGGCAGTTTTACATTGATTTTAATGGAAAATACGTGTTGTCGTTCAGACGACACTTATTTCCGTTCCGGATTGCGGCCGCAAAAACAATGTGCATGTGAATTATTTCCGGACGTATTCAACACCTATAATGAATAGGGATGGTGAATCCGTCGGGAAATCAGTTCCAAATACGTGCCACACTTAGTGGCACTGATTTGCAACTGATTTGCAACTGATTTCGGAACGTATTTACGTCGGAAATCCGACGTGAATCAATTCTGAAATCAGCCGTGTGAACATAGCCTAAGAGCAGTGAGACTGTGGAAATCTGCTAGAGGAACTGGTCATGGTGAAATCAGTAACAGTTCAAAAAGGGTCCAGATACATTTCTAGATTTAATAATATAACAAGTTATAGTGACCAGGATTCTGGAGAAGGGTCTGGATACATTTCTAGATGTAATATAATAAGTTATAGTGACCAGGATTCTGGAGAAGAGTCGCTGATCCAGTGATTTATTCCGATTGCCAGATTGGAGTCTGGAAGGAATTTTTTTCCCTAAAATAAGGACATTGGTTTATACCTCATAGGGGTTTTGCCTTCCTCTGGATCAACACTGTAGGACAATAGGCTTTATAGTTAAGCACCCATCATTTTCCAGGAGTGGGAGACCCTTCCATTACCTACCATGAAAACTAAACCAAAGGCAAAGTTCAAGAGCACTTGAGTTCAAAATCAACAAGTAATGTGGATACAAAGTCTCTGACATGAACCCTGTGTGTCAAAATGCTACTATACCGGATGCTCTAATAAAGATGCAAGTTCTAATTTTTCAATACTGGGATGCAGTCATCTTTTCTCTTTTTGTGGACTACCATAAATCCCACTGTGGTAGACCCTACTGTTTCCACCACCCACTCGTTTCCCCACACTGTTCTCTTGTTCAGTGAATGGTATGGCAGAGACTCTAAAATTACTGTTTTCACAGCTCTTTCATCTTGAAAATCAGTCCCCACCAGACCCCATACTTGGGAACATTGGGTTCTTCAGTCATTCCATTGTAAGCAGTCTTAGGATGGGGCCACCTGGTTAGACACTTCACAAAATTTACTACAGATCTGATCTGAATGGTCGAATCACTTAATTGGATTTTCCTACAATAAGTGAAACATCCAAGGTCAAATAGTTTCAATAAAAAAGGTAAAGCCTTGCCTCATACCAAACGAGGAAAGTACTATGGGACATCTACAGTAAGTTCTTCACATTATCAATAAAAAAAACTGACAGAATGAGGTCAGATCTCAATGTGCCTAAAGAGACATAATGGATCCATCGTCCTCAAACTTCCACCGACTAAGGATCGGTTCTAATCTGTGTCAGGTCCATAAAAGGACCTATACCAACTGCACAAAGCTTCCATACATTTATAACCTCTACCATCAGTTCTTTCCTTCTGTTGAGGTTCCTCTACTGAGCACCAGACACCACAACTTACCCACTTCTCCACCTGGCTTCAACACCTCCTATCAATTAACATCCCAACTATCACAGAAGACTTCAACATTCGCATTGACATCCACATGGGGGGGGGGGGGGGAGGGTCCAGAGCCAAGAGAATAAATGTTCATCATCCAAATACATGACCCTGAAGAGCTCAATGTGGTATTACTCCGGCTCTGAAAGTATCGGAACTTATGTAATGAAACAGAATGGATGGATCATTGACCTAGCAAACTGCATTGTATGGAAAGGTCCTAGGCAATCCAAGGTGTGTCATACGCCGCCAGTGCCTGGGACCACCCCTGTTTGAAACTGAAAATTCAGCCAACATGCTGGAACACAAATGGCCAGAGGTCTCACACAACGTAGGCCTTGAATCCATTGTGTATGAGCATCCAGACCTAGGGACCCAAAGCAAAAGTGACTGCAAGGATGATTGGGTACATTAAATACCTTATTCCTTACCAGATAGGAGGATTAGAAAAGAGGAACGCAAGATGGAACAAAGCATTTAGTGCACTCATGTATGCAGCAATGATATTACTAAGAGTGACCTTCGGAAAACCAACTCCCCACATGGAGAAGCAGGATGAAGGCAAGCACACCCACACAACCATATGTAGCCCCCTTCTAATGGTGCAATGTTTAGAGGGTCCCCAGTATGTGTACCTACAAGGATAGGTAAAGTGTCCACAGTGCCTGTAGTTGGCACTGAAGCTCTAGGAATGGACTGAATGTCAGTAACAGGGGAAAGGAAGGCAATGCCCCTTCACACGATTAGCGCTTAGGTCATAATTCTGGAGCACAGGATGATGTCTCAGAACCTACCATGGGAAAGACAAGGGCATCTGTCCATGAAGACCAACTCCGACGTGCCTTGCTACAAGCAACTTGCAGAAGAAACGTCTGGCACAACTTTCTTCCAGCTCACCATTATCAAACCAGAAGAAGAGGTCGCTCAGATCAAAGCCATGAACTGCTCAAGTGGCCACAACGGGTTGTCACAATGAAAGAGACTTTAAGGCTGTCCAAAGATGGAATACACTACTCCAAGCCTGACCGTGTGATGAATAGTTCTGCTGGGTTGGCCTGACAACCTGTAGCCAACAGCTGAAAGGGACTACGAACGCTGCAACATCAAGGCAAAGGAAGACTCATACTTCAGCCACTACTGTGATCACAATGATGATCCGTTCTTCAATCAAGGTGACAAAGAAGCTTTTGTTGACAAATTCTATGTCCATTTGAAATGAACAAAGCTACACGTCGACTATCCCCAAAGCAAGCGGTGCTGCATGTGGGGTTATATAGTGACTTAACATTCCTGTTTAGCTTGTGGCTTTCCTTTCCCTGGGGAGGTGCGAGGGGGGGTGAGGAAGTGGCCAGAATATCCTAAACCTGGAATTTATAGCTGGCAACAAACTAATTGTCCCATTCTGCTGGTACAGGTGATGGTTTGTTCCCTTGTCTCCTTTAGCCTTCAGGAACATGGGATGGGGACCAGGTGGCAAAGGATACATCTTGTGTTGTATAGAATATGTGATAGTTGGGGGATGCCAACCGGGGATATATAACCCAGTACTCAGACAGAAGGAGGAAGACATCAGCTCCTCTCAGGAGAGTCTGCTCTACACCAAAGAGGTCTTCCCCACCAACACAACCATATCTAGCCCCCTTTTAATGGTGCAATGTTCAGAGGGTTAAACTCTAGAGCCATATTTCAACTTTGTGTTTGCACCGGGCCAGCGTTATTTCTATGGATTTCAGAGATAGGTTAGCTGAAGGAGCAGTCCATCATTATACCCTGGTAGAAAACTTCAGTCATACAATCTGATTTACATAACTTGGGCATTAGAGAGTACAGACACTATCGACCGTGGTCCAAACTGCCATCATATCTAGTAGGTGGGCATCAAGAAACCCACACTTGCATCCTTATGGAAAAGCAGTCAAAACACAACCAAAGTACCATGTACCAGGGAAGGCGTCTTAGATCCAAAGGATGCAACAGGGGCAGCGTACGATGGTTGGTACATCCTCAAAGTTGACATTCCGCAGAATGAAAGGCAGGATAATCTGAGGGAAAGGACCTACTTTGATAAGCCAGTGCCGGTCATAGGTACTCTGAAAACATATTGTATGTTGAGGGATTCTCTAAAGTGGGTAACAAAAGAATAGCGTTATCCACAAGGCCATGTTCCTACTGTTAAACTGTAGTAGAGCTGGACAGGTACTTTGGAATGACAACAGTGGTCCTGTAAAGCATGAAGGCTTATCCCAAGCAAAAGTCCTAAAGGGGAGGCCTGATGCAACTAACGCTGTGTATACCCAGGTAGAAGGGTCTCCATCCATACAATCATTTATGTTAGAGAATTTTGTATCAGGTGGTGACTGGATACTACTTTATCTATGCCCACCGGGGACCCAATACGTAAACTGTAATATCAATTGCTAACCCATGGATAAGGGACATTGTATGCAATGGTGTAGAGATTCTCCTATAATTGATGTATGGCTGGTTGGCACCCCAATGACTGGAGAATACCGATCAAATATGCCTTCTCAGATTGGAAGGATCCTAAAGGCAGGAGTATTAACATCAACATAGATGGGGCATATGAATGGCCATTTTGTGAGACAGTCGATGAGGGGTGCTGGACATTCACTCAGTGGGGTCTACTTCTCTGGAACCAAACCTGTTCAAGATTTGGCCTTATGAGCAGGTGAAAAGGATCAAATGGTATAGTTTTAAAGGAAAGGGGCAGATATGCATGACCATATTCAGAATCAATTTGGATATGGAAGAATCCCAACCTGTAGAACTACATACAAATGCTTGCAACACCCTAAACCACAAATCAGCAGAACTTATAACTCCTCAGCTGTCATCCCCTCATACAATAATTACAGAATCCATGTTTATTCTGTATACCTGGAGAAGATCCGTAAGCGATTGTAGGGTGGATCTCTGGTACCACCGATGTGAGGAGTTGGTTACAAATCAAATGGACATGTTAAAAGGGATGGGTAGAGGCGGGGCAAGGGAGCAGAGTATCCCAAACACAGGAACTACAGGGGGAAAAGGGATCTAATTTCCATGGGTTTGGGAGGAGGTGTATTAGGGGTAGGAGCCTTAAACACTATGGATCTAGAAGTCTTGCGGCTTAAACTTGGAGCTCTGGTGAGACATCCCGGCGAAGTGTTTAAGACCCAGATTGATGTAAACCACGTCCTGGAAGGTTTACAACACTCAGACGCCACGACCTCTCTATCTTCTGCTCTACGAGAGAAGTTTAGAAGGTTAGTTGTGGGTCTTCTAGAAGAGGAGGATAGAGTCCAACTCACCTTGGCATGCACTCAGGTCGAAAGTGAACCCAGTCAACTTGAAGCAAATTGTGTCCTCCTTATACAATAGTCACTACCCATTAAGCCTTTGTCAGATTGTATGCAGGCTTATCTCCCCTTTTTCTGCAAACCACACCAAGTGGTGGGTGAAACAGTGGCATGGATGCCATAATCTCACACGTACTGCATCTTCCCTAGCACCCGCATCTGGTTACCTCAGATAAGGCTACAGAACTATCAGCCTGGTGGTTGTGGTAAACAACCTAACAGTACTCCACCCACAGCTCCACTCAGATATCTGAACCTATGAGGATGGACATCCTTATCTGGATGTTGGAGGGAGAAGGAGGGAAAAAAAAAATTATATATATATATATATATATAATCCTCTGCCAAGGTAATTATGAATGATTGCTTAGACATCAATGTTGGGATACTGAGGGCTCCTGTGAGATGAAGGCGAACCCAATACCTTCTTCCAACCTGAAATACTTGGGCTACTGGTGTTGGCATCAGAAAAAAAAATGCATCTTACTCTGTTTATACCGCTAACTGCACCAAAAGAGGAAAACTCCCAGGAGCATATTGTACCCTTACTCCCGTCCTAGGCATTGATGCAGCACATCAAGAGGGAAGAACGCAGCTTACTCGACAGAAAAGACTCGATGTCCACCCAGACACCCCTGTGAGACTTCCAAGGATCCCTCCTGGATTTGGCACAGAACTAAAGCATCTTCTGCTAAACTTCAGTGAGGAAACTGAACAAGTCTGAGGGTCAGGCCACTATTAAACTGCAGCATGACGACCAAAGTCACCGGGTTTGTACATGCCCTTAAAAGACTCTCCAGTGTCTAGGTGGGAAAGCCTCTTTGGATACAGCCCCTAAGCTACATCATTGTTCAATCTACTGATCCACTCAGTTATTCTCCTCATACTGGAGGTCCTCATGTATGTTGGACTCCTCCTGATCTACAGGAGAACAGGAAAGCTGGCTGACCAATTTCAACTAAGTCAGGCACAGCATCATGAACTTATTCGTAGACAGGGGTCAATGACCTAAAGTCACTATGACTGATAAACCTCTGTCCATTTATAAATATTAATTCAATTCTACATTCTTTTACATTCTCAAACTATTTATATCTTTCTACTTAGTTCTGCTTTTGTTAAGGTACATATGGAAATTCTAGGTATAAAAGGGTGGCAGCCTATACATCAGCACACTCAGTTACAGGTTGTGTTTTACACGGTGAGTGTGGGTGTGCGAGGACACCTACTTTTACAGCCTATAGTTAACTCCCATCTACATGAGGGTCTAAGCCTACTCATGTTTATGGATGTGTAGTGGACAAATGAGATTGCATGAATCTCGATATGTACTTAAACCAATTGGGTTTTCAGATATCCTGGATTTAGGAGGAAGCCCAATCTACCTACCAATTTGAGGAGCAAATTTATTCTTTACACCCACATACAGCAAATACTATAATTACAGAAAGATTTAGAGAATTTCCCCAATATGGAAAGGGATCAAGGATGGGATAACCTATTCAAGCTTTGCACTTAAAGGGGTATCTTCACCACACTGATCGGCTTCCAATATGTAGATAAACAATCCTCCCTGTACTTACTCCTGGTTTCCCCCTTATACTGTAACGTGGATTGGGTAATCTGAATTTTAGCTTGAGATCCAATGGGGGAAAAGGACCAAGGTGAATCCTGACTCTGTACAGCGCTATGGAATGTAACAGCACTATATAATTCTATGGGAAAACCTTTATTCTTGTTGTCACCGGTCTCCATACACCCTGAAAGAACACACCATTATTTACATGCTGATATTTTACTGGTTGAGATCACCTATGGCGATAGTGGGGAAAATGAGCATTTGATACACTGGCAAATTTTGCAAGTTTTCCCACCTACAAAGAATGGAGAGGTCTGTAGTTTTTATTGTAGGTTCAAATCAACTGAGCGAAAGTTAAAAAAAAAAAAAAAATCCAGGAAAACATTGTATGATTTTGAAATTAATTTGCATTTTATTGCATGAAATTTGATCACTGACCAACCAGCAAAAGTTCTGGCTCTCACCTGTTATATTTACTTTAAGAAGCCTCCTACTCTGCACTCCTTGCCTGTATTAATTGTATCTATTTAAAAAGGACATAACTTTTTCTTGTTTGTAGAAAGAGTTGAGAAAGTCAGACTATGACAACAGCCATGGGGGCAAAACTTTCCCCTTCTTTCGACATCATTTACATGGCCTGGTGGGAATCATTACATTTTCAATAATGCCAACCCATTCTGGTCTGAAGTAAAGTGATTTGGTCACTTCAGACATCTCCTGCCCGCATCCATAGTGAATCAAGCATTACGCACACTTCGCCAACACCAAGACATCATCATTAAACCCGCCGATAAAGGGGGGAGCCATAGTGATCATGGACCGTTCACAATATATACAAGTTAGATGCCAACTAGAAGACCAAACTACATACGAACCACTATAGAATGACCCCATCCCCACTATCAGAACCAAGATACACTCCATAGTAACTTTGGCCTTGGACCAGAACATAAAATCGGCAAAAAAAAAAAACTGGACTTTCTACAAATCCTCCATCCCATCACACCAGTTTTTTATGTTCTTCCCAAAATACACAAGAACCTCCACAACCCACCAGGCCGTCCAATTGTAGCCTTAACCGACTCCATCTTTTCACCTCTAGCACAATACTCCTCACTTCCTGAATGTTGTCGTCTCAGCCCTGTCCCTCCCCCCCCAGATTTCTTATTGGTCACATTGGACGTCAATAGTCTCTACACTTCTATACGCCACCAGGAAGGCATCCAGGCCACTACACACATTTTATAGACTTCCAATTTACAACCTTCGGAGATTCAATTCTGTATACAATTACTTTCCATAGTACTCAGACAATTTTTCTCTCTTTTTGGGGACAATTTCTACCTGCAAAAACAAGGCACAGCCATGGGTTCCAATGTCGCTCCCCCCTATGCCAATATCTTCATGGCATCCTTTGAGGAAACTTGTTTACCCCAATCCCCTCTACCAGAAATGCGCCATTACTTGGCGGAGATATATTGATGACATTCTGCGTCTGGCACGGGGACACTCCCAGCCTCCTACAATTTCTCGATCACCTAAACAGCTCCACCCCTGGTCTCTGTTTTACTATACATTAGGATACTTCATCAATTTTCTAGACACCCGGATTAACAAACTTACTGATGGCACTTTGCTCTCTGACTTCTACACCAAACCGACACAGGAACTCCCTGTTGCGCTTTCAAAGTTGCCATCCATCCCATGTCAAGAAATCCTTACCTATTTCACAATTTACCCGAGTTAGGAGAATTGTTACAGACTCCTCCTCCCTCACAGAACAATTGGACACCAAAGGTTTACCGACGGGGGCTATCCAGATAAACTCATCAAAAAGATCAAAGTACAGAACAAGACCACTAGACAATACGGTCCTCGCTTACCCTGTACATACTTTGTTACTACATATCATCCATTAAAGCCAAAATTACATCAACCCACCTGGAAACACTGGCAACTGCTCCACAATGGCTATCCCACCATCCCCGAGTTTCGTGCACCTGTCTGTATCTGCTACAAAAAAACCAAAGAACATCAGGGATTTGACTGTAAGAGCAGACATAGGGTTTTTTAAAAAACCCACCCTTCAACGAACCCTGACACCTTACATCAGGAACCTTCCCATGCTTACACTGCAACAACTGTTCAAACATCATTAAAAGGCGATGTAGTACACCACCCTCGCAATGGCACACCGATTAAAATCAATGGTTTCTTTACATGCGACTCAACTTTCGTTGTTTACATGATAAAATGTCCATGCGGCCTAGCGTATACTCGACGAAACCTCAACGCATGAAAGACCGACTCATCCCACAAATCTACAATTCACTGCAAGAAGATCTGGCTTCCGCTTCCATCTCATTTCCATCAAGCGCAACACCAGATCAGCCAACTTCGTTTCCAGATCTTAGAACATGTACCTCAACCACGACTGGGTGGAAACCATATCGCCCTTCTCCAAAAACATGAATCTCAATGGATACACCGCTTGGGGACGCTACACCCCGGCGGCCTGAATCGTAAATGCGATTATACAGTATATTCCCCTGAACATCTACATATTACCATACTGCATATTTTTCACATTATTATTTTTTAGAGATGATCATCCATAACATGTTTATATCTTTGTCATTTGTCCTCCGTTATTTAGCTTTATCCATGTCCGCCATTCTAATGTGTTCCTTTTATTCCACAGAACCGTTAATAGAACATGCTAATGTCTATCCTCTGGTGAGACCCTCATATCTCAGGTCAGCCTTCATATATTGTCATATTCATTGTAAGATTGACACTTTTTGTTATGCGTATTTTCTGTACATTCACAATTTGATGTGCCATACATGGATTTTTTTTTGCTTCTTATCATGACTTTCGTCTATGTTCATATTTTTACCTCTCCCCTCTTCTTTCTACCAATTCCCTTTATTTATCCTTTCCTGATTCTCTCCGTCGTTGCCTACACACTCACTCAATACATCTGGGCTGTTTAAGAGATATTCACATATATAGATCTCTTTATAAACTCTATACCAATAGCCTTCGTTTATCACACACTCCCTCATCACCCGATGAGGGCCGATGCCTTAGTTACATACGCCTTTCTCTCAGCCTCTTTTTTTAACCTCCCCCTTTGCCCTCAGGGACATGATACCTCCACTGCACTTGCGCAGTGAGTCCTTACACGTGCCTCAGTGCACGGATCTACGCTCGTACACATAGCTACCAACACACTTCCGGTACTGCCCCCATTTCCGGCCACCATCTGCACAGGCGCAGCAACATGTATTTAACACACGGCAGCGTCCATACACGTAGGACCGCGCTCCTTCTACTTGTCCTCAGTGGCCGCAACCTGCGCCCTTCGTGCCCCACACACCAAGGTATGTTGACTTGCAAGTAGCCTCATCACCTGTCCATAATTTAATTCATGCCCCGTAATATTGCCACATACTCTTCATGCACCTTACACTACATACTGGATGACACTATCACACATCCCAAGCTTACCTCTCCTGACATCCCATTTTAGCCATTTCAAAATCCTTTTTTTTTTTATTTACATTTTGCCTAGTTTCTCACTCACCTCTACTGTTCTTTACAGCTTTATGCACACAGCATTCCATTGCCACGGTCCTGCAACAGTAGGTGTACCCTTCCTAGTTATTTCCGACCATTTGTGCCTCTACGTGACACTTATATCACTCCACTTTCATACAGCCATCTGTTTTGTCTTCCTGTTCCATTTATTCTTTTGCATCAATTCCTATGGCATCTACCCAACTTGGTAAGCAACAGCCCAGATATTCCTTATTTTCCCTGATCTTAGGTCAGTCATTCTCTTCCCTGATCTTGGCCCATCATGGTTCTTCTGCTACACTTTTCCTCCTTCCTTTTTCCATTCCCGTCTTTTCCTTTCTTCCTTTTTTGTTGCTAAATTTCTCTCCCCTCCTGTCACGGCACACGTTTCCGCCGTGGAGCAGCAAAGCACAGCAGGAGTTAATTCCTCTGGCCATGCAACACACCCAGGGAGAGGCTGGGCTGACTTACCTAGGAGTGACAGCTCAGCTCCTAATCATGTCAGAGGGTGTGCCGCACTGGCCAATAGGAGGGCCCGGAGGCCGCACCAATCGGCTGCTGGGTCCGGCTCTGGGTTCCCTATTTAAACTCGCTCATTCCTGTCAGACCTTGCCTGGAAAAGGTTATCCCTTGTGCTTCCCCTGTTATCTTGTTTGGCTTGTTGACTCCTGTGTTCCTGACTTCAGCTTGCTCCTCGACTACGTTTTTCGTCCTCCGTTTTTGTACTGCGTGACCTCCTGTGCTTTTGACCATTGGCTTGTTTACTGTTATTCTCCTGTCTTCCGATTTGTGGCTTTGGCGTACCTGTACCTTTATCGACCCGGACAGTCTGACTGTGTTCCCCTGACGGCCCTGCACGTAGTAGTGTAGGGACTGTCGTCCAGTTGGGGTCTGCCATCTAGGGCAGCACACCAAGTAGACAGGGACAGTGGGCTGGGTGGCAGTCAGGGCCCACTGCACCTCCACTGACGTGACACCTCCTTCATTTTATACACTCTTTCCCAGGTCTTTCTCTCCCAGCTCTTCTCTTTATCTATATATATTTTTTCACTACACTCCCCTACCTAACCTCTCTTTTGTTTTCTTCTAGTGATCTAATTGAGAAAGGTTGAAATCAACCGAAAAGCTATGTTTGTAGTTTATCATATACAGCATATGCAAGTTACAGTATGTGGGCAGCACTTTTTGCCCTTTTAAGGTCAGAGTCGGCCGGTATATTCCTGATGTGAAATCTTCCACTTTTCACCATATATCGGCAGTCTCTGCCCACTGTGCTATGATACATCAGAATACAGATTCACTTTCAGTGCTGAGCATAAAGAGGGTTAATATCATAAGCTCAAGTTCTTGGGCCCTGGTGAAAAAAGTGAAATTAAAGTGTGGCTCTGTAAGAAGCATTTCAAGGTCCTGGAGTGGCCTAGCCAGTCTCCAGCCATGAACCCAATGGAAAATCTGTGGAGAGAGATTTGGATAAGGTCTGTATGGAGGAGTGAGCCAAAATCCCTGCTGCAGTGTGTGCAAACTGGGTCAATAATTACAGGAAACATTTGATCTCTCTAGAAACAAAGGTTTCTGTACTAAAATATAAAAGTTCTGTTTTTCAATTGTATATTCAAGTTTAAAAACCATAAAGTGTGATTTGCTGGATTCTGTCTCAGTTGGTTTAAATAAAGATTACAGATCTCTCTGCTCTTTGTAGGTGGGAAAATCTGCAAGAATCACCAGTGTATCCAATACTTTCCTCCACTACAAAAGTTAGCTTATTACAACAAAACTCAGCTAAAAAATACATCTGTAAATGGTGTCAACCTACTTCTAACAACTCATTTAGTAATTGAAGGTAGTGCTATATAACCTTTTTAAAATCAGGCTGTGCCGAAGGGTCATTGTCAGCAGATTAGAGTCCGGCAGTTGTGGATTTTGACAGCGTCTGACTTTCTGTCCGTAGTGTTAGATACCATCTATAGCTGGTAGAGCCTAAAGAAGTATTCGCAAATAGAAACTTATGCAAGGGGAAAAAAATGGTAGCCTTTAACACGTTCATTTGAGTCTAATCCTGGTCAGGAAGTGTGAGCTTTAGATTAACACCAAGAACAGACCATGAGGCGAAGAGGAATCCATCATCTGTCAATCAGGCAGCAAAAAATATACACATCCTACACCATTGCCATAAGGTCTCATAGACCAAAAATAAATATCTAGTTGGGTGGAACCAAATCTGCCCAATACACATCTTATACATTGTAACGGTTCTGGAGTTCTAGATCAGCTAAAAAACCCAAGTGTAGTTGCTCAGACTTTGAGACGCCAACTAATACAAGTGCAAAGGTCTGTTATAGACCAACATTGGGGGGGGATCACACATCTCAACAAAAAGCTATAGGCTCAATATAGCACCAAATAAAACCCATTCATGGCTGTAAACAGGGGTTTTTTTTTTTTTGTTTTTTTTTTTAAACTCTCCCCGAACCTTTTCTACTCAATCATGGATTCTCTAAGATTGGGAAAAGTACAACAAATCTAGACACTGAACTTTCTCCTACCAATGGGAGCAACAGATTTCAAAAAAAGGTGTGGAATGTAAAAAATAGTCCAATCCCTATATCTCTTATGTCCCTGTACCTCTCCCTAATCTAATCTATACTCTTACCCTTCAAGTGGAGCACTCGCCCTGAAAAGAGCGACCCCACCAAGCTCTCCCTCACGAAGACTGTTCATGCTCTAATAAACTACACCTAGTTTCTAAAAAAGTGTGCATGCTCTTCAGTACAATATTCAAGGTCTTCACCAGCATTTTCCATCCTCATAAGGGGAGTCTAGGTGGCTAAAAACACAAATAAAATTATTGCCCAACAGTGCATATGGTGCCATTCACCAACTTTAGTAGTCAAGAAAGAGGATAGTTGTCACGGCACGTGTTTCTGCCGTGGAGTAGCAAGGTGCTGCAGGGGTTAATTCCTCTGGCCAGTCGACATACCCAGGGAGAGGCCGGGCTGATGAACCTAGGAGTGACAGCTCGGCTGCTAATCAGGTCAGAGGGTGTGTGCACTGGCCAATAGGAGGGCCCGGAGGCCGCACCAATCGGCTGCTGGGACGGGGTCCGGGTGCCTCATTTAAACCTGCTCACTCTGGTCTATAGTTGCCTGAGAAAGGTTATCCCTAGTGTTTCCCCAGTTTTCTTGTATACTCCTGTTCACTCGACCTCGGCTTGCTCCTCGACTTAGTTTCTGTCTGCTGATTTTGTACCGCTTTACTCCTGTTTTGACCCTCGCTTCCCCTTTTTTCTGTTCTCATTTTTTTGGGGGGGGAAACCTGCACCTTATTGCCCGGACTTCGACTTTGCGTTCCCCCAGGCCCTCAAAGGAGTGTAGGGTTTGTTGCTCAGTTGGTGTCTGCCACTTAGGGCAGCACGTAAGAGGCAGGGACTGGCTAGGTGGTAGTCGGGCCCACTGACCCCCCCTGAGTGACCGTGAATTTTCTTCTATGGGGTTCCAAATAGAGCTTTCTTGGGGAAAATTTTCTTTTAGAAGGACAACAATGAAAAACTCCCCGAGGTAAAGCCATAAAAACAAAAAGCTTTCCAAAAAAAAGGTTTTTTTATAGGGAAAAAAAAAAAAAAAAAAAACAAACAAAAAAAGAAAGGCCTCCAATTCCATTACATTATAGGTCATCCCCAGCCTTAAATCACAGCCCACACTGAGGCTCCTAACCCCATACATGGTTTTAAACCCCTCATTTAAAAATCTAATGTGAAAACCCGTGCCAGGCAGCTTCTGCCGAGCCCAAAAACTACAGATACATTTTTATCGTTTGAAAACCTCCAAGGACAGACGCAAAATTTTTATTAAAAACCTGTATATAAAAAAAAGGGACATCTATACCTTATCCACCAACACAAAACCCGGGGGATTTCATGGACCCACTTTAGGAAAAAAACCCCTTTTCAGTGGATGACCAAAAAAGGTTTCATTAAATGCTACCAAAAAAACATTGCCCCGAGATAAAGAAGAAGATAAAAAGGGATTCTGCAAAAGGGGGTTGTCTCACACAAAATTTAAATATTTGAAAATGTGGGGACCAAAAATCAAGGTGTACTTTGGTTACTATTGGCAAAATCTCGGTTTTAGAAAACGGGGGGTTTTACAGTGCTTAGCAACGGTGTTGTTTATGGGGGGGAAAGCATTCGTCCTGCCCCAGGTCATCAATCAAAGGAAAGGCGGGTGAAAGGAAGGCAGGGTTTTGTGTTTTGGCAGAAGGGGAAAAGATTAAAGGGGAAGAGGGGGTTGTGGGGTTTTGGGCAGCGACAGCGGGACAAAGGCATAAAGGCGGGGAGGGTGTTTTGGTAGCCACGGGGATGTGTGTATAGGCACCCACAGGGATGGGGGGAGGGGCAGTGAAGAGGATGCAATACCCACAACCCCCCGCAGCCTCTAAAACCTTTTCTCCTCCTTCCCTGCCATACACAATCCCTGCCCCCCCTCTTCACTCCCTTTTCCCTTTTGCATGTGCAGGACCTGGGCGGGACAAAGTTCCCCCTGACCATAAAAACACCTTTTGCAACACATGTAAAACCAGCCCCGTTCTCAAACCGTAGCACTTTCCATAGTAACCAAGGACATACATCCTTAAATTTTTTGGCCCCCCACATTTTAAACTAGATTTTCGAGTGAGCAACCCCTTTAAGGAAAGGAAGCTTTTTACATATCCTACATATAGGATCCTCAGGGACGTTTTAGGTGGCGCACATCACCCACTATCCGTACGGTTATCCAATAACTTCACTTTTTGGATATAAAAATTAACATTCAAACTCCGAATTGCAAGAGTTCGAAATTTTCTTACTATTTTGCTATTTGTTTTATATGTATTGGTGACCTTTCTAAAAGCACCAGATGAGCTTAGCTCGTTGCCAATATGGGGGGACACCAAGGAAATTTGAAAAAGGGAACAAAGAAGAGTTAAGGAAAAAAAACTCAGAAATGAAAAAAAATGAACCCAATACACCCCAACCTAACTTATTGCAACAAGTGATTTCTCTGTGGAGAAAGTGAAATCAATGAACAAGAGACCCATTCTGAAGAACCTAAATTCAGTGCCAAAAACTAAAAAAAGTCAAACAAGGAAGGAAAGATTGTGGTCATAGACTAAAAACAAATAAAATAGAAGGACATGGCAATCAAGAAGTTAAAACATACAGGGAACGTACTGGTGACCCAACAGTTATTTTTCCAGCTCACCGACCATATAGAGAAGTCCTGTCCTATCATCTTACCTAATGCCCTTTTATCATCCTTTCCGTATAGAAGAACCTTATTAGACACACAATGGACTTCTGAAGTCGTCCTATTGCTGGTAAGGAGCTGGGGTGGCTTTTCTCACCCCAGTGGCTCCCTAGGGCCCGGGGCCAGCTATTATTAAAGCCGACCCACGGCACTAACCCCCCCCCCCCCCCCCCCTCCCCAGATCAGAGCCAGCTCCGATCCCTTCCATTTAGACACCATTGCGTATTCGTGACCGAGGGGGTGTGGCAGCTTGTTTCCCCACCCCCCAGATGGACAGGGGGTTTCCAGTTACCATTGCAGCTGAAAGCCTAAAGGAAAGGGATCCATTACCACCAAAGTTCACATTTTTACTTGCTTTGGTGGTATAAACCCGTCCCTCTTTGTACAAACTTCTGCATGATTTATAGAATGCAGCAGGGTGTACAGTAATAGCCTAATGTCCAAGAGTAACGGGGCTAATGGCGCTACATCCATGCTTTGTGGGTTTATACAAGTAGCAAGATACTAATGAGCTGTAACTATTTTAACATATTTGAAATGACATTCAAAATACAGAGTCTATAAAAATTTAAAAAAAACCCTTTTCACGCCTGGGCAAAGGGAATGGGACAAGCATCGTCCCCCATTGGTCTACTCATCTCTCCCTCTTCAGTTACACCAATCACCGTTCTCCATTTGTTTCGGTGCCATCTTCCATGGAGCGAAATTCTCTTTCACCGATTGGAGGAATCCCTCCCAAACTTGCAGGGTGTCCATGCTGCACCTCATTGGTCAATACGAATTTCCCACTTTTGTAACCAATGACTGTTTATTCTAAGCTGTTCTTAAATTAACCCGTCTATTTTAGGATTGGTTGTTCTGTTTATCCGAACTCCTCTTTTTGATTGGTTAAAGTTTAAAGGGTTTGCTCCTTCTTTGATTCACCCCGTTTTTTGGTTTTCATTTTGAATTCAGGGCTTTTTACTGGTCTATAGGCTGCGTAGAAGCCGGTCGTACTTACAACCCTGCTGGCAGCCTACGGAAGAGGGAAAAGGGCTGTGCTATGCAACCTGAGTGCTGAAGAGCCCGTACAAGAGGGGGTATCAGGAAAGGGTAGGCACGTTAACGGGGCAAATATTGCAGAGTTTTTGCAAGATCTTTAATTGGTTAAAGGAGTTGTCTAACTACAAGGATTGCTGCTTTCTATTTTAGAGTTCTGTTTCCCTTTTAAATATGTGCCGTTTCTCAGTTTTATTGTAACACTATCTGAAGCAGCACCGGTAAGGCGTGAAATGCGTTATAAGTGTTATATTGATGGAAAGGTATACACTCGATTAATTTTTAGGGAATAAAATTCTTTATTAAACACCATCCTCCGCGAGAGGTTTTTCTTTCTGGATTTGAGCACCGGGTCCACCATTTTTTCCCCCTTCGTCTCACTGTTCATGTCCGCTGCCGATCGGGTTTTGGGGATTAAAACCTGCGGTGCTGTTCCAGCTCGGGTAGAGCCATCCCACCCATAGGGGGTTTGCCGCTATAGATATCACAATGACCCAGGGGGAGCACCCTTTACCATTTTATTTTTTTAATTTATAAACTTTTTTGACGTACTTTTCACAAGAGGGCCCCCTTTGTTTTTATACTTGTATACAGTTTTGTTTACTTATAGAAATACATACTTGCTCCATGTTGGTCAGGGCTTCCCCCCCCAATCTACACCCTACTTATTCCCTCCCTCCCCCCCAAATTTTTCATTTCCCGTTATTCTATTAGAGGCAATGGCAAACCCCTTAAAAGCACAAAACCCCAAATTTTTCTATGAGATGGGAAAAAACCAATTATGGGTCCCTTTGAAGGCAGGAAAAGGGGGAAAAAAAAAAAAAAAAGTTAAAAAAATTTTTGATTTCGGGGTTAAAAAAAGTTTTAAAAACTGGGTGCAGAGGATTCAGGCCCAATTCAGGTGGAAGGACCACAAGGGAAAAGGTTTACCACCACCATAAAACCCCCTAAAAGGCTAGTGTCTAAAGACCCGGGGGGTGAGCCCCCGGGGTGTTCAAATCCCAATGTAACAAAAAAAAGGAAAAAGGTTGGAAAAGCACCAAAAGGCCACATAGCAACCCGGAATTTGGCTCTTCCGAATTTAAATTCCCAAATTTTTTTTTCTTTTACCCCGAGGGAACTTTCAAAAAGGGCCATTTCGCCCAAAAATATTTTTGGGATTTTCCAAACAGTAAGTTACAAGGTGACATGTAGTCCCTTTTTAACCAGTGCTGGGAAAGCAAAATTAATTGGTTTTTCCCACGCTTTCTTTTTAACTTCAAAAAAATAAAACAGAACCCTTTTTAAAGGGGGTTTTCTCACCACTTGGGCTTTATTCCTTTGTCTTCAGAAACTGGGGTTTTGAAAACGGGCGGGGTACTGGCTTCCTCGAAACCTCTCCCCCCCCCCTTCATCTAGGTGACCTCATTCTTCTGTGCTCGCTTTCCCAAAGCCCAAAACGCTTTTTGGAAGGGGGGGGAACTCCAAAATTTAAAATTTTTTTCCTTGCGTGGCCATTCAATGCATCCCCCCGTGTTTCACCCCACATATTTTCTTCCCCCTAAAATGGGCAGCACGCAGGCAGGGGGGATTACCCCGGGGAAGGGTTCCCAGCACGGAAATTGGGGGGGGGGGGGGGGGGGGCGAGTCAAATTTAAACCCCCGATGTGATCCCTCCTTTTGGGACAGTGCCCGGCATTCAACCCCCCACCGGGCGGCCCGTTGGCTTTTATTTTGGGGTTTCCTCATTGTTTAGCTTTTCTCTGTTAATAACTATTTCCCCTGGGTGTTCGTAAGACAGGGGCTGCTTGTTTTAAACCCCCAAACCCTTTCTCGTGCAAGAGGCAGAGCGGGAAAAAGGGGGAACAGGGATAGTTAAAATTGCGTGCGGGGTCGCTCCCGGGCTCGACCCGCTGTGAAAAAGATCCGGGGATTTCCCCTATGAAGGGGGAAAAAAGCAGGTCGGGGGACTATAAAGAATTTAGCACCCCTGGAGCCCCCTAAAAACAAGTTAAACTAAAACTTAGGAGATTTTTATTGAAATCTTTGCAAAACTTTCTTTTTTGGTTTTTTTGAAAGAAAATTTTCAACCCCAAAATTTCAACGGAAAAACCCAAAAAAATAAAAACCCCAAATTTTTCCCTTGGCCTTTTTTGAAAGGGATCCGCCACTTTCCCCAAAAAGGTTTTTTTTCTTTAATTGGGGAACCTTTCTAAAACCCTTACCCCCTTTCCAAAGGGAAAAATTTTAAAAAAGGGATTGGGGGAAAATCCAACAATCGTTCGGGGTTTGAAAATTTTTCCAAAAAACTTTTATCCCCCAACAAAAGTCCAAAAAAGGGGACCGCTGTTTTTAGTAAAACCCCTGGTTTAACCGACCCTTTTTTAAAGACCTAATTTGGTTTGGAAAAAATCAACCCCTTCCCCGGCCAAACAAATTGGGATTTAAACCCTTTCCCTCCAAACAGGGGGGGAAAACTTTCTCGGGGGAACCAAAAAACCCCCCGGGTTTTAAAAAGGTTCCCCTGTTTAACCTTTAACTTGGTTCGGGGGGGGAAAAACAAAGGACCTTTTAAAACCATCCCCAAAAACAAAACCCGTCTCCAACAAATTTTTTTCCTTAACAAGGAATTTTTTTTAAAAAAAAATAAAAAAAAAAAACCCCAAAACTCCGCCCCTCTCATTTTAAATGAACTTTTTGGCAGAAAAAGGGGAAAAAAAATTTTTTTTTAAAAAAATGGTTTGTGGGGAAAAAAAAAAAAAAAAAAAATTTTGTTTTAAATTTTTTGGAAAAGGGGAATGCCCCCGTCCAACTTCATATAACCTAAAATTTTACCCCCAAATTTTTTTTTAAACCCCTTTCCCCTTGGGGTTGGCCCCTGTCCCGGGTTAAATAAAACCCCCGGCCCCCCATTCCCAAAAACCCCTTAAAAAAATGTGAATCCCCCCACTCCTAAAACCTTTTTTTCCCCCTTCATAACCCCTTCAAACCTGGCCCCCCTTTCCCTTCAAAAATATTAAATACAACGCCCCTTCCAATTTCCCCGCCCAAAAAAATCCCCTTTTAAGAATTAAAAACGTTTGGGGGCAATTAAAAGGTGGGTTAAAAAAACCCAAAACCCCCCATTTAAGCTTATGGTTTCAAAAAACCAAAATCCCCTTAAAGTTCCAATTTGGGTTTTTTCCCCCACCCCATCACCCATTTAAAAAATTTTAAACTTTGGACCCCCTTAATAAAATCACAAAAATTTTTTGGCCCGGCCCCCCAAAGGAAAATTTCCCCCTTAAAAATACCCCCCCAAAACCCAACCCTTACCCTTTTCCTCAGATAAAACAAAGATCCCCACACTTTTGAAAAATTTGATTAACTTTTCCAACCCTAACTATCGGGGTTTTCCCAACCCAAAATTCCCCCTTGCCCCCCCTTGTTGGGGGCCCCCCAATACCCCCCCCTTCCCTTTTTCCCCCTTTTTAACCCCTCCCCCGGGGCCCAAACAACTTGCGAACCTCATTGCTTCCAATTTCCATCGAAAAAAAGGAAGGCCGAAGTAATTAGAACACCTTGAAAAATTTTTTCAGGGAACTCAGTCCTTTCCCTCTGAAACAAATCCAGGAAACCATTTTTGGTAATGGAGCCAAACCAAAAAAAAAAATTTTTTTTGGCTGGTAAGAAAATATTCTGAATTCTTGGCCCCGTCCCCAACAGTTACATAAAGGAACTAAAGATTCTCAAAAAAACTGAAAAAAATTTTTTACCACCAATGGGGAAAAACTGGCCCCAATGGACTTGAAATTTATTTGCCAAAAAACCCCATAAGGATGGCATTTGGCCCTGTGCAGATACATCCACATGAAAAAAAATTTAAAAAAAAAAACCCCACCCACTCTAAGTAAAATTATTAAAACCCGGGTTTTAGCAAAAAACCCCCTCAGTCTATGGGGGGAAGCCCCTTGGGGGACAACAGTTTAAGGGAACTAGGGAAAGATTGTTTTTTATCTGTTGCACAAAGACACCATGACCCCAATATATTTAAGACCAATTGCTTATTTCTGTAAAAGCTTTTTAAAACCATCTAAACTTAATCTAGGACTTTTTGAAATTTTCCGAAGAAAAAAAGAATTATGAAAACCCAAAAAACCCATTTTTCCAAAAACCTATAAAAATGTCACTTTTCGAGCTAAAAAACCAAATTTCACTCAGGAGACAATCACCAAAACCCACAAAAAAAAATTTCCCAAAATAAAATATAGTGAAAAAACCCAAAAAACCCCCCCTGGTGTTTTTTGAGGAAAAAAAAACCCCCACAGCAAGGAAAAACCCTCTAAATAGTAATAGAGAGTGACAGGGATTAGAGGAACAGTTTTGGAACTTCACTAGTACAATTTGACAAGGGCCAATCAAGAAGCACAGAACCACAGAAAATGTTATACCCCAATCAAAGCAATGCTACTTTGTTTAAAGTGTATTTAATAATCCCCTATACAGATTATTCACAAACAATGAAAGCAATAAATTTACATGTACCTACAATAGCTCCAGGTGAGGGGGAACAAGGAGAAGTGTCAGTAATTCCGTAATGTTATCATGGAATATTACTCAATACTGTAGTCCAGTTAATGGACTTACTCCAAGAGATAGGTTAGTAGCTATATAACTGTATAAAGAGAAACACTACTAAAAAATTAATCACCCTGGCAAATGCCCTTCAATATCGTAGCATCACCACCACCGATGTCCATCCCTCCAAAAATATAGGAGACTATGCAGAATTCAAAAAAGATAATGGGTTCCAGAAAGAAGATCCTGGTGGACAAGAATGGTCCCAAACAGAGTTATTCTTAAGTTAGTCCTCTGGAGTACTTTATGAAGCAGCTATCATACCTTCATAGGTTCATCAAACGATATACAAGTGTGGCTGAGATGAGCTAGTAACTGCTATGGTCAACCAAAAACAGAGTGCAAGTGCTCAGCAACACATCCAGTGATGGTCTTTCAAAATAGATGTTTGAGTGCTGCCAGCATTGCTGTAGAGGTCACCTGGGTAGAGGTGGGAAGAAGGGGGTGTCAGTCAGTGCTCAGACCAGATAAAATGGATCTTTACACTGAGCACTGTATCTCCAAGAGATTTAACATTTGTGTTGAAGCTTTGGATCTTTCTAGTTTGGTTGATTTCATTCTATTTTAGGTTTTTAATGCGTTTCCTGTAGTGTTTTCAGAAGTCAATCCATATTTTGAGTTTCAAAACCTCTTAATTTTGTGAAATCCAACAATGTTTGTAGATCAGCACTTGGACATGAGGAGTCAGAAGCAGTCGGCTCTTCTTAAAACATCTTTTTATTGAAAACATCTTTAAAATAGACAGCACAATTTGCCGGACGCACATGAAGACAGGAGACCACAATGTGGGCTGGACGGTGGATGACTGACCAACGCGTTTCAGGTCACATGACCCTGAATATTTTGTGAAGTATTAATCCTGAGGACCATCCTCAAGAACTGTTCTTTTGACTTTTTGGTGAATATAAGCGACTTAGAATTTTCTTAGTCCACACTCAAACATAATTGGATTATATATAGTGGAGGATTGTTTTTATGGACTTTTTTTGTATGTTCACAATTTCCTATATATTATTCAATCAATCAATTATGACATCTATTACGTTGTATTATTTTTATACACACCTTTTAATACATGAGTAAATGTCCTACATATTTGTTAAGTTGTAAAGACCATTTGGGACAATAAATGTACGGCATGTTGATTGAATTATTTTCTGTGCATATCTCATTTATGGCGCTTTAACTAGACACCTCATTATCTATACTGTGGGTGTTTTCCATATTAAGTACAACTTTATTTGCACTTAAACCCACATAATTAAATCAAATTTATTTCTAATTAATAATAATTCATTGTTTATTGCACTTTATCACCCTCTTACAGAATATGTCATTTTTCTATATTGGCTAGGTTTTCCGCTCATGCAGATGGCACTTTTGTGCGTGCCGACCTCTGCTCGCCTTGCCTGCATCGTTTCTTGGTCGACAAGGCTACAGGAATGGGATGGGCACATGTGCGCCATACCCAGTGTGCCACAGTCATTTGTGGGCACATCGCTACTAGTAGGTTTACTGTTTCACTCTGCTTTGTTCTCACATGGCGCGTCGGTCCATTACATCACTGTGGGTGTCACATCTGTGCACATCTTCCTCTATGGGTGGTATTACACTTAGCGAGTTATCAGTTTAGGTCATCTTGCCGAACGAGGCAATTACTCGGTGTTGGCTATTGTTAAAATTCCTGAATGCTTGTCATTGTTATTTTACCCCTACTGGTGCTCCTACCTGGATGTGCAGGTTATGTAATTGCGATATATTGTGTATATATCCATAGCTATATTTTGGTTATAGAACATATAGCACCACACTTCATGTATAGAGGGTGTAAAATATCACTATGGGATTTTGGGCGGTTACTATTCTGGTGTTGTATGATACATACTTTGTGTTTTGTGTTTATGCTCTTTTCTATTACGTTCATTCATGATAAAGGCTGGTTTTTTTATACTTTATATTTGCCTTTGTAGGTTTTAGGTGATCTACTTGATGGGCGATGTTCTATAAACCAACTATAACCCTAGTATAGGTTTTCTCTTTAGTAAAGACATATATGCAATATGGGGGTAGGGCCACAGATATTAGTGTTCATGGCCAACAATTGGGCAAAAGTTATTAACTCCTAATATCAAAACCTCCATTATACTTACAACGAAGATTTGTTACCAATTTGGATACTAATTGGTTCCCAGTTACCTTTTTTGGATAGGATCATACAAACCTCAGGCCGCCCACGTCTGAGGAAATAATTTTCTATCCAAACAGACGGGGCCGTAACAGGTGCAAGATAGTTTTGTAAAACAACCGCCATAACAAAAACAACCTCTAGTTACAGGCTAAAAGGAGCACCATCCCGGATAATATCAGGCCACCAATAATGGTCGCTCACAACCCACAAGTGAAGATTGTTTTTGTGCTTTAGAAAGTGGTTCAAGAATAATTTTTCCTAAAAGACCATTTCATCTCGATGACATAAGATTGGAGGCTTACTTACGGATTTGTACAGTGTTCACCATAGAAAGGATTGGAAGAGAAGGAAAAAAAATAAAAACAATCAGGCAATAACTTAAAGTAGTGTTTTCAACCCACTTCAGGATTCCGGGACCCCCCCACATAATCCCGGGACCAGATTTTACCCCTTGCAATACGGGAAATCCAAAAAAACCCTGCGAGGCCAACACTGTACAATATTCTACTACTAGCAAGAAAGAAGAGCACAATGCACCACACAAGAATGGAACTAAAATAAAACACCTAGGAACTTGTAAACAAACAAGGACACTAAAATGGGGAGAGGGGGGGACTGAGGGCTTCATTCTAGAAAAACCCAAAACCCACACCACCGGCCATTTATTAGGTACACCTGTCCAACTGCCGTTAAAACTTAAATTTTTAATCAGCCAATCACAAGGGGGGCAGCTCCCGGGATTTGCATGTAGACATGTCAAGACAACTCCGCATTCAAACAGGCATCATAGGGGAAGAAAGGTGATTCGATGCCTTGAAAGTGCATGGTTTTTGGTGCCAGAAGGGCTGGTCTGAGTATTTCAGAAACTGCTGATCTCCTGGGATTTTCACGCACAACCATCTCTAGGGTTTACAGAGAATGGTCCGAAAAAGAAAAAACATCCAGTGAGCGGCAGTCCTGTGGGCGGAAAATGCCTTGTTGATGCCAAGAGTCAAAGGAGAATGGGCAGACTGGTTCGAGCTGATAGAAAGGCAACAGTGACTCAAATAGCCACCCGTTACAACCAAGGTAGGCAGAAGAGCATCTCTGAACGCACAGTACGGCGAACTTTGAGGCAGATGGGCGACAGCAGCAGAAGATCACACCGGGTGCCACTCCTTTCAGCCAAGAACAGGAAACTGAGGCTCCAATTTGCCCAAGCTCATCGAAATTGGACAGTAGAAATTGGAAAAACGTTGCCTGGTCTGATGATTCACATTTCTGCTGCGACATTCGGATGGTAGGGTCAGAATTTGGCGTCAACAACATGAAAGCATGGATCCATCCTGCCTTGTATCAACGATTCAGGCTGGTGGTGTCATGGTGTGGGGAATATTTTCTTGGCACTCTTTGGGCCCCTTGGTACCAATTGAGCATCGTTGCAACACCTTGTGGAATCTATGCCACGAAGAATTGAGGCAGTTCTGAAGGCAAAAGGGGGTCCAACCCGTTACTAGCATGGTGTACCTAATAAAGTGGCCGGTGAGTGTAGTACACCTACAACAGCTGATATGCAGAACGATGTATTAACATTTAGAAAAACTGCACAACAAGATTTCCTATAACAAGCGAACACAAGTAGGAGATCGAGGTCCTAAAAAACATCACTGGGTAATGAGAAAGCATGTTTCGAAGATTTTGTTGGTATGTAGAGTTTGCCCTTTATCTCCTTTAAGAGTCTAAAAACAAAAAAAAAAAAAAAAAAAAAAAAAACGCAGGATAAATCCAAAGGAATTTTTTACAAGCCCGGTAAAATTAAAAACCTGGGGAAACACAAGAAAACGAGTGCATAACCCGACCCTGCAGAAACCGGCTGCAATGGCTTCACTGAAAGATCAGGATATCATACAACCTGCTGACAAAGGAGGCACAATAATGGACACCTCTTACTACATCCAGGAAGCAAACAGGCAGCTGTCAAAGCACATCCGTAACTTCAAACTCAAGCTATCCGACAGAGGATTATACAAAACTTAAGGATGTGATTAAAAGTTTCCAATGCAGAAGCAGGTGAATCGGCCCAGGCTGGGCAGCTTCTATATGCTCAGTAAGATCAAAAACAGCAACCCTGAAAGGCCTCTAACTTCTGGCTTTGCGACATGGACTGAAAACATCTTGTTGGGTGTAAAGTCTCCTAAAACCCCTGGTCAGAGATACTCCTAGCTTCATCTTGGACACCACTGACCTTCTAAACAAAGAGAAGGTCTCAACCCCACTGCCTGATGGTACCATTTTGGCCACCATGGATGTGGAATCCTTGTATAAGACTGCTCCCCACAAGAATGGAGTTGCACCATGTCAGGTACACCTGGAAAAGCAAAACAACTCATAAAATTCATGCTTTGCCACAACTATTTTACTTTTGGAGACATATATTCAGCAAATGGGAACTTCAATGGATTCAGGAGGTGCACCACAGTATGCAAATATCTATGGCAGAACTAGAAGGAGCATATCTATCCACTTGCACCACTGAACCTACAGTTTACCTTCATTATAAAATTGATGATGCCCTGGTCATCTGGACTGCAGGGGAGGCACTACTTAAATTCCATAGTGACTTCAATGACTTTCACACCACCATCAACCTTAAACTTAGCTATTCAGAGAGTGAAAAACACTTTACGGATACCACTGTGCACATTAAAGACCACGGGCTACTCACATTAATATACCACAAACCCACAGACAGAACAGCCTGCCTGAGAAACAGTTTAACCCCAAATATGACAAATTTGCTCTGACAAGGCAGACCTGGACAAGCCCCTCCTGGATCGGCGGACAAAATTTCTCCAATTGAAATACATACCAAAAGTGACGGAAAACCAAATAAATCAACTTCTAAGGATGATGCTCGAGTGCCCCTAGTTGTCACCTATAACCCACAGCTAGAGTTCCTATGAAGGATTGCCAGGGAACTGCAATCTGGGCTACGTAAGGCAGACATCTTCCCATTCCCCCTGTTCATTTCGGCAACCACCAAACCTGCAACAAATTATCCGGTGAGCCCTGAAGTCCCCAACAGAAAGTGGCAGCTCACCCTGCCAGTGAAACAGGTGGAAGCCACAGTCGCACCCATACCACTGACAGTGTACTTGTCCCACAGGAAAAGCAGGTGCACAGAATTAGGGGGACATTTTCCTGCAGGTCTTCCAATGTAGTGTATCTCATAAGGTGTGTGAAAAGTCCCACCACAGGCCTCTGTGGGGGAAACAGGGCAGAGACTCCGTCAACGCATGAATTCACACAGATTCACCATTAACAGCAGAACTGATCTCCCAGTGAACGCACATTTCTCCAGAGAAGACCACTCTATTGAAGATTTGCAGGTTGGGGTTTTAATGGGACATTAAGACACAGAGGCAGAGAAAGGAATGGGACTATAAGTTAATGTAAAAAATGTCACTGCAATTTGGACTTGATATTCAAGCTAGTTTCATGTCACACTATGTATGACATGTGAGGGTCACAAATGACCAACTGAAAGCAAACAGGTAACAGCAAGAGCTAATGATCCTCCTGTCACGCCTCACAAGTTTCCAGACTACCTGTTATATTGCATTTTATTATTTACAAGTAGAGAAGTTATTTCTAAGAGATTAAGATCTTTAGAAGGTCCATGTCTTGTCTACAAGTCTGTCAATGTTCAGTTTCTTGTATAACACCATGTCTGAAGAGAGCTTGTACTCTCGAAAGCTCACCATCGAGCCCAAGGCTCAGTAAATAACCGTATAAGATATTCAAATCAACGCAAACTTTACAGGGGTTGGAAAAACTAGAATCTCCCTAGTTCACATAGTTGAGCTGAACTCATTCCGACACCTGCCATCACCTATAGCAATTTTTTCTCTATTTTATAACCCAGATCAATGTTTCACTAGCATTTGTGCTGTTCTATCAGTTCGTTTTCTAGACAAGATACATCATTTTGACAGCTCCAAAGGGGAATGATTGTTAGCACTTGCCTGGTAGTAGCATCTGTGATCTAAGTAGATAGGTGTGAAGGTCTACAGTTTCCTTGTTCATCTCTCTCTCTACAGACAGACCAGTGAAAAGTCAAGGCTTGATGCAAGGGACAGAAGGGCACTGTAGGTTTGTGTTTTTGGCTTTAAATTTAAAACTTTTCTACTGGGGTCCCAAAACCTACACTCAATTCTGCAGTAATTTGATGGCAGAGGTTTTTTACTTGTAACAGACTAAACTGTTGCCCATCAAATTTCTGCGGAGCTAAAAGCAAGTTTATGGACCTCAGTTGAAAATGGTGCGTTCCCTAAAGCATCCAGTAGGTTAAGCAGATGGGATCAGATCGGTCTCCAATCCCAACTTATAGCGGCAGGTCCTGGCTGTAATCAGTCATTACATGCAGCCTATGGAACAGGTCAGCGAGAGCCTGTGTCATACTCCCCTACCAGCATTATGATGCGTCAGTACAAGAAGTATCGTTAATGGGTTGAGCATTTGCTTTAGTATGTATTAGCAAGGGCTGTCAACATATGGGCACACCAAGCATCCAATAGAATTGTAGTAGTGAAGCAGACGGTAAAGGCAAACCTAACTGCTTCTTCAGAAAAAAAACAAAACAAAAAACACATGCCATTTGGCCATTACAGCAGCTGCCTCTATTCTAAAACTTCAATGTCCACAGAGCCCTGCATGAGGCAATGAGCTTCCCTCCATCCATTTTACCCTCACATCTGACTCCCAAAACTGAAAGGAAGGTCTTAATATGAAAGTTGTCAAGGGATACACAACCACTTCGTACTCTACCCAGCTCCCACCTACTAAGGACTGGTTCACATCTGTCAGGTCCATAAAGTGATGGATACCAACTACACCAAGCTTCCCTACATTCACAACCTCCATTCACCATAAATGACCCTTACTGGATCTAACAAACCCGGCTGATGTCCTCAGACACAACCTCCCCTCCTAAAGGTCTCAAGGTGGCCTTCAATGTACTCACTGCCCACCTGAAACATGGAGGAATCTGCTTGTAAAATAATCCATAAAACACTAAAATCAACAAGTGAGCATCATTAAATTGAACATTTGATTTGCTTCTGATCTCCACTATTGATAAGAATGAAGATCAATGGATTCAGATCTTCAATATTGATGAGAAGCAGCTTCAAGCCGGCATACTGGTCTCTAAGCTCAGACATTTGATCTGTGTGACATCTACTACTAGTTATTTATGTTCCCATCTCCGAGCATCAAAGACAATCAGTAGCTTAAATTAAGGAATCCCATGTACTGTATTATGGTTGCTCGTCTTAGCTATGAGGTAACGTTTGCTTAATTTTGATAAATATGTACATAATTGAGCAAGAAAAGTTTTGCTGAGATTTTTAACTAAGCCATGTGGAATTATGAAGTAGTTGTTGTAGCATTTTAAAAGTGTATATAAAAGGAGAAAATTAGTGTCATCATAGACACATTACAGCCTTCACGCATACCAATTGAAGATAGCGCCTCATTTCTAAAGGACAAGACTGAAAATCTGGACACTTTAGTAAGACCCCCGTATTTTTCTTTCCACCCCATTTCATTTTTGGTAAGCTGCCTTATCTTTTGAGCAATAAATTGCCGTTTTGCTTTTCAAGCTCACAGGACTAGGCCATTTGTACTTTTTTGAATGTTCTAAATAAGTCAGATAACCGTCCCAAAATGTAAGTCTCATTTTACACATTTCTATCAGTCAAATGATCATCTGTCCAAAATACACCTCTACCTTCCCTATCCATCCTTTCTGTTGAGGTTCATCTGCCAACCACATCTCCATAACTTCCTATTGATTACCATCCCAACTGTCACAGAAGACTTCAACATGCCCATTGATAGCCACCATTCAGCAGCCACTCAACCGCCACCACTCTTCCTCCTTCAGCCTCTTGCATTGTCCTCCACAGATGCTCAGGAGGACACAATGGACGTTTTTATCCCCTCTTCTCTTCATCTACCTTGTATAAACTTTTCCCGAACCGGACCACAACCTACTTGGGTCCTTTCCTGCTCTTCAACTGTCCCTCCAGTCCAGACATTAATACACCTTCCAAAAGGTTCATAGTCCTGATCTTCTTGGACACAAAAATTCTACCGTTCTCTACCCCAATCAGCACCTTATGACATAACTAACGTTCCCTACTACATGACAATGGTTTCAGCAAAACTCATTTGCTCTCTCATGCACAACAGGAAAATAGGTAACCTTGGCACACCAATGTGGTAAGTCAAGTTTCCAGAACAAATGGAAGAAAACCCACTCTGCAAAAGACTACATACTCCTCCGTTTAGGTCTATATGGAGTTGTAACGAACTCCTGTTGGCACTCTCCAGATTCCTAAACAATGATTCCACACTGTGCTCCCTTCTCCAACATCTCACTGCAGCTGAAGATTTTAACTGACCCTTAAAACCTGAGAGGTTTAACTAACAGAGCTTCCAGTCCATAGTCCCTGCAACCAATCTATATATCTGCTCAGCACTTTTGGCCCCATGTATTACTTCAGGACAAACATTCCAAATCTCTCTACCTGTCCTCTTAGCCCAGAATTATGCCACCTCAACCTTGGCCCTGTGATTATGCAAGCTATAACTTTTCTCACCATTCCTCACCGGCATCTTACCTCCTTTAAACGTGCAACAATCCCTTGAAGAGTTTTTGTCTAACTATTGCCCTCTGGCATTCACCTCAATGACATCTTGAATTGTACATGAGAATTCTGGTCTAGTTTGGCCATAAAAACGAAGCCATTTTTACAATTAAGCTACCTGCATACTCAGATGTGCTATTAAACCAGATGGCTCTAGAGATGAGCTGTTGACCTTCCATAAAAGTTGAGCGCCATCCACACACAATCTATGAATTTTAGTTTGCGTCCAGGAAATGTAACAAAAAAAAAAAAAAAAAAAGAAAGTTGTGTGATTAACTGAGTGGGGTTAAACCAGCGTTAAACTGGAGGGAGAACCAGTAAATCGATTGCCTTTGCATTTTAAATGCTGTTGTAACCAGATAATGGACAGCATGAACCGGCAATTGTTTTCAGTGCACAGTCTGCAATAAACATGCACAACTGGAGCAGCAGGTCCAGGAAGAGTATTACTGACAGATGTGAGCAAGATGCTATTCTTGAATCCCACATTAGAGATCTGGAGGAGCAGAAGGTAATATGGAGAGAGATTGGCAATTATGAGTATTCAGTGGGTTAAATTTTGGGGATGGATTAACATCAGCAGGACAAGCCATGTAGCTGGGTAATGACGTTATATTACAGCCCCTTCTATGAAGGTAACGTGACGGTAACCTGAAAGTTAGTTAAAGTTGTCCATCAGTGTCAATTTAACCAGCTATCATGTTCCACTCATCAACATGTCATAAGCCCTGGGGCTGTAGGGTGAAGCCCAGAACTAGTAGGGTGCCATAAAAAAAAAAAAAAAACTTGCCATTCTCACAATTGAGAAAAAAAAATCTGGCGTTCAGTTCCTGAAAAAAATATTGACTAGGTCTCTAAGACAAAAGATGTCACTTGAAGAACTTGTTTAGAAAAAAAATGTTTGTTGTTTCATTTAGTTTTTTACAGAGTTCATTTTGTTCACTAGCTGCTTCAGAGTATGTATTACAATTCCCAAAGTCCATTCATACAATTTAATTTTTGGCAAAGTAATATTTGTACACCGGAGCTGCCATGTGCAGTAGAATGGCACCACCACACGTCAATCTGATCAAGGTGTGGCTCAATAGCAACTTTGGCATTATTCTTTGTCAAACCCAGTGCCTGCTTCCACTACATTGATTTTCTGATCTACACTGCCCCTTCACATTTCAATGGATTTAGAAGTTAATAGTATTGGGTATAGACAGTCTTACACAGAATATAGGGAGCTATTTGGAGCAGATCCTTCACTCGTTTGTTCCATCTCTGCCCTCATATCAGGGATACTATGGATTTACTGCATAAATTGGAGGAAGTGATTTTTGATGAAAAGGCCTGGTTATGTAGTCCTCATCATGCAGGACTCCAAGCTGTTCTTGACTCGACCCAGAGCCGATTGTCTTCAGCCTCAATTTTCACTCGACCTCTTGCGTTTTCAACTTGCACAACTATTTTGTGTTTAATGGATATTGTGCCACCAGCTCAGAGGCACAGCGATGGGTAGTCCATGCGCACCCACATATGCTAACTTGCTCCTGGGCTGGTGAGAGAATAGCATAGTATTCTCAGAGGCGTTTCATTGGTATATTGTCCTATGAGGGAGATCAATTGATATATGGTCCGGGACGAGAGAAATTTGATCCGTTTTTTAAATTATTGATCACATAGGTCTCACATTTACATACGAGATGGACATCGGTAAGACTCCGCTTTTTGGATGTCATGATAAAAATGTGTGATGGACAAATAGATACCTAAGACAAGAAGCCAACAGCAGGGAATAGTCTCCTCAAGTGGGAGAGCTTTCATCCTCTCCCAGAGGAGAGAAATCTCCAGAGGACAATATGTCCATAAGACAAAATTGTTCATCAATAAGCAGTTTCAAAGACAAGGCAGATATGAGGAGACTATTTAAGGAGAGGGGTTATCCAGGACCCATTCTTACTGAAGCATATCATACAACCTTTGAGTCTGATCGTAGCCATCTATTGGAAGTAAAAAAGTGTCAACTAACAAACTAGGACAGTGGGGACATAGATATGGCCGTTGACAAGATTCGAGACATTTTAAAAGGATTTTGGCATATCTTAGAACAGGACCCCTTAATTGCAGAGTTTAATGTTAATCCAACTATAACCTGTAGGAGAGGGAAGGAATAAGAGACAGTCTTATCCATAGCCATCATATTCCACCTCGACCGACTGATTCCTCTTTAACTAGCAAAATACATGGGACGTATAAGTGTGGCAACTGTAAAACCTACAAATTTGTCCAGGTTAGCAAGAGCTTTATAAATCCAACAACTAACAATCTACAAGCTGTTTGCAAATTGAAATATTCATGTATTAATCAGTGTACATTCTCAATTTTCAAACATAGGCATATGTTGCATAAAGCTATGGCTCTCTGGCTACTGCTAGAATGCTTGCTGGAGACGGGATCTCCCTTGTCCCATAACATGTACCAACCAATATCGCATAGCAAGCAAAATATATTTAAAACTACTTTATTCAGAAACATATAACTAAAATATGTAACTTGCAGTGCTTAATTAAGCTACTTGCGTTCCTTTTAAGTCCATAGACGGCAGTAGGAGAGCAGGATCCAAAGTCCATGTAAAGCAATCTCCCGGCGTGTCCACGTGTGCTGACGCCCATAGAGGAGAAACAGACAGGAACAGGCTGGAAAACCGTGACACGTTTCGGGGCTAGTCCCGCCCCTTCTTCAAACACGTAGTTTCCTCGTAATCACTTCCCTTTATACTCAACATCACGATAGATGCCAAGGAAAGGTAACACAGGTTACATACAGATAAAACAAATCTATAAAAAGACACGTAGATTTAAATGCTCATTCATGCCTAGGGGAGCCAACGTGTTCATTTTAAATATCCAGAACGACTCTCTCTGGAGCAAAGTTCTCTCTAAATTTTTATCATTTTGTGCTGTCACTTCCTCTAAAACTCACCATTTAAGATCTGCCACAGTGTTTATGTTCTAAGAAGTGCCTAGCCACCATGGTTTCTCCAAACATTAAAAAAAAATCACTTTGCTCACAGTGATAAGATATGTACAGATGAGGAATCTACCACTCAGAACATAGTGGTAGGGGAATGTGGTTATGAAGACCGTATTCCGGACCTCAAGGAATTGTGTAGTTTGGTAGATTTGCAACAACCTGAAGGTGAATCTGCACAGGCTAGCAATTATACCCCTGAATTTGCTATACATAATTATTTTTATCCCATACATTCACATTTGCAAACTATGGAAATGTTTCAAGATAGGATAGAAGAGGCCCTAGTGGAGCTACAAGATCGGGAAGTAGTGCAAAAATGTAGCCAAAGTTCGAATAATCTTACAAGAGCACAAGATTTAGCCCTAAAGAGTTTGGAGACAAATGACAGGGTAGTAGTTAGACAGGCAGATAAAGGGGGAGCTATAGTAATTTTAGATAGAGATCTTTATATCAGAATTAACCCTCCTTCTGCAGGACACTACTAAATACAAACAGGTCCAAAACAATCCCACTAGTTTGTGTAGGCAACATTTAACACAGGTTTTGGAACAAAGTGTTAGCTTGGGTGTCACAAAAACCTTAGCAGATAAATGTAATATTCCTAATCCTTCTATGTCTATTTTTCACGCACTTCCTAAAGTGCACAAACATTTTTCCACCTCCATTTCGACCCGTCGTCTTAGGTATTGGATCCCTCAATGAGGAACTGGGACGATGGGTCGATTTGCAGCTGCAGCCACTGATCAGAAAATTACCAGGTTTTTTGCGAGACACAAAACAGCTCATTTTCACATTGGAGTCTCGTGATTGGCCGACCGGGGGTTCTGGTTGTCATGCGATGTAGTGGGGTTATACCCCTGCATCCCACACAATCAGGCCCTCCCGGTCATGAGACTTTCTGGAAAAATACAGTGCTTTTGATTTGACTAAACATTTTTTGATCTTAGCATTAGAGTACTTGCTCTCACATAATTTTTTCATGTTTGAGGGTAAGTATTTTTTCCAGATTTCAGGAGCGTCAATGGGGGCGAGATTCTCGCCCTCATTGGCGAACATTTATATGTTTGCATGGGAAGAAAAATATCTTTACCATCATGACCATCCTTTTTTTGACTGTATTAATTGGTACTCGCGTTATATAAACAACCTCGTGTTCATTTGGATTGGAGATATAGATAGAATCTCAGATTTTATGACTTATATCAATAGTGATAACATGGGGTTGCAATTCACTTGTGAACATCAGAATAAAAAGTTACATTACTTGGATGTAACATTGGAGGGACATGATAATGGCACTTAAGAGTTACACCTTATCGTAAACCTATGTGCAAAAATTCCATATTGAGGGCTGATTCTTGCCATCCAGAACAGGTGTTAAATATCCCAGTGGGGGAATTAATTAGGATAAAGCGCAATTGTTCTTTTCCCCAAGATTTTTTGAGACAATAATGTGTGCAAGGTTAAGAGACAGAGGTTTTTCAAATAGAACTCTGACAAATGTGTGTAAACAAGTAGACCAAATAGACAGGAGAAACTTGTTTATAAAGAAAAATAAAGAGACCAATCAGTCACCTATTACTTTTTCAACAAATTACAGTAGGCAGTTTTCAAAAATTCTGAGCATAATCAAAGCACATTTACCAATGCTTTTTGTTGATCGGTCCATTAAACATATGCTTACCAAAAACATGAGATATATGTCCCTCGTAAAGCACCCACCATAGGTTCACGTGTCTCTCCAAGCTTATTGCCTTCATTACAGAAACCGGGAAATACCTGGTTAGACACGGTGGGATGTTTTGATGTGGTCACTATTTGCAAGGTTTGCAGTTATATGATAAAAGACTCTTGTTTTTCCTCTTAATTTCGGGAGAACATTTAAAATCAAGAGCTTTATAAACTGCAATACTTCATATGTGGTATATCATTAACTGCGAAATCTGTAAATTACAGTATGTAGGGTGTACAACAGGGCCCTTGAAGATAAGTATTCGTCGTCATCTGTCAGATGCTGCTAAAATGGAACAGTTTAAAACATCAGCAGTTTCCAAACATATTGCTCAAGTACATGGTGGTAGTTGTAGTTCCATCACTGAGATAGGTATAGAAAAAGTGAAGCGCTCAGTTCGTGGAGGCGATCTACATAGAAAATTGCTGGATCTACCATCTCAGGACCTGGGTCCTGGATGGTCTGAACACCAGACAAGATGTACAGTATCATCAACATCTGCATTGCCATTATGTTTTATTTGTTTCTATGTCACATATATTGAGGTTTGTAGATATTTGTATAGGTTAAGTGGGTTACGCCCAACTTTTGAGCATTTAAAATCACCTGATGAGTTTGTGACGAAGCCATGAATAAGGGTCACGCGTCGGCTGTTTAGTCACTGTAGCCCGTAGCTGTGTGTTTCATACGTCTGTTGCTGTGTCATGTATTAAACAGATGGAATAAAGAATAGCAAAATCGCTTTTTAATCAGCCCGGATTGCCTCTACGTTGAATTCTCTGTTTTCCTTGCATTGAAGCTGGTCCACAGAACTTGGGCTTACAAGCCAGTTGCAACCACTGGATGTTTCCATTAACAAGCCATTTAAAGTTTTCATGAGAGAAGAGTGGAACAAACGGATGGCTGCTGGAAATCATGCCAATTGGACGAATGAAAAGGCCCACTATCACCCCCACGTTTGTGAGTGGGTGAAAACCTCATGGTATTCAGTAAAAGGATGAAACCGTTGTGCGGTCTTTTAAAAAAATATGGCATTAGCAATGCCTTAGACTGCACTGAAGATGGGATCCTCTATGAACAAAGTAAAGACAGTGATGCTAGTGATTCTGAAGAACGGAGCTTCAGAAATTTGGACAGTAGTGACGAGGAGTTTTTGGGGTTCCCCGATGAGGAGTTTCCATACATTAGTCAATAGTAATTGTTGTTAATGCAGTTATTGAGCATTGTTTACATTTGTATTGGTGAAATATTAGGTTATTACAAATTTTACCACACTTTGTGTCAAATATTTTCAGTTTTTCTCATCTAAAAACTAGGTGACTTATGGTCCAGTGCGTCTTAAAGTCCGAAAAATTCTGCATGTTTTATTCTAGTCTTTTAACTAAACCCAGTTGGAGGCATCCTATGCCCCAGTGCTACGTGGGAAAGTTAAAACAGGTGCAGCTAACTAATGAGCAATAGCTCAGCACCCTCCACTAGGGAGCAGCTGAATGATAAAAAAAACTGCACATTGGAGAAGTACCAGTTTATACCAGCATGCAAAAAAGCCAGTGGGGAGACAGCAAAAATATCAATAAAGACAACCACTCACACCTAAATATGAGGAATGTGGTTGCTGGAATTATGAATACAAACTTGGACGGCACTCCAAATCTATAATCACAATGGGGTGCTTATCTGTTATGGTTTAGTCCCAAGAAAAATTAACCTTATATACCGACAGCACTCCACAAGTAGGTTAAAGATAACGAGAATTTTTTTAAAAAAAAAAAAAAAAAAAAAAATCGAGAGCATCTTAAATAAGTGCTCCTTTGATCTCATTTTACTCACCATTGCGTTTCTTCAAGAACAGAATACTGAAACCAAAAAGGAGATTACAAGCATAGAACAGCTTTCCTCCACTCTCAGCACCGAAGAACTATCGAACTTAAAGATAGGGTTTTCTCTCTATCTGAACACCGGAAACTTTTAGAAAACAGAAAAAGGAATAAACTCCTATGAGACACGGACGATTAGATCAACAAAAGGGTTTACCAGTGGCAATATCAACAGAACAGGAACCCAGATATCCAAGAGCCACTAGGGATTATACAAGCTCAAGCTCTGACACTGACACAGGCTTTCGTCAAAACCGTAACTCTTTTTATCCAAACCCAAGAGAGGTTACAGAGGAATAAGAGACCGACTAGAAGAGCCGGGAAAAGGAGGCGTCACCCACAATCTTCCTCAGAACACCACCCGCTCGCAGGTGAGACCTTAACACCCAAATAATCTAGTTGTAAACATCTCCTCTCGACTGTTAGCGCCGTCTGAATACTCTGTATTGCAGAAAGGTTTATCGTTTTATCCTACACCCACATTAGACATATTTAAACTTGAACTAGAGTTACATCACTTTAGGAGTCTTCACCTTAAGACACTTTGCATCTAGCAAAATGAAACCCGCTATACAGGTGGCTAACAAACTCTCCATATGTCAATTAGGGCTTCGTAAACCTAGCCCTTTCAATCCTCCTAAAACATACCATCCCGTTGAGACATATATATCCCTTGTGAAAAAAATATGTTGATGAGTTCCTTCATAAGACCAACCAACCATACATAGAATCTAAGTAAAGATGAATTAATGGCCATTAGCCAACTCAGAGGATAGGAACATCATCATTAAAACGGCAGACAAAGGCGGAGCGGTAATGGATAAACAAGATTATATCAATCACATTAGGAGACAACTAAATGATACTTCCATACTAAACACAGATCCATTGTTCAGGATTAAAAGACTTATACAAGATAGCCTCGATTCAAACCTATCCAAACAAATTATTGATAAACCCACGTATGCATTTCTGATTGAAGATTATCCGGTCACCCCAGTATTTTATACATAACCCAAAATACACAACAATTTGGAAAAACCACCAGGTAGACCGATAGTAGCGTCCACCAATTCTATTTTTCCCCATTGGCCGGATACTTGAAGATCTTTACTCCATTGATTTAAAATACCGACTCATACCTTATGGATACCGGACATTTTCTTTCCATTCTTGAGACTATATCTAACATACCAGATGTTGCCATCTTGGTCTCATTTGATTTATGTAGCCTATACACCTCGATAGAACATTGAAAAGGGATTGAGGCTATTCACACCCTACTGCAGAGAACTGATCTTAACTCAGGGGAAATTAAATTTTGTGTGGATACACTCACCTTAATTCTTGGAAAGTTAGAATCTTCAAAAAGAAAGTTTCTATGATCAGAAACAGGGTACCACCATGGGCTCCAATATCGCGCCCCCATACGCCAATGCCTATATGGCACATTTTGAGGAACAATCTTTCCCAACAACAAATACAGACATGTGATGTTGTGGAAAAGATACATAGATGATCTCTTTTGCATCTGGGTTGGCGACTCTTACGTTGGCTAAATTCCATCAGACCTGAACTACTGTTTACTATGCAATTGGATCGTGACAGATTTAGCTTCCTTAACACACACTTGTTATCAGAAACCCTGATAACATTGAGCACTGATCTTTTTACAAAACCTACTGATAGGAATAACCTCCTACATTTTAATAGCTGCCATCCATCCAGTGCGAAGAACTCCCTACCTAAGTCCCAATACATGAGATTCAATCTTATTGTATCTGATCCCTTAATCAGACAAGTGAGACTCAATGAAATGGGCTAAAAATTCTGAGGATACCCAGATAAAATATTACAACTGAAGTCTACTACGCAAACTGTGAAACTTCCAAAGACAAATCGTATACCTTTTGTGAATACACATCCCATGATACGAGGGATCCATCAAATAATCAGAATAAAATAATGCGAACGGCAGCACCAAGTCGAATAAAAAACAGGAACTGTTTTTCCTTAAGGAATAAACAGTTACAGTTTTTTATCCGACTTGGTGCTGCTGTTTGCATTTTTTTTTATTCTGCTACTTTGATGGTGAGTAGAAGGCTTACATACCTAGCGGATTGGCTATTGCACAGAATGTGGATTTATCCCTACTGTGGAGAACTAGTGCTGCTTTCACTCTTTGCTGGTTTTTTCCTTCAAATAATCAGATGCCATTGGAGTATTTTAAAGAATTCATATCCAAATGTAGAGGAGTTCCAAAATCCAGTGCTGATTTGTTCAAAAAGACCCAAAAATATACGAAATTATTTAATCAGGGCTGACATAGGAACCTCCAAACCAAAACCTGATACAAGGCACTTTAGGTACCCCAAGAAAAGGTACCTTCCCTTGCCTACAATGTTCACATTGATCGAGTGTAATCAAAAGCCCACGTATAGAACACCCCAGAACAGGGAGAAAATACCAACTCAATGGTTACTATACCTGTAATAGTTCTAATGTGGTATATTCATTAAAGTGTCCATGTGGCCTTCTATACATAGTTGAGACCACTCAAAAAGATGACCGGTTTAGCAGCCATAAATCTACCATTAGGTGCAGAAAAATCTGGTTACCAATTCTGGTACATTTCCATGAGGCTAAGCATAATGTATCCCAATTACGTTTCCAGATATTGGAACATGTTTCACGACCTAGGAGAAGTGGAAATTACATTGAGATTGAAACAAAGCGTCATTCTGGATACATAAACTTGACACTAAGCCCCAATGGTCTAAACAGAATGTGATTTTATTTTCAACTAACAATTGTAATTAAATATGTGATATGTATTTTATGACATTTATCTGACTATATATCTTCTTTTTATTACAGCTGCGTTAGAACAAGAATGGATAGAGACAGTGTTTTTTTTTTTTTTTCTTCTTCTTCTTACTATCTCCCCTTTTTTCCACTTTTCCCTCCAGGTCTATACACATTTCAAAAACTGTTCACTATAGTGTTTTCTATAGTTTTCATTCATTTCTTTGCCCCTCCTTATCTCTCTATAGTTTTCATTCAGTCCTTTTTTGTCCTTACCTTTTTTACCTCCATGAGTTATCCATATCATTCATCCTCATAGCGCTTATTCGTTCACTCCATATCCAAAACAGGATACACAATTCTATTACTGTTCCTCATAATGACTGGTAGCCTGCCACGAACTCCTCACACAGGAGCAGGATAATTTAGACTGACCCGTTTTTGCTACATGTTGCATTTGCGCCGATTCAAGGTGCCGAGCACTTATTACATATCCGTTTCCCTGTACTCAGTACCCTCATTTCGGCATCTGAACGACCAGCGCGCACTGCACACATTCGGGGATGTCTATTCCTTCTAGAAACTACAGTACCTGTGGTTAAGTGTGATTAGGGTATACGCAGGGATTTTTATACGGTTTGATCATACACACGCACATGTTATGCCGTGGACTTGGTCACCACATTTCTTTGTTTTGTAATACATCTTTTATATACAGCAATTTCTTTGCTTGTATATATGCGATTATGTATATATTTTTATTCACTACAGCGACATTAGTTTGAAAAAGGTCCCAGATTGACTGAGAATCCAAAATGTCTTTAATGTCATGTTACTTTTGTTACTTCAAGGATACATAGTGATGAGTTTAAAATTAATTCACCTTGTTTTTGCATAATATACTTGTGGAGTGCTGTCTATAGTATCAGTTACAGTTGCTGGGAATTATAACTGCATTTAAATCAAAAAATACAAGCAGATACAAAGGGTGCCACATTTTTTTTTGTATACATGATGTGTAGAAGTGCACTATGCTGGCTTTAGTGTGTATGGTTTTGCACCACATTGTACAGTATTCTGTTCAAATTACCATCTTTATAGGTCTAACCTACTAAACTTTTGTATAGTATAGCCTTACAGGAGAAAAAAAAACAAAAAACATAAAAAAAAAAAATACACTTTTATGGCTGTTACAACAACCTGGTATATCAAAGAACCAGATGACAACTCCCTGCATTTACCTGAGTTGCTTAATTTTTAAAAAATTGACTCCAGCTCCGAGTTTCGAAAATTGACCAAGAGGGTGGGGGATCTCGAACACAAGTAGTATTCCTACACGCCATATAGTCATATAAAAAAAAAAAAAGTAGTACAACCTAAAATGCAAAAAACCACCAAGAATATGCTAACAAGGTGTCATTCATTGAACCTTCATAATTATTTCACTGGTAAAATCAAAGTTGTGCGATATAAAATAGATATCAATGAATCTTTTAAGCAGGGTTGATAAAAATTAATTCTAGGCCCAGTAAGACACTATGGATCATCATAAGACCATTTATACCTCCTATGTTCTTCACCGCTGCATATAAATGTAGATTATGATGTACCAACTGTATAAGAGACTTGATCACATAAATTACAAGATCTTGTTCTAGTCCACCCCTCCCCAAAAAAAAAACAAAATAAAAAACTAAAACGATCTCGATTAGATTACCAAGATATATATGCTCTACTAGCTGTATAGTTGGACTTTAAGAAAACTTCAAGATGGCCAGTATTATGAACCAGCAATTTCAAGCGAAGAAGACAGATCCCAAGGAAGAAATGGAATCTATTAGAGGAACTTAAGAAATGGACACGGCTACAGTTTGACTCAAATGGCAGAAGGCTAATGAGTTGTTGCAGTGAGTATAGAAAACTTATGGAGCTAAAAACTTTAGAAATCAAGTTTTCTGCAATTATTGTAGAGGTAGAACGCATCAGTTACTAATTGAAATCTTTGGGCAAGTCAGCCTATGATTAACAATGTTCAATTTAGCGGCCATTTTGTTCTCTCTCAAAGCTGCTAGTCATGCAGAGTGAAGAAACTAAACTTCACAATTATTTCTTAAATTTTTCTTTCATTTTGTTCTATTAACCTATGTTAAGGCAGCAGCCCCATGAATATATTCTACCCCATCATCGAACTGGATTGGGAGGAAAGGAATTTATTAAAAGCAGCATTGAACAAAACTGTTTGATGTTTCGGCCGAGTGAGACAGCCAAGCTGATTTTTCTAGCCTTTCAAAGTACAGAACTATAGTTTGGAGTACAAGAAACTCAGAGATTTTCTATTGCTGCCAGCACATCAGCTCCATTAGTAACTCCTATGGTACATTTGGTAAAAAAACTAAACCCTCAAACTAAGTAATGAGGAGATCATCAATTGTGCGCATTGTGGATGTTACAAAACGGTGACTTATTCCAGTAACTGTTGATCGCTAAAAGTCATCGTTGGTCCTACTCAATGTTATGACTGCCTCCTGAAGTAAAAGATGGTGCACAGAGTTCCTATCTGTCTGATTTGCTTTGTGACGAATATCTGGTTGTAGATTATCACTTTTGATTCTATTCCTATCACAATTAGTTGTATCTGGTCCAAATTGGGTCAACAAGCTTTTAACAGCTGAGAGCCTTAGGGAAATAAACACCACCCAAGTCTGTCTTGGTGCATAAATCTCGTGCTTTATCATCGGATGTTACAGCTCTCTTATATTTCCGTCTATTATGTAGCAACAAACTCAATCTTTGATCTATTCCTGTATGCATATACTTGGTGTAGTTGGCTAGAGATTGCCAGGTCAAGATTATAATTGAAAACACACAGAGCTATGGATATGTAGAAAATATGTAAAGTTTACCTTCAAGGTACATCTGCGCCAGTATAGCAAGTGTCTCCTGATACTCCGTCTGTATCATCCGCAATAGAAGAGGGAATTTCCTACTATCAACTGACATTTAGCCCAATAATGACCACCTTGCTGAATTGCTTGCTGACAATGTGATAGATCCTGCTGTTTGGCGCGGAAAATGGAAATCTGTTAGAGAAAACACAAGCCATCATAAATCTCGGCGAGAATTAGGTAAACTAATGGGAAACATGACAAACAGATGCCACCATTTACAAAAGGTGAGAGCAGGTTTCCATACCGATGGCATTATATAAGGATGCTGCAGTTGTCGGGAAACATTAAGACGTTGTGGTAGTATAGAACCTGACTGCTAGTGATTGGTCGGAACAGTTTGGTCACAGAGTTCTTGAGGTAATACATACTCTTACCATCCATAAAACTCACTGACAAAGAGGGTACATGGTTATGGTGCCACAGTGGCACAGACAACCCTTGCTGCACACTCTGACCTCAACTCGATAACCAAACTTCTAGAGTATTGTAGGTTCCCATTCTTTTGATGAAGTAAAATCCTATACTTCTGCAACGTTAGATGCCGAGACCCCCCCTTGGATAAGTTGGGTCAGATAGCAATGTGTGGGGGCTACATCACCACATTTACCCGAGCCGCTACCTAGTCAATTTGTGCGTATGTTAGCCAAGTTTTCATGTTTTCCAGATATTGGGAACGTGTAAGCGGTGCTCAGTATAGATTCACCTTTATAGAAACCATCAAACTCCACCGTGGTGTACTGTTATTCCCCGGGCTTCAATTTGTCGGCTACAAAAATAGTGTGGAGTGGAGAGGGTTTTTTTTTCCTTGTGGCGTTTCTCTGCTCAAGTTTATATAATGACATGTTCTTTATTCTGCAGGTCGTTAGGTTTCCCGAGTTAGCATACTTTTTTTTTTTTTTTTTTTTTTTGTTAAATAACCGATATAGTAATTTTATAAATGGAACATGGTTTTAGTTTAATTATGCAACATATTGCTCAGATACCACACTGACATTGTCATGCGAGCAAGCCAACTCTCACGTTCCTTTATTGGAAAAAACAAATTGTGTTTTACGTGTCTAGTTTGTATGGTCACACACTAGATCCACAAAAGAAATGTATCTAGTGCTAATTGTACAGCCAATTTTTCTGGAACTAGCATAAAGAACCTTCCACATGCAATTTTGAAGTTAGAATATAGTTCTCTACAGTGCCTTTGGGTTAAAGTTAAGTTAATATTTTGGGCTTTTACTGATTGCTGAGTTATAGAGAAATTGTGTGTTAGAAAAAAATAAAAAAAAGTTTAATGGTATAGTGGCCGGCTTTGTACTATTACCACTGCCCACCTTTGATTCCTCTTTGTAGAGTTACGACATACACCGTAACTCACCATTGCCTCTGTTTCACCTATGGACAGGAACCCATCTCTTTTTGACCCCATCCACCTACTCTTAAGATCGAAGCCACGTGCATCCAATAAAACACTCCGGGACCATTCCCCGGAGTATCCATCTATTTGTTGCTAGTTGCAAATATCATCCTCTCACAGGCCGATAAATCAAGGGTCCAACATACAGTTGCATGTGCGGCTGCATACCATGCGCACTACCCCACACAGACTAAGGCAGCAGACAGGTCAGTGCCTTACTCATTCTTCAAAGTGCAAGCTGCGAGACCTTGCTCCCTCTAAATGGTACATAGTTGTGCATTGATTACCTTTTATTCCAGCTATTCTCAATATTTGCAGGACTATTCCACCACAGTCTGATAAATGTAGCAGAAGTGAACGCACTCCGCAAACTATTGTCCAGTGTGATTTCCATCAATTAATTTACATGGACATTATCCCTTTTTCGTGAGGGACTGTGCTTGCTTGCAATAGAGTAAAGTCGCCTTCATAATCCACCAACAAAAACCACCTCACGCATAAGTGGTCTCAGTCATTCTCTTTATTACCTTGGAAGCAGACATTGTGGCGGTCCATTTTGGCGTCTTCGGTCAGATGTATCCCCCAGTTCTGACCTCAATATCATAAAACTATTGACTCGCTAATGTTGTTATATAGCAACCCACAACCATCTGTGGATTCACCAACAAATTTAATCTCTCCTATATCTGCAAGAAGTCTACCCCCCTTATGAAAGAAAACTGTCGCCGATTTGTGTTGGCACTCGAAATTCGCTGTCCAAACCAGTTGTTCACATTCAAGTGCTGCAAGTTCACGCTACTTGCTCGTTACCACATAATATATTACTTTCATAGCCCATTGACTGGAATTCCCTGTGTACTATGACAATCATATCATTGCTATATGTTTCGTTCTCTCGTCAAGCATGTTCCAAAGAGCCATACTCCGTGGCCTAGTCACTTCCATGGCACCGACACAACAGACGTGCCTCACGGCTCACTAGTCGAGACAGCCACCATCTACTCAAAACATTTCCATAATAATTGCACATCTCAAAGGCTTTACCAATGTTGCGGCAATTGAAAATTTCCAGGACTAACATTTTCACAGTAAATCTCAGTGTCATCAATGCAGTCTCACCATTACATGGTTTACTACCAGGAATGCTGTTCCCATCCTCACATTTATACTACTATACCTGGCAGGTGCGAGGAGGGACAGGTTCTCATTTGACATTACTGTATCTGAACTAAGGTTCACCATATGACCGGCCTTAACCATGCACTCCTTGCATCCTGAAGGCCACATCCCCGTTTTTTTATACTAGTCTCCTCACACATTGCTAGGGAGAGCAATCTCACATTCATGGTTTGCCTTGTCCCTTTCATGCAGAACACAGCCTGGCCGTCGTGTTCCAAACATAGAAGATTGCAAGCACTCTACTGGACCAGCAGAGATACGCAGAACATAACTGGTGGTTTCAAGAACATAAGACTGGTGGTTCAGAACAATAAACTGGTCGGGTTCCAGGAACATAAAACTGGTGGTTCCAGAACATAACTGGTGGTTCCAGAAACATAATCTCGTGGTTCCACGAACATAAAGACCCTGATAAAGTTTAGCTTAACTCAGTTATCCTTACTAGACAGCTACAAACTGTCGTAAACCATTGGCTACCATCTCGATTAGTCCGGTTTTCTTGCTCACCACTGAGACCAGGTCCTCAGTGGCACATCTCCTGCTGAAGAACAGTGGCAGAGACATGTGACCGCCCTGAGGTACTCCCCTTGCAACTATAAAACGTTTATTATGTTTTTACTTATAGTGTATCGGTGATGGCTAAGGTAGAATCAATTGTTTGACTGAAAGAAATTGATCACTACTAACCCTGGTACGTCAGTCATATTAGAATATACAATAGACCCAATTCTGCATGGCTTAACCTCACGCTTTTGTTCAATGAGATGTGTTTTTTTGCATCACCAAGTACTCGGTTGCGTACCAGTGCAACATGCGTATACTTGGAATTGATCTACAGCTACCTTCCACAGCGCGGTCTCTCGTTATAAATTTGCCGGAAAAGAGAAATGGCCTAAACAGGATTTACAGAGAAATATCTATAATGAGAACTGAGACTAAGGATGCGAGATATGCCCAGAAAGCAAAGGTGTGAATTCCTGTATGGGTCCTGGGACCTTCAATAACCAGAACCATTAGGTTACACACCAATATATCAAAGAACAGCTTTGATATCTGAGAATCCAAATTATGGAGGACTTGCCTGATGGAAGTTCAAATAGATTTCTAGGAAGGGTAAAATATGTTCCATCTTATCCCTCAGAAGCTTTAAGAGTAGAAGGAGCCAATATAGGATGTGCAAAAACAGGTAGAGATCTTTCATATTGGTGCCCTATGAAAGAGAAGAAAAACTAACATTCCCAATGATACACAAAAGGGGAGGTGTTCTTACCCAATTTTTGGGTACCAGTGGCACTCTTACACAAAACTCTTCCCCCTTTGCCACTCTAGTTCACAAGGGCAACATAAAGGACATCTTTTGCCATGTTATCTTCTCCCTCCTATCACTGTTCACAATTGGTTCATAATCGCTAGTGGAAATGCCTCGACTTTCGGAATAAATCTGCCTAATTCATTGCAGGCAGCGAGCTCATTTGCGAGTGACTGGTAACTTGCCTTCCACCTCTCAATTACAAATGGTACAAGCTTATGATCGGTTACATTTCGCGCAATATCCATGAATTGCAATTCCTTAAAGTGACAGCAGAATACCAGAATTGAAGCCAGAACTGAAGAAGTGACCTTAAGGTAAACACTAACCTTTTCTGCCGCTTATACACACCATCGCCCATATATGCACTCTCATGGCACCACTCATACAGCACTCCTGATATACCTCTTGTACTCCACTACCTCTGGCTCCCACACGCTCGGGCAACAGCTTTCGTCGCTCTCTCCCAGTCTCCTTGTACCCATCTCACCAGGAATAACCGTTATGTTTCACAATCGTGCAACCTACTTGGCAGCATGACATTCTCACACTGAAGATTGGCACAATTTTTACATGGTTGGGTTGCGCACCAGTGCGCCTCCTCAGTAACCCAAGTGGGAGCTATTTTTGCCATCCAATCATACGGGGCAATATTCAATTTCATATTAGGGTTTCTTTTTACCTGACGTTACCAGCTTTCGTCGTATTATATCAATAAAAAACAATGCGCCCATGCGGACTCGCCTATGTGGGAAAACCCCCCAGGCTGTGAAGGACCGCATGTATACAAGCATATCTCCATATTAGATGCAAGGAGAAAGCTTATTACCCATCCCGCACACATTTTATGAAGTTTCAGACCCACCACCACAGTCACAGTTGCGCTTTCTAGTAATCGAGCTGGATCCGACCGTGTACCTCGCATGAGGGGAGTAAAATAGATACTAGCTCATACTCGTTGAAAAGGGACAAGTTACTGGATTACATACCCTCGGTAATCTGTGAACCAGGCGTATGGGTCTATATCAGAGAAAATGACGTACGTTTCTCGATTTCATAATTATGACCTGGTTTTCCATGAGGCTAGACCATATCACTTAACATGTATCTTGGACGCATCATACGAATCTTGATGTACCTACAATTTTGAGAAGGTAGTTCTGTATTTTCAAGTGATTAATGGAGGATAGCAAATTGTTTTGAATATAGACTATTGGAACCTTATACTATACTCACTTTCACATAGGCTTATATACCTGTTACTCATGCATATGATTTTTCACACTATACTCACCAGTGATATATATTGTGGTGAATATCATGAATGCTTTTGTCATTAACTGCCCATGTACGTTATGATTTTAATAATATTTTCTATTTTTTAGTTCTTAGAGAAAATGAACATTCTTCCGGCACTGGTTACCTCTGCAACAAGTTTCTCTTTTATCTTCCCCTTTTCTTTCCTCTCTCTCTCCTATTTCTAAGTTGTTATCTATGTAGAATTTACACTTCATGTTTTCTCGCTTTCTTACTCTGTTGTTCTTTGTCTACTGTTTCTAACTCATGCTATTTTACGGCATTATCGCTGTTTCTGCTCTGTGTTACCCCAGACGGACCCAAGCACTTTATCAAACAGCAGTGTTGATTATTACATTGCAGTGTAGTCAGTATAAATCACGCTTTGGCTGTTCGACGAGTTGCTCCTTGAGGTGGTCTAACTGATATTTCGGATCCTTTCCATGTTCATCAGTGCGTCTGTCATTTCTTGGTCCATAATAGACGCATATCCCACACACGGATCCAAAAACACTCAGCTGCGCTTTGATCATCGATAAGACGGCAACATTTTTGGATACTCTTTTTGGTCTACGCACTCAGATCCCAAAGACGCCGTGTGCAGCATACACGATTTACTCTTATTTCACTGTGGATAGGCGGGGAAGGAACGACTCAGTATATGTCTGCAGTTCCCTGCTCACAGGTATCCACAGGTAGCCAAGGGGTCCATAGACCAGGACTGATCTTAGTCTTGTTACACATGATGTATTCATAGGCCTGTGTCTCTACATGCAGTGGACCATAAGAAAAACACATGGGAAAGCATAATCCTATAAAACTGTTCAGAAAACTGAAATTTTTGTTCCCACCTGTATCGGTCGCCAAAAGCCTGTGAAAAAAAAAAAAAACGCGGTCTCTGTTTTTTGGCACTCGTTCTTGCTCCTCTTCGCAATAAAGTATGGTTTTTTTATAGGTCTGCCTAAAGTAAATCAAGCCATTGGGGTGTCTCCGTACAAATGGAGACGTTACTAGTACATTATTGCTCTCTTCACTGGATCACGTGTTGGTATCACTAAACATGCTGCTTCTGATGTTTTTGGGATGTATGTTGGATGCAGCAGGTTCAATCCCTATTGTTTGTAGTTTATTTTAGGGCTCACTGCTGCATCTTTTGATCAAGAATCAATGTCAATTCGTGGAAACGGATCCGGAAAGACGCAATGAGAGGACAGCATCAAGATCACTCGTTGTAACTTCGTTATTGTTTCATATTGTAAAAGTCAATGTAAAATTCACATGGACTAAATGTTAGCTTACGGGTTTGAGTCTGTCCTGAAACGGAGATTAGAGTCATAATCCGCGGGCGAACGGAGTTTAGCGCTCAAATCCGCGGCGAACGGAGTTATAGCGTCCATAATCGCGACGAAGCGCGAACGGAGTTTAGCGTTGCGAAATCCGCGGCGGAACGGATTTTTTTGCGTCCATAATACCACCTAAAGAAATAGTGTTAGAAACGAGAGTTTAGCGGCAAAAAAACCACTGGTGAACGGAAGTTCTGCGGGCTAGTTATATACTAGGTGAACGGAGTTTAGCGGCAAAATCCACGCGTGTAACGGAGTTTAGCGGCTCGCAGAAAATTCCAACGCGGTGAACGGGAGTTTTAGCGGCAAAATCCTCGGTGTGATAACAGGACGGGGTGAGTCTTCGCCAGGCACCACCAAATTACAACGCGTGACACGGAGTTTAGCGGCAAAATACACGTGTGACGGAGCTTTAGCAGGCTAATCCTACGAGTGAGACGGACACTTGTTTATGAGCGGCACAATCCACGGTGAACGGAGTTTAGGCGCGGCACTAAAATCCACGGTGAACGGAGTTTAGCGGCAAAATCCACGGTGACACGAGTTTAGCGAGGCAAGATCTGTTAAAGAATCGTTATGTTCGGCATCAGAACGAGAGAGATCTAGGATTAACACCTAAATCATAAAGAAAATGGATTTTTTGCACTGTCAAGACAGAGAGTACTTGTTTCTGTGTGTCTATAAATCTGTAAATTTAAAGGGAGTTAGCGAAGTATCATACGTATAATAAAACTATGTCTTGCGGCAAATTCTGTTATTTATCAAAGCGCATTTTTTAACGTCCAGATGTGAGAACTAAAATTAGCTGAAAAATCTTTCTGAATTGTGCGAAGAAATAGTTTGTGACAAAAGCAGACGATCACGTTTATTAGGAACGAGGACACGTCGCACACCTGTCAGGCTTTCTCTGGCTCAAGCCCTGGCATGGATCAGCACGAGGAGACTGTACATTCCGTGTGCCCTCTGGACTCCAATCATGAACTGCCTGCTCAACTGAAGGAGACAACTAGTGCTCATGCTGAGCTCACAGAAGCGGGGAGGCTCTCACTGAAGTTTAACCTAGATGGTACTCTCTTCGCAGGTCTCTTTACCTGCATTAATCACTGTATGGCATAAATGCCAAGACTTTTGAAAGTGAAGGAAAGCAGAAATTTGGGAAGGTAGGTCGGCGATAACTAGACTTGGCTATCCCTAATGCTATTAATGGCTCAGAGCGTCCATGTGTGTAGTGCAACTCAACAGGCTAGAGAACTACTTCTGAAGGGCGGGGGCTCTACACCTCAGGGAATCTCCTATAGCATCTCTTTACGCAGACGTCACAATCATAAGTTACACGGCAAAATGATAATAAAGAGTTAGAAAATCACGAAATTACTGCCAAAATAAAAAAAAGAAAAAAAAAATGGGAACAATCCCTTTAAATGGCCGACCGCAGATCGCGGCCAGCTTTTATCCATTACCTCACGGACGTACAGGTCTATAAATAGATTCTGCATGGTAAATTTTGAGTAGCTCTTCTCCCGTACAAGGATGTTAAGTGCTCATTATGCCATTATAATCACTCACGCATATGATTCTTTACTGTTGCAAGATTCCGTTATTACATGACCGTATCCTGAACTTACTTTTTATTCCCTATGACGTTTTCATAGTTGGGTATGAACTGTGTAGTGCCTTTTGGATGTAAGAACTCACTGTACCTCAATTATCCTGCTTGTATATATCTGTTTTACTATGCAACCCTATTTTGACTGCCTACCTCCATCTTTTCTGGTTCTTCATTACTTCTTATCTCTCTTCATTATATTTGGTACCATGTAGGGTAATGAACCTCATTTTTCATCCTCATATCTTTATTTGGATACTCAATTCCTCAATTTTAGTCTCGTCGCCGATACGTTATTGCGTGGGTACATTAAACCTCTATTCACATTTATTTTCTCCCTACTTATTAAGCTCTTCATTATAGATCTTTTTTCTTCTCTCCTCCTTTTTTCCTTTGTTTCCCTGTCCTTTATTCATTTATACATATGAGTATACTCACTTGACATTTGTTTTTTCAGATGTACTTGATAAAGGCTTGCATGCCGAAACATCATATTTGACATGGTTTCCCTCCTTTTCTAAAAATGAAGTGTTACATTACTGATTTATAATGATAAAAACTTTTTTTGAGTAATTGACCTACCTTACTGTGTGAAAAATTTTTTTTTTTTAAGCATTTTTTAGGTGGGCAGTTTTTTTTAATCTTAGTATATGGGGATTTATCCCTTCCAATTGCACCATTATCTAAGAAACCCCCAGTTGTGCGCAACTTTCTGAGTAAATTACCCTTCCCCCAACCTTATCTTACCTTTTCACAGCATTAAGCCTTTTCTCAAAAAACCCACAAAAACCCTTTGGGGCTATCCCACAAAAACGCCCTGTTTCTTGGGTGGGGACATCCCCCAAACCTGGGCCCCTCAGCACACCCCAAATTTTTATTTCCGCTTTTTCAAAGCCCACCAACTCCTGTAACCATGCATCCCTAAAGCCCATCTCCCTCACCCCCCACTGTACCTATCCCCATGTCTGAAACTCTCTGGAATGCATGTTCTATGTGCAACAAACTTCCCTTCTTCCACAACCTTTTCATCTTGGCAACCTATCCTTCCTTGGACTAACAGAAACCTGGATGACAACTTACCCTGCTGGCCTCTTATGGCCGGCTTCAGTTTACCCACACACCCCCCCTGGCAGTAAACAAGGCAGAGGTGTCGGCCTTCTTCTGTCAGATACCTGCTCCTTTGTTCCCATTCCACCTCTACCTTCCCTCCTCTCCGGTACAATCTCTTTCGATGTAGAAGGGGAGTAGATGCAGACAAACTCAAGACTATTGCAGACTTTAGACCAAACAATGAACTCCAGAAACTGAGCAAATTTATTGGAGACACTGAAGATTACTTGAACGACTGTCTAAGTGGCAGGACCACCCAACTGGTTATCCAAGATCTCCTTACACTAGATATAACACCTCCTCCAGCTTGGACAGTGACCTATCGACAATTACTGATAGACTGCCTTTTAGGGAGAGGATGAGGATGACCACCATATCAAAGTGACCAATACCCCAGGGGGAGGGGGGACCACCCCCCTTGGGGTTCCGACACGTTCTCAGGTGAGTCACCACTAGTATATAATATCTTTTCACGAAACCTCACACCCTCTGAGATATCACTACTTGGTAAAGGACTCTTTATACCCAACTGCTTCTCTTGACACTTCGTTTAGAGGAGGATTTACAACAGTTCTTTTGTTATTATCCAAAGAGCATTTTATATATCTCGGGACGGGGGAAATGCCATAATCACAGGGACCGCCCCTTATTTTTCTCTCAAAAAGTAAGCAAAGGTTAAAGTCGAACTACAATCCACCAACTAGTCCTCACCCAGTCGAGACATTTATTAAACTAGTCCAGCAAGAAATGACTTCCAACACAAAACAAATCCACCAATGCCAAACTTTAATACTGCTCTAATCTGGCACCAGCTGAACAACAAGCTCTAAACCTCTAAAGCCCGTGATATAATCATAAAGCCAGCAGATAAGGGCGGCGCCATAGTTGTCATGGACAAACAGATGTACCTTGAGGAAATACAGCGTCAACTCTCACACAATGAGAACTACAAACCAATTGATAATGATCCTACTCCCTCCATTAGGGTCCAGATGGAGACTATTGTTCAACATTACAAAACCACAGACCCAATTGATATGTTAAAAAAAAAAAAAAAAAAAAAAGAGAGAAGGTGCACAATAGTGAAGCAAGTTTTAAACAAGACAATTGTAGAGCTTAGGTTCTCCCTGGGCGGTTTTTGCAGTGATTGAGGCCCAAAATTATAAAACGTGCATCACTCTGTTAAAAGCCCCGATAAGGGCAGCCAGTTTCCGGACCTCCCCGTCAAAAAATACGCGGGGAAATAAATATATGTTAAAAAAAAAAATTGGAATTCAGCGCTCGGGGAACGAGGATGAAACACTATTTAAAAGTTTAAAAATTAAAATAGGGGAAATTTTTCCCACAGTAAAAAACAATAAAACAAGAACTAACGGTTTTCACATGGCTACCCACCCCCCCAAAGTCATGTTTGAAAGTCTTTTGGCGGGTTTTTTATAACAACTTATTTGCATAATAAATTGGACATCAAGGTAATTAAAAAACACTTTTTCCTTTTCCCACATTTAAAATTTGGGAACAGAGTCTTACTGGATACTAGGCATCACCCCGCTTACATTTTTTTCCCTCTGAAAACTTTCCGTTTAGAATTATAAAATCCCTTGTTATAATAGGAACGTTTTCGTGGGAAACAATCTAAACTTGTTTTCCCAGTAAACTCTGTTCCAATTTGAAAATGGGGGGAAAGGGAAAAAGTGTTGGTTAATTACCTTGATGTCCAATTTATTTGCAAAAAAGCTTGTTTAAAAACCCGCCAAAATTTACTTTTCAAAATGTACTTCTGTGAAGCGGGGGTTTTTGCCATTGAAAGCGTTAAAATTTCTTAGTTTTTTTTCCTTTATGGGGAAAAATTTCCCCTATTTTTAACAATAAAACTTTTTTTTTAAAAAGTTTTTATTCAAGTGCGCAAAAAGGAATTAAACAATACAAATTACAAAGCACATTAAAAAAGTTTTTAAATTTGTTGAGCAATAATACATTTTGTCATACATGTAAATTTTAGCTTAACCCCTTAACGACGCGACCGTCTTTTGACGGGGGCCGGTGCGGGTGTTGTCTGAACGACGTCTTTTGACGTCGCGCGCTCGGGGTTTGCGGCCCCCCGGGGGGGCCGCAGCTCGCTGGGATCGGGGCTGTGTACACGCCCCGCCCAAGCATGTCCTGCACCCCGGGGGGCGGAGGAAAAAATCCGCAACCCGGTGCTTTTAACCCCTTTTTTTTGGGCGGTGCTTCCGCAGCGAAATCAAAGGGTTTCCCTGTCGTGGGGTGTGGGAAAGCCGGTTTGACCCGAAGAGCTCGGGAAATGCCAGTCAGCTTGGGGCCCTAGAGTCCCCCCAGATGTCTGTGTAAAAAGCCAGTGTTTAGGCGCACTTTGTTGTCCTAACACTCCCCTGTGTCATGACAAGATTCCCATGTATTAGCATATATGAATATGTAATACATTACTAAGTGTTAAAAAAAAAAAAAAAAAAAAAAAAGAGTACAAAAACATAAAAAGTGTAAAAAAAAAAAGAATAAAAAAAAAAATAAAATAAAAATAAATATTTAAAAAAAAATTTAATTGTACATAAATTAACCACAAAAAAACCTACACATTTTTGGTTTTCCCACACAACCGTAAAAACCGTAGAAAAAATCTAACAAGCTAAGGGGAAAGTAAATGGTGTAAAAAAAAAAAAAAAAAATACGAATTTATTTATAAGTGACTTAAAAATTTCCCTTATAAAGTACAATTGTTCGAATAAAAAGGGGGCCTCCATACAATGCGTCATTAAAAAAATAAAAAAGTTACAACTGTTTAAACGCGGAGGCCAAAACTAAAAAAATTTTTGGGTCTTAACTATTTTCAGGCTTTTTGGGCTTAAGGGTTAATGGGTGTAACCTATGGGCAGGCATTTTCAATTTTCACCCCCCGCCCAACTCGTTCCCGATTTCATATACCGGGAACCTTGTTAATGCCGAAGCTAGATTGAAGTTCCCAACAGCGAGAAATTTCGACGATTTGTGCTTCCGGAACAACCAAGGAAGCCCCCCCCCCCCCCCCAAAGAAAAAGGGCATGTCCGGACCACCCCCACCCCCCAAAACCCAGGTCATTAGGTTGGGATTTTTAGGCGGGGCCCCAAGCTTTTGGGCAACCATTTCACTGATTATTTCACACCTTGTCTTTTTTAAAATAGTGCATTTCACTATATTTTACGGCCCAGTTATAAATTAAATTCCCATTGATTCCAGGTGTCTGTAAGGAGTTTAGCCATGGGGTATCTCGGGTTCCCCCCATTTGGTCGCCAATGGTTTTTCCCCCCCCTCGTTGTTGTTTAAGTCCATTGCGTAAAACCCAAAAACATGTGGCGATTTTGCCTCCTTTGGGTGGAAAATATGCTATGAATGCCCCCATTTTTGGAAAGGGAATTTCCTCACCCTTTTCTTTGTGCTGGCCGCCTCAATCCAGCCCATCATTTTACAAACAAGCTTTCTCCGGAAAATTGCCTGAATGTAGGGCCTGGCTGAAGCCACACCTGAACTAGGGCGTTTCTGGCTGACGCAGCCATTACATGAAAAAGTTTTTTCCTCTAAGCTTTTGGTTGGGGGGTTGAGGCGCACCGCATCCAAAATCGCCCATGCCGCCCCCAAGTCCACATTAAAACACCCCCCATCATTTTGCCAATTTCCCAATATCTTCTTATTTTGGGGCAATCCCAGGGGCCCCGTGGTAGGGTCCGTTCCAGAGGCGCCACACTTAAAGCAAGACTAGATATGTATTTCCCCCATTTTAAAATCCTTTATGGGGTAAATAAACGTTAGGGTGCCCTTCAAGCCTTTTCAATATATTCGTGGGGGGGGAATTTGTGGGAGAAACCCGGGCCCTTCCAAAAAGTGCTGCGCTGTCAATCCGGATCTCTCCACCCCCCTTGCCAGCTGTGTAGAGGAGGTTTCATAATCCCAACGGCCCCGAAATACGTTGGGTGTGAAAGTGTGAGTCCTACTGGGGGGCGAAAGGATAACAGTACAAAACTTGAAACCAATCCGCATCACCCATTTTTTTTAAATGGTTTTCGCAATAGTCTGGTTGTAAATAAATTAAAAAAGGGGGCATTTGAGATGGGTATAGTCGCTGTAATTCACCATAAAAGGGGGGTTTGTCGGTAGATTGGTTTTCCCAGGCTCCAGGCATTGATTTTTGTCTATAAGCCCAAGAAAAGTTGGGTCGGCTTGCCCCCCTAAAACCCGGATTGGAAAAACACTTTTTAAAAAGAGTGTTTAATACCTCGTTCCTCAAGAGCGTCGAAAGTTCCTATTTTTGGGTTTTTAAAAATATTAAATTCCCGTTTTTACTTGAAAGTGGCGGGGTCCCCGGGAAACTGGCTGCCGTTATCAAGGACTTTAAAAGGATGAGGCTGCTTATGAGAGTTTGCCTCCCCCAGCTGCACAACCCTCCAGGTGGAACTTAAGTCATAAATTTATCTTGTTTTGTTTTAAAACTTGCTTCACTATTGTGCACCCATCTCCTTTTTTTTCTACATATCAATACATTCTCCGGGGTATTATAACTGGTATCCCCCCAAGGAGAGCGGGGAGCCCGGGGTGAACCCTTTGGGTTTTTTAACTAGAGCGCCCTTTAGAGAACCTTCTCAAAAGTCTTTTGGATGAAGAGGGGACTGTTCAAAGGGGGAAAACGAATGAGATGAGTAAACTTCGTGATGGGGATACGAGTAATTGATTTAAACTTTTTTTAAAAACCCTTTAAAAAAAGTTTGTATGAGTACAAAAATAATCGGATGTTACCTTTTTATCTGTATATATAAAACTTGGTTTAATTCAAAAAGGTTTGAAAATAGAAATAGCACCCACATTCAATGATGATTTAATATTTGTGAAGTTGGCATACAACTTTAGAGAGATGCTTCATTAAGTTGATGGAAATGCTTATTAGTAAAAAGGATGGCACTAGTAGAACAAGCTGTAACAGAAATCACCGAGTTGCTAGAGGGTTTACAGAAATATCAAACACATCAGAATTTTGAAAAAAAAAAAGTAGGGGGCAAATGATGTCTAAAACCCGAAAACATTTTCTTCCGTAAAAAGAACAAATTAGGAAGGGATAAAAGTGCAAAATAATAATAAAAAAATTAATAGTAACAACATCATAGATTACGGTAAGGGCCATCGATTCACTCTGAATCAGTAAAAAAAAGCACCAAAAATCGGTATAAAAAAAACTTCAAAAGGCTGGAAAAGAAAATACATATAACCATAGAAGAAAAGCTAGTTGGAAAGACACCCATACACCCACTTATAGAGGTTCATCCTTTTTTAATTCAAGATATCATAATGCATCACGAAAGGGACCTGTAGAAGAGATAAACGATGAGGTAGAACGGGAGGTTGATAATCCACAAGGCACAAAAATAACAAAATTCATCTACAAACAAGTTTGAAAATCTGGGAGCTAGACCCAAGATTTTTCCTAATAATTCTAGCACCATCATTCCAACAGAAATCTGAAGGAGATTTAGAAAATACAAGAAACACAAAAAGAAAAGCAATTCCAATCAACCACTCAGAGTAGGCAAGGGTACTAACTCTCCCCCAGTCCCGATTCCAATTACCGACTTGGAATCCATGTCATTGACAACCATATCCAATTTTGAAAAAAACTGTACTAGGTTAATTTCTTCAGACATGTTACCACCAGAATCCATAGTCAGTAATTCTGATGCCGTTTTTACACAAATTAAATTCTTCTAATAAAACGGTGAGAGTATCAGAATTTTCGCAACAAGCTCAGATCATCCTGGAGAGGTTTGAGAAGATTATAAAAAAAGCATAATAAATTGAAATTAGATAACTCAGAATACAGTCTATTACAGTTATCTTTATTATCTTCACAACTCACTATACACGACATCTTCACAACTCACAATACATTTATAGTTCTAGATATACGTAATGGGGAACCTAACATTTTGGACCAAAACCGACACAATGGAACACAAAATATTCAGTCGGTTCCTTTTTTAGATTAAACCCCATTGATCAACACAAGGACCTCGTTACCCAAAAAAAGCACACGTATAAAAAGAAAAAACCTCCAGAGAGGTTGCAGGGGAAGAACCTCTAGGAAAAAGATTGTGTAAAATGCCAGAATTAGACACCATTCCCAGACTTAGATTGGGAGAATTCGGTATTTTTAACTTATCGACACAATTTGACTAGAGAAGAAATCAATTTACTAAGAAAAGGCCCACTAATGACAATTGATCATTTTTCATTGTTTTTAGATGTACACCAATTTATTAGAAAACTCACACTAAAAAGATACTTTGATATGAATCCTTTGACCAAGAAGGCTTAAATATAGAGAGATAGGTTTTAAATTAAACCTGTTACCAAAGTCAAATTTTTATCCCATAAATTCGCAGGTCCACCCACTCAAAACTTTCCAGGAACTGGTACTGGGGGACATACAGAAATTAAGACCACAAAAGACCAAATCAAATTTGACCAACAAAGAGCGAACAGCTTTAAAACAATAAAAACAAAATAAGGAAATCGTTACCCGTCCATCGGATAAGGGGGATGGAATTGTCCTCCTTAAATCATAGTGACCGTCATGCGGAGGCCATTAAAATTCTCTCAGATAGATATTATGACCTTTGCTCTACTAATCCCTTCCCAAATTTGCAGAACATGCTGAATGATTTTTTGCAGAAAGGGATAAGGGATGGTTTAATAGATAATAAGGTCAAACAATACCTATTCGTCACAGAACCGAACATACTTTTCTTTTACTATTTGCCAAAATTACATAAAAATATGGTCTCACCACCGGGAAGAACTATAATCTCTGGCATAAATTCAACAAGTAACCTGTCCCATTTTATAGATCTCCATTTACAGTCATATGTGAGTAAACTTGATAGCCATTTAAAAGACTCCGGTCATCTGATTTCTATTTTATCTGATTTGAGAGCTAAAGATAACATAGTACTTGTGACATTAGATGTAACCTCCTTGTACATGAGCATCCAACATGATCTGGGCATCCAATGTGTCAAATTCTTTTTAGATCAAGATGCAATCATTACAGAACAGTATAAAATTTTTCTACTTAACGGTATAAGGCTAATCCTTGAAAATAATTTCTTTCAATATGAGGGCGCCACCTATTGGCAGACGAGGGGAACTGAGATGGGTGCCAAATTGGCACCGGCTTTTGCTAATTTATGGGCGTCTTTGAAATAAAATGTTTTCATACATGATAAATATGAATACATTTTATTATACAAGATTCATCGACGACCTGTTCTTCATATGGCAGGGTCCTCAGTAATCTATACCACATTTTATTAAGTACCTTAAAAAAGAATTTGGCAACTTTTAAAGCACATTTCAATCCAAAAGAAATTGAGTTTCTGGATTTAAAGATTACACACAAAGAAGGGGATTTTATTACATCTAACCATTTTAAACAGGTGGATACTAATAGCTTCATTGATTTTACGAGTGCACACCATAAGCCTTGGTTGACAAATATCCCATATGGACAGATAAAAAGAATTAGGAGAAATTGTTCTGAAAATAGGACCTTTCAGGAACAAGCCCAAATTCTGGAAAAAAGTTTAGGGAAGAGAAATATCCCGAAAAACTATTACTGGATGCACACAAAAAAAAACAAAGCCTCTCTCAAAAATACTGTCTGGTTAAACAAATAAAAGATGTAAATAAAGAAAAACAATTTGGGTTGTGCTTTAATTACCCAGTATAATACATCTCATAATAAAATCAAGAGTATTTTACATAAACATTGGCATCTATTACAGCAAGATGCAGTTTTAAATCTTACACCTTCAGATCATCCAAGTGTGGTATACAGGAGGGCTCCTAATTTAAAGGGAATATTAGCACCTAGTAAAGTGAAAAATCCGTTAAGTGTAAAAAGGGCAACAACATCTAATCTGGGTAGTACACAATGTAAATCCCCGGGATGCCTGTGCTGTAGAGGCATTGTTACAACGGATTATATTGAATCATATGTAACTAAAGAAAGATTCATGATCAAGTACAGCCTGTCATGTCAGTCGAAGTTCGTTAAATACGTTATTCAATGCTCCTGTAAAATTACAGTATGTGGGACACACCATAGGCCCTTTGAGAATAAGATTAAATGTGCACAGATCCAGTGTAAAGAAAGGAGATCATAAACAAAGTGTTGCACACCATGTTAAAGAAAAACAAACAAAATTTTGGGGAGTTATCAATTACTCCCATTGATCAGATTCAGGAGGATGCCTCAAACAGATTCCAGCAACTATAGAGAAGAGCGTTATACTGGATGTATACACTTAGGACTATTCAGCCGCAGGGTTTGAATGAAATGGTGGAGCTAGTACGCTGAGGGAATGTTCACAGCATATAATGTTGTAGACATGGTAATCTAAGGTGCGTCAATAAGTGCATTGTATAAACAAAAAATTCTACTATATATTTACTAGTGTAGATTGGCATATCAAAGGGAATAGGATATGTATACATAAGGTACGAGGATGCTGCACATGTTAATAGATATAGATACATGTACTGCAGTTTCTCTGACCAGCGGGTATAGCAAGTGAAGAACGCTATACGGACGTGGTCAGGAAGGAATACGGCATTACTTTATGTACTTACAACAAGCGGATTTTATATATTATAATCAGGAACGTTTTCAGTAGGGAAACAATGTAAGACTTGAGTGACTGCCTATGTATCCAGTAAGACTCTGTTACAACTTGAAATGTGGAAAGGAATAAGTGATTGGTTAATTACCTTGATGTCCAATTTATTATGCAAATAAGCTTGTTATAAAAACCCGCCAGAATGACTATTCAAACATGTACTTCTGATGAAGCGTGGGTATGCCATGTGAAACGTGTTAAGTTCTTAGTTTTATTGCTTTTACGGTGGGAAAAATTTCCCTTAACAATAAAACACTTTTTAAATAGTGTTTCATACCTTGTTCCTCAAGAGCGCCGAAGTTCCTATTTTTATCTATACAGACTTAATTGATGCGTACTGCAGATTTCCTAATTAATCACCATCCAATTACACCTTTTTTTACATCCTACCAAAGATCCATCAGAATTTCACAAAACCTGCTGGTCACCCAATTGTGGCCTCAACTGACTATCTTATCGCCATTATCCATTTTTCTGGAGAAAATCCTCACACCACACCCTCATTCCTCTTGGACACAAGTGATTTTTTTTAAATAAAATTAGAGCCATCTCACCTATATCCGAGCCCCATATCTTAGTTACATGGGATGTTACAAGTCTATATACCTCTATAGACCATAATAGGTATTGATGCTGTCGCTTGGTTCCTTGACATACATGCTTTCTTATCCATGGCTAAACAGTTTTGTCTGGATTTACTTAAGAAAACAATTGTAAAGGACTAGCTTATTTGGTGATCAATTCTAGCTACAATGTAGGGGCACAGCCATGGGAAGTAACATAGCACCACCATATGCCAACATCTATACGGCTAAGTTTGAACTGGACTATAGCTATAGCCACCCCCTATTCAAAAAACTCCCAAAATCTGGCTACATTACATTGACAATGTCTTTTGTATTTGGACAGGTACATCCTTCTCCCTTTTCATTCTTTCATCAATTCAGTCCTCCCCAACCTGTAGTTCACAGTATTGATGATTCGTCCATCACATCTGAACCAATTGGACATCTCACTTCAGACTTATTCAAGAATCCCACAGACTGCAATAGTTTACTACATAACAGAAGCAATCATTCACCAAATACAAAAAAAAAAAAAAAAAAAAAAAAAAAAAAAAACACCACACACCTCGGTCCCAATACTCACCGTATAGTACAGGATCCCTCTACTCAAGATAGAAGACAAAGAAATGGCAACATGTTTTCAACAATGTGGTTACCCTTCACAAATTCTGAAACCGCATACTACTCTAGACAATACCAAACCCTAAACAAACCCAAGCGTAGTCCAGAACCAGAGGAATGCGTTCTGTGGTTTAAGTATCATCCTTTTGTTCCGAAAATAAATCAAAATCAGCCAAAAACCACAGGTCAGTCCTTTCTAGGTCATATCCACAGATAACTGCCTTCAAAAAATCACCTTTCCGATGCTTTGACCGTTGGGTCAAAGCAGACTTTGGCCTCCCACATCCCATGACCAGACAACTTACTCTCTCTACCACAAATGTGGCACTTTCCCCTGCCTTACTTGCGCACAGTGTTTGCCAGTAACTAAAGGGTGAGTTTTTCACACACCCTCTGACAGGACAACGTTATCCAATTAAAGGTTTCTTTACCTGCCGTTCGAACCATGTTATATATCTGCTTAAATGCCCCTGTGGCATGGCATATGTTGGCCAGACTTCCCAAGCTATGAAAAATCGGGTTTCAAAATATAAATTTTGTACAACATAACCACCAACCCTCTCAACTGCAAGGTTCTACTACCTTGCAGAGGTGGCAACCAAACTGCTATGCTACTCGGAAGGGAGCGTTTCTGGATTCATACTTTGGCAACACTTGAACCCATGGGACTTATCTGAGAATAGGATATGAAATATTAATTGTCCACTACTTTATTTGCCATTTTCATGATCACACTTACCTGTAATGTTCTCATCTTTATTATTGAAGTTGATCTGTTATTTGTTTTATGACCATACTTTGTGCTTGTTTTCCAGATCACTATTTCAGTTGATTTTTATTACTATTTGATTTAAAACCATATTTTATGTTTGTCTTTCAGATCAAGTGACAGATTGTATATGGAGTAATCTTTCTCCGCTTCTCTATTCTCTGGCTCCTTCACTTTCACCCCTCTTAACCCTTTTACATTTACCATAGTCTATCCCCTATGTATAGTTGCTTTTTAACTATTCCTCCTTTGCTTGTGCTTTTAATACTCTTCTTTCTCCTCTCAGTCCTTACACTCACACTTCCCTTCTGTCCGTCCCTCTACCGTGCTACATCATTCTTAATCTTGTATATCCTTTTCAGCCTTCACACACTCCCTCTTTTACTGTATGGCACATGTGCTGCTTCTGTCTATTTTGCCCATTCCCTTAATACCCCTCTTCAGCTTACTGCGCCGCCATGCATGCGGGTGTATCCGGACGCTTGCGGCACTGCCTCCCAGCATCAGGACGTCGCGCTGCTGTTTCCCCATCATCACGGTAACTAGTGTCTCTCCTTACTTCTATACTCTGTTCCTTTTTAGCCCACTTTACTTAGATTGAGCCAAAGGGAAACATTTTCTTCTTTAGCCCCCCACGGCATTCTTTTCTCCTGGCAGGCATTTACTGGTGGACGCTCCTACCAATTTTGGTGGTAATTCCACTGCATTTTTACCATTATATTTACCTTCATTTTATATGCTACTAATATTTGTTATATTTCTTCCAACCTTCTTTACCTCAACCATCTACTATTACACTATACTTTGTATCCTCCTATTTTTTCGGTAAGCTATTCCCAGATTCTTTCTTCCTATTTTTATTCCTATTCAGTACATTATATCTGCTATATCTTTTACAGCTTCCACCATATCAGCATCATTTTCAAATACCATACTCTTTGGTAAAATACCCTCATACACTGCATCTTGAATACTTTTTTTTTCTACTATACTGCTATTTTCTACCACCCCTATCCACCCTCCCTTCCTGCTTCTTTCCCCTCTATCTTCTCCTCCCTTACCCTTTTACACTATTCAGGAGACTCGTTTCACTTCTCTTTACAGATGTCTCTTGAAAGGCTTCAGCCGAAACATCGTTTAGGAAGACTATCTTTTCTCTCAGACCCCATTAATTTGTTTTTGTGAAACACCTGTTCAGTAATACTTCTTGAATTTGGTGCCATTTCGGATCCCCATGTGTCATGATCCAGGTCTCTAATATTGGTTAATCCTTGCTAAGTTAATTTGGTGTGCCCTCTGGTCTACCCTCCCTCCAACGGGCTGCTGTCCACCAAAACTCCCCCCCAACCCCAACGCTCCAGACCCTGCCACCGCTCTTCACATGATCTCCAAAACGTCTCTCGTGCTTCCCCCCGATTCTGTAACTCATTGCCCCAACAGACTCGCCCCCATGCGCACGAGCCTCAAAAGCAACCTGAAAACCCATCTCTTGTGCTACTCCACCCCCACACACCTGTCTGCCCCTCAGGTCCCATCTCTTCCCTCCTTTCCTGTAGACTGGAAGCCCTCACAGGCAGGAACCTCTCCTCTGTACCAGTTCACTATACATTGTCACCTTGTACTCGTTTGACCTATGTTATGTATATAATCCCCTCGAATGTACAGCATTCTGGAACCAAGACTGACTCCATTAGGTCTTCTGTAAATGTAAGCTGAAGTCTGAGTGGATTTCTTGTAATACCTGTAGTCTAACCTTGCTTAAACAAAGCACAGCAAGAAGTTACACACTAATAGGCTTCAGACTAGTTTAAAACAGTTTCTGGATCCTAACGCTCATTTGCTGTTGTCAGGGCCAGTTGTAGTTTAGGGATATTTTTCCAGGGACAGTGAAGGGTCAATGGGGTCTGCTGTCAGGAATAGGTCAAGGGAAAGGATCTGGTAGAACATTGTTTTGCTACAGTCTGTTGCTGCTCTGCTGTCAGATTGAAGCCATTCGTAATATCATCCCAATCTGGGTCTCAGTCAACTTCCCTGTCCTACACCTCTACCTAATGGAGTCCCACTTGTTTAATATCAGATATGTACATCGTACAATTATTTCATGCAACTGCTTGGTGAGCTATTTGGTTTACTCAAGTCCTGGGGTTATCAGAGTCTTATAACCCAGAAGAGGAGACTGCTAGAGGTGAAGTCCAGCCAATCAGCATTGTTATTCAGCAAGTCTAAGCTATAAGAATATTAAAAACTATGTATGGACATTTAGGATTTCTATTAGGTACCACACATTAGTCAAGCTAAGGCCAGATAATCAGTCTGATGGCAGCTATTCATAAAGAGTGAAACATCGGTGTTAGCCGTCTACAGGTTCAACACATTGGTGGATATCAATTTATGAAGATAAACAGACTAAAGTGCAGAAACTCCTTTACTTTTTTTGGGAAAATGAACCAAGACAGGCGGCTCTCAAACCGTACTTAATTGGCACAACTTCCCACCGACCACTTGTCCCAAAGACCTCATCACCAAGAATCTGTCACCTACAATACCTACTTCTTGTAGAAACCGTTACAGATCTGAACCGTGGAATCATTGTAATGGTGTTTCCTAGGACCTGCATCCAGTCCAACTAGGAAAATACCAAGAGATTCCTATTCTATAATAAAAATGAGCATTTAGTGCCCACAAAATGAAAATGCCACCTGCCGGAAGCAAAGGATGCATCGTCCTGTAGGTTATGAAATACAGTGTAATGAAATGCATCCGGTTATTTCACTGGCCACATAATGGTTCAGGTCTAAAGTATAAACAAGTTCTAGCTGAAGATTCCTGCACCTGGTTTAGACAGTGCTCAAAGCCACAGGTTACCGAGGAGTGTGAGAAGACGGGTCCTGGGTTATATACACTGTAGAGTACGGGGCAGATTAAGGGTTTACCCAACCTGAAGATCTCCATCACTACAAACCATTAGAGATTCTGGGGAATCCATCAATGACTAACAATTGGATATTTCTGGAAACTCATAGAAGCCCAACAGTACAGACATGACATCAAGTTGCGGCCTCCAAGAGAACTGGCCTATAAATACCTGTGCAACCCTGTCTGGAAGACTGTTGTAAACCTAGTTTGTCGAATGAAAAATGGACACCAATCTACTGAAGAAACTCAGTGACAATACCATTCTCTCCTGAAATAGGACAACAGGATGATTTATTTATATGATTTATTGTGGATATGTGATAGATTCTGTCAGACCTTGGGGGTGGACGGGGGACTCAAAGGTTAACTTCTACACCACTTTGTATGGCCCCCCTCCCCCCAACTACATGTGCTAAAAGAATAAAAACGGTATCTTATGTGGCAGGAGGGCTTTTGGGCCCTCTCAGGCTGCAGAGTCTGGTAGTGACTGCAACCTCTGCACCCCCTATAGCTGGGCCCCGGTTTCTGTGGATTGCATAAGAACTGTGCTAATCAGGTCTTGGAGGAGGTCCAGGGGTGGGCAGTGTATGAGGTGTATGTGACTGGTATATAAAAGACTGTACACCAGATTAAGCACTACCCATCATCCACTCCTACCATTGCTTCCTTTATTATCTTATAATACACCCTTTAGAACACTCAGTTAAGGCATAAAACCACATACAGATGAACAGGACCACAAGGGTTCCAAAAGGAGCACCATCCCTGATAACAGCAAAGCGCCCCTAGTGAAGATATTTTACGAGTTTGTAAAAATAGTTTGAGAACAAAATTTAATCTTAAAATTAGACAATTTTAAAGTCACAGAAAATTGGAGGTGTAAATACTGTTCAATGCCAACTCGACAGGAGGTTAGAAAAACTAGAATCCCCCTATTTTTACTTAATCAAACTGAGCTCTTCCTGACAGCTGCGATCATCCATTTCTCAGCGATAGCCCAGATCACTGTTAAACTAGCATTTGTGCTGTTCTAGCAGTTTTCTGGGTTACATCAGACCTGACAGTTCCAAAGGGGAATGATTGTTGGAGCTTGCCTGGTAGGGGCTTCTGTGAACCAACTTAACGGGAGTCAAGGTCTACAGCTATCTTGGTCATTTCACTACAAAAAGAAGACCTCTGCAGACAGAAGCAGCTGTGGTAGAAAGTCAAAGTATGATATGATATAAGGGACTGGAGGCCACTTTGTAGGTTTGTGTTTTGGGGTTCAATTTAACAAACTTTATACTGGGGTCCCTAAACTTTGCAGTAATTGGATGGGTAACAGTTTAGTGTGTTACAATTCAATAAACCACTGACCACCAAAAATTACTGTAGAGCTAAATGCAAGTTCGGGGACCCCAGTATAGAATGGCACAATCTCTGCAGCATCTAATAGGTTAAGAAGCTGGAATCAGAGCTGGCTCCAATCCCAAACAATAGTGGCAGGTTCCAGCTATAATCAGCCACTACACGGTGCATATGGAGCAGCTCAGTGAGAGCCTGCATCTTACTCCCTACCAGCATTATGATGCACCAGTACAGCAAGTATCAAGGGGTGAAGCATGTGCTTTAGTATGCATTAGCAAGCGCTGTCCATGTGCCATAATAGAAAGCATCCAGTATTGAAGCAGTCTGCTTCACCAAATGCTCCCATTTCCAGCACAAAAGAAAAGAATCCCACATGCCATTTGGCAATTACAGCTGCTCCCTCTATTCCTAAAACTGCTTCAATGTCCCCACGAGGCAATGAGCTTCCCTCCATCCATTTTACCCGCACATCTCACTCCCACCACTAACTTTTCATATGAAGACCTTCATTTCTAAACAGGCATGGCCACTTCATGCTCTACGCAACTCTACGCAACCTAATAAGGACTAGTTCACATTGTGTTGGATCCATAAAACACCCAACAGCAACATCCCAAGCTTCCCTACATTCACAACCTATATTTAATATAAACAAACCTGCCTGGGTCTAACAGGTCTGGCTGATGCCCTCAGATAGATCCGCTCTGGTGTACTCTTGTGGAGGCCTTCAATTTACTCAATCACTGCCCCAAACAGTGAGGGTATCAGCTCTGTCAGATATCTCTTCCTTTGTCCCAATTTCACCGCTACCTTCCCTCTCCATTCCTCAGTTGATATCCTGCATCCACCTACCTCCCACCTTTGAGGCAGTCAACCACCGACCAGCACTTACCAATATTTCCACCTGGCTCCAACACTTCCTATTGATCAACATCCCAACTGTCACAGAACTTCAACATTTTAATCCTTTAACCGTTATATGGATATTGCATGTCATGCCACGGTGCCTTATCCGGGTTTCCTCTTGTCCCGTAGTGCCTCAAGCTTCAACAAACAATAGAAGGAACCAATTTTCAGCTATATAGCTTAGTCAATATTTTATTACGATATCCAACAAACACGTAACACACATTATATCCAGCATAAAAAAAGACTTTCGGCATGCATGCATATAAAAGGTAACTGTTTACCTAAAGTATAGAGCTGCTAGCACAGTAATGAGGAGCTGCTCGGACACCAGCAGCTCTATACTTTAGGTAAACAGTTACCTTTTATATGCATGCATGCCGAAAGTCTTTTTTATGCTGGATATAATGTGTGTTACGTGTTTGTTGGATATCGTAATAAAATATGGACTAAGCTACATAGCTGAAAATTGGTTCCTTCTATTGTTTGTTGAAGACAGAACTTCAACATCCCATAGACATCCACCACTCTTCCAGGATGCTACAAAGATGCTCAGAGGGTCTCACAATGGATCTATTTACTCAGATCTTCTCTCCATCTACCTTCTATAAACTTTTCCTGTACCAGACCACAACCTGCTTAGGTCCTTTCCTTCTCATCAACTGTCCCTCATCAGTCCGCCTTCAGCCTCTTGCAGTGTCCTCCACAGATGCTTAGAGGGACACGATGAATCTTTTACTCACCTGCTCCCTAGCTGACTTCTATAAACTTTTCCCCTACCAGACCTACCTGCTGCTTCAGTTTTCCTCCTCAACTGTCTCTCCAGCCCAGAAATTAAGTCTTCCGAGACCCTTCAAGGGCTCCATATTCTCACACACCAATACAACTATCACTTTGTACCACATCATTACTTTGACAGAACTGGTTTCTACAATGTGAGAAGGGTTTGAGAGGGAAAGAAAAAAAATTCAGCTGCTGCTTTCAAGTACAGCAGAACTCTGAAAACCAATAGGCAACCTTGACACCAATCTAATAGAAGTTAAGCTTAGGAGAGCAGTAATGGAAGAAAACCTGATTCCCAGAAGAGTTCATGATACACCTGTTTAAGATCTGTACTGACTTGTGCCAAACAGGACACTACAGGCTTTGTAGCAATTTGTTGGGAATGGTGCTTATTTAAGTCTAGACGTTTTGTAGGATTTTTCTTTTGAGTGATGACATGGAAAGCCCCACACTTCAACCCAGTCACCTTCCAGACAGGCTCTACTCAAAGGAAAATCCTCATTTGCTATTGATCCAGCAAAAGTGTAGATAGAAACATAACGCTGAGTACAGCTGTTACAGTGGCTGTACAGGTCAGGCCCCTAAATGATCGACCCGCTAACTGGCAAATCTCTACCATGGTGTGTGGATCATGGTGAGCTATTGACAAAGGTTGTTATATCAACTGAAACATCTACACCGAAGATCACATTATCTCAAATTGCATATCATTTCCACCTGTAACTCGTATGGAAGCTTATTTTTGTAAGCTATTATGTTAGCTATAGAATATCGAACCTTGGACAATCTAGCAGATAGGTCAGGGGGAAGAATGCATTGGTGGGTAGAGAAGTGGACTGTGGGTGGACTAGACCAGTGAATAAGAACCATGTGTTGTAAACCAGCATTGAAGATATAGGTGCCCACAATATCTGATGTCATCTACTAACTAATATATAAACCTATCCCATCTACTGAAGGTGTAATGTATAATCCCATGCCATCTACTGAAGGAGAGATTTACAATTCCATGCAGTCATCTGAACGGGTAATGTATGATCCAATGCCGTGTAATGAACATGTTAGATGTAATCCCAGACCATTGACGGAACGTGTGAAACTAGAAGGGAACTTAAAATGTCTATTCCCAAATGCCAGAAGTCTAGCAAGCAAAATGGGGGAACTTGAGGCGTTCATTCTAGAGGAGCAGATTGATGTGGTTGGTATTGCTGAAAGATGGCTGGACTCACATGATTGGGCTGTCAACCTTCAAGGTTTTAATCTATTTAGAAAGGACATAGCGAGCAGGAGGAGTGCGTCTATGTAAGGAGTGATATGAAGGCAAATGTGAAAAAGGAAATAGAGGGCGAAATAGCTAAAGATGTGGAAACATTGTGGGTGGAAATACAGGGAAGGGTTAATACAGAAAAAATATTTTTGGGGTAATCTATAGACCCCTGAACATCACTGAATAAATAGAGGAACAGATGCATAGTCAAATGGTGCAGGCAGCACAAGCGGGTACAGTGGTAATAATGGGTGACTAATTACCCAGGCATCGACTGGGGTCACTGTTCTGCATCAACTACAATGAGGAGGAAGTTCCTCAGTCTGTTAGAAGTGGTGGTTCCAGAAAAGTTGGCACTTATAAAGCTACATAGACGTTATCTTACAGCTACAAACAATCAGTAAGCATTGGTTACTGACCGAAAAGCAGTGGTATGTCCCCACTGAGATCAGGTCCTCTGTGGCACATCTGCTGAAGATCACACAGTGGCAGAGACATGTGACCACCTGAGGTCACCCTGCCACTACAACTGTATGACATACATCAATTAATTTTCATTATATAATACCTAGTTTATAGATGACAGTAAATGGAGAATTCAAAGTATGGCTGACAAACTGGTTATGATTTGGATCCAGTTTCTAGGAGCAAAGACCACGTACCTGGCTAATCCAGGTGTACAGAGAAGTGTTCATTACCCTAGAACAGGTCTCCCCATGCAACCGTGATTGGATTAATTACAACTCAGCAGCAAGTCTCTCGAGATCATTTCTCCCCTCTAGGCAAATTTTACAAACAGGATGTACAGAGAAGTGGTTTGTGTGAACAGAGACCAAGGAAGCTTTATTATTGCCCAGAATAAGAACTGAAAGCACTGAACTCCTTATTGTCCTGGGACCTACAGTGATCAGAACCATTAGGCTACACCAATTCTACACAAGAATCGTCAAATCAAGTTGCAGAATCAGATTATGGAGGACTTGCCTGATAGCTCAACTAGATTTGTAGGAAGGGTATAACAAGTTCCATCTTATCCCCTAGGAGCTTTAAGAATAGGAGGAGCCAATATACAATGTGCAAAAAAAATATAAATATATAAAAAGAAAATGAAGAGAAAAAATGCAGCAGTGAATTAAGTGAATTTTATTCCAACATAGTCAAACACGACGTTTACGGGATTATAGAATTAAACATATTCCAAGAGGAATGAGATCTACTCTATGCCCTACTCTTTTTCCAATGATTTGGATTTTTGAGCACGTTTTGAAAGTATCTGATAGATACGCATTGGATATCATCCTTTTGAATCTTGCATTTTTGCAACGAGATATGCAGTTGGTTAAGAGCAAATTTAAAAATGCTGATGGCACACCGAAATCCCTACTCTGATTATTACAACAAATTCTGTGATAAACTGTGCTTCTTTCCAAGTTTAAAACTGAGTTGGAGGACACTAAAAGAAGAAAATGGCATCGAGATACACAGGACTATGAAAGTGGCAACGTTTATATATGGTCATCTGAGAAATCAAATCTAGGAAGATAGCCTAAGAAAAGTAAGGATGTTAATATAAAAGAACGTAAATGGCATAATATTTATGGATCTTTTTTGTGGAAAATACCAGATGCCGCCGTAAACATCGACCGACCAGAAGAGGTGGTAAGAGGCGACATAGAAACCATCAAAACCAGTAGTCAAAGACAACTAAGGACACCAAACAACCGGCCACTATAAACAAACAAAAAAAAAAAAACACACAAGTAGCAACCTCAGTTGTGGTAAATGTTTTAACGAAACCATAGAATGATGTCCTTTCTAAGGGATTATCTTATTGTCCGGATCAAAAGATTGACTGGTTCAATTTGGATTTATCTCAATTCTTTGATATATTAAAATTGAGGGCTTGGTTCAGTCAACAACCTCGTGCTGATAATACTCTGTGCTAATGTTGATTTTAGATTGAGTGATTATGATCTCTTGTAAGTGATTATGTGCCTCCTATGTCTTTTCAGCCTATTGAAACATATATTCAACTTGTTAAGCAGGATGTTGAATCTCTTAGAAGTAAAGTTGAGGCTTTATTGCATCCAAATTTGACTTCATCTGAGATATTGGCTTTGAATGAGTTCTCAACTCCAGTATTGCTATTAGGCCCACGGATAAGGGTGGGGCCATTGTTGTTACGGATTTCTCAATATCTCTCTGAAGCAAATCGTCAATTGTCTGATTCAGAGGTATACAAAATTCTGCCTCATGACCCCACATTTGATTTTTGTCGTAAACTTAGAGCTGTAATATATGATGCCTTTGAGAAGGCTTTGATAGATCAAAGCTTAAAAGAATTTTGGATAATTTCATATCCAGTGACACCAATACTATATTTTCTTCCGAAGATACACAAGTCTATCCGTGAACCCCTGGGTAGACCAATTGTATTTGGAAGAAATTCTTTATTCAGCAATGTCTCGAACTTTATCCCAAACATTTTTTGTAAATTTGCCATGGAATCCCCATCATACATTGAAGACACTACTGATTTTCTTTTGAAAATTAGCTCTATTACTATTCCTGATGGAGCCATCTTAGCATTTTTTGACAGTCAGTTTGTACAAGTCTATTAATCATGACTTGGGTATAGCGGCTGTCAGCCGAATGTTACAACGGTCATCTTTTTCTAGTTTGGGTAAGGAATTTTTAATTTCTTTACTAGCTATGGTACTTGCATGTAATTTTTTCAATTTGCTGACTCTTTATTTACAACTCAAGGGAACCGCCATGGGGACAAGTGTAGCACCAACGTATGCAAACATTTTTATGTCCTGGTTGGAGGAGGACTCGTCTGTGTCTCCCCACTTCAGTAAGGTTTTTAGGTGGAGATACATAGATGAGGTCTGAATTCGGGTTGGCAATGTCCAAGAACTTCTGGATTTTCAAGTTTTTTGAATGATATTGTTCCAGGTGTATATTTCACGTTGGTTTATTCCGATGAAGGTCTGTCTTTTTTTGGACACTAAAGTGTTTATCTCCGAATGCAAATTACATACGAGTTTACATACTAAGGATACAGATAGGAATACATTATTACATTATAGTAGCAATCATCCAGGTAGTATGCGTAAATCTTTACCTTTTAGTCAGTTAAGAGCTAGACGTATCGTAGATTCTGATATATCTTGGCAACATGTCATTGATGATTTTTCAGATAAATTTTTAGCACGAGGTTATCCTCGTAGGATTGTTGATGAACATATTTAGAAAGTTTCACATGACTTACAATGAAGCGCGTCAACGTAAAAGTATCTCAACATCTAGGATGTCATTTGTCTCTACGTTTTGTGATTTGAGCCCGAATATTGCTCAAATAAAAAAAAAAAAAAAAAAACATTGGCGTATTTTGCGTCAGAGTTTGTCATGTTATAGATTTTCAATCCTTGTCATACAGGAGAGCACCTAATTTGAAAGATAGATTGGTAAAAAAATACAGTTCCAAGTTTAAAATCTCTGCAAATGTTTCATGGTAAACCTCAAATGGGTTATTTTCCATGTCTTAGTTGTGTTAATTGTTTTATTATGATTGAGAAATAATTTTGTACATCCTGGTAATGGTGAGGTTTTTCCTATTAAATTTCACCTTACCCGTTCTTCGGATTGGGTGGTATATATTTTGTGATGTCCTTGTAATCTCACATATGTTGGGGAGACATGTGATTTAAAAACCAGATTAACTATAGACACGCTATACACAAACATAGGTTAGATTTACCTGTTTCCAAACATTTTCATGATGCTGGGCACAATGAGTGGGATCTTAGATGTATGGCTGTTGACCATATACCAAAGCCAAAATGTGGTGGTCAAAAATGTTCTCCTTAAGAAAAAAAAAAAAAAAAGAATTGGTGTATTTTTTTTTATACTAAAATCCTTAAAACCTCATGGTTTGAATATGGACTATAAAGTTTCTTCACGGATGTTTAGATAGGTCAAAGGGTCAAAAATCTTTCGAATGTGTTCACATTTTAAGTTTCTATGAGCATATTTTGTAACTTATTACTTTTGTCTTTGTTTATTTTTTAGATCATGTTAACATCTTTGATCGTTTGGGAACGGGACTGCCATCACCCACTTTGTTAAATTAGATTTTTTTAAAAATATTTGTATATACACACGTATTTTTTTCTTTCAGTAGTGATGGTTATGGTGTTTTTTCTTGTGTATATTTGGAATATATTAATTTTTAAAGGTGGAGATGCCGTGGACTTTGGCTTTTTTGGTATCATGTAAATGTATGTGCTAATTACATATGCACAAACTCATTGGTGGTTTATTTATAGGCCACTAGTGAACTACTATTTCGTTTTACACTTGCCTTGTCTGCCGTTTATTAATAGCCCATTTTGTTACAGTTATACATTTATACTCCGTATGGGATTTTTCCCTCATCTAAGATGTCCGCAGCAGTCTCCGTGTGCTACTGCGCAGGCTGGGGATTGTGTCCCCATGTCTGCGCAGTGTATGCGTTGCTATAGACGCGTTGACATTCTCCAGTGGCATTTCCGGTTATGTGCACTTCAGAGTTGGAGACGCCGATAGTTTTTCTGGTCGTGTGCAACATGGAATTAGAAAAGGCGAGTGAGTTTTTTCATTCAGTTACTTTACATCTGTTTATTATTTACGTACATTGGTGAGTGATATTGGTCTCCGCCCCCTAATTAATATTTTAATATATCTTTGCACTTTTTAAGAGGCAGTATTGTACAAGAATACTGCCATTATAAATCACTTTATATTTAACACTTGACTTTTTAACTGATTGATTGTATTTTCAATATGTATTGACACTATGTAATTTAATTGAGTATTGATTGTCAATTGCTATAGTTATATATTATGCACAATTTGTATCACTACTTGAAAATGGCTGTGTGAGAGACGAAAGGTCATGTTTGACTATGTGGGAATAAAATTCACTTCTTTCACTTGGGATACGCTACCTGGAGTGCCACAATTTTCAATTTTTTTTAAGTTATTTGAGCTCCTTGCCAGGAGCTGCATTTTGCTGGCACCCCTCTAACATTGCACAGAAAAGGAAGTGCTGCTGATTTTCCTTGGACAATCTATATAATATCTTTCCTATTGGTGGCCCATAAAAAAAAAAAGTTGTAATTAGCTAAACAAGCCATGTACCAATGTGGCAAGAGGGGCAAAACAATTTCCAGTGATACACAAAGGGGAGGTTCTTACCTCATTTTTGGCAGAGGTGGATACTCATTCAGGCACCTCAACACGAAATACTCTGGCTATGCTGCCTAAATACAGGTTATAAAGGACAATATTTTGCCATTTTATTTTCTCCCTCCTATACAATCATATGTTAGCCAAGTGCTAGTGAAATGCCTGAACCCTGAATACATTAGCTGACCATGCGGCACAGCCTGAGCTCATTTAGAGTGGAGTGGTAATTGCTCGCCTCTCAATATTGCATGGTATGAATTATATTGTTCTGTTGGAAAAAGACAAATCTGCTTAGTGTTCTCCATTTTCAGTGCTAGATTTTAAAAGTATCTAAATTTAAGTCAATCACCCATTCCTAGTTCTATGTAATAGCACAATATCCAGTTTACAATAATATTACAGAATACTGAACCTCCAAGTGATCACCATTTGTTGTAGAGATCTGATCAGCATGATTACTATGGTAGATCCATTCTAGATGATCTGTCACAGAGTTGTTCACTAGTTAATAGTTCGTGCACAGCACCTTCACCACCCAGGAGCAGAGGAGGCAGCTCTATGACTAGTTACTGGGGAGACTCAGATAAGGTCCTCACATCTCTATAGAAGCATCACCCATCTCAGAGGGTGAAAATAAGGAGTTTCTGAAGACCGACTCAATGACCTCTGTGTTAGCTGAAGTCAGATTGGATTTCTTGTAAACCTGCAGTTTAACTTGGCTTAGACAAAGCACAATGAGGTGAATGTTCAGCCGGTGTGGTCTGACTTCATGTGGCTGGAAGCACGGCCCTTCATCGTGACATGTTTGAGAAAGGTCTACAAGACCGAAACGTCACGTCTTGATGTCCCTTTATATTGTTTTGGAAATAGTGGAGAATGACTGAATAAATACAATTTAATTTTTGCATCATTTATCTTTGGAGTGCTGTCTTCATACATATATACACACACGTCTACTGTGAATGGGATCCAACCCAGTGAGACAGAGCACCCTTTTGTAATCGTTTACTCCGGAGTGCTGCCCAAATTAGCAATAGTATTAGACGAAGCACAGTAACAAGTTACACACTAATAGGCTTCAGACAAGTTTTAAACCGTTTCTGGATCCTAAAGCTCATTTGCTGCTCTCAGGGTCAGTTGTAGTTTAGGGATAGTTCCAGGGACAGAAGGATCAATGGAGTCTGGTATTCAGGTCAATGTTGAGGGCAAGGGAAACGATCAGGTAGAACTATGTTCTGTTATCGTCTGTTGCTGCTCTGCTTTCAGAGTGAACCAGTTCGTAGTATCCTCCCAGTCTGGGTCTCTGCAGCCAGCTGCCCTGTTGTCCTATAAAACTCCATCCACCAACAGAGTCCCACTTGTTTAATAACCGATACTCACAAGGATTTTATGCAACTGCTCGGTGAGATATCATTTGGTTTACTCAGGTCCTGGGGTTAGAGTACTGGAGTCACAGTTTGGACCCAGAAAAGGCGACTGCTAGAGGTGAAGCCCAGTCTTGTGCCAATCAGCATTGTTAGTTATCCAGCAAGCCACAACTACAAGAAGTTTATTGAAATAACTTTGTATTTTGTGACCATGTATAGATGAAATACATTTATGGATACATTGGACCTTTAGAATTTCCATTAGGTATCACACATTAGTCAGGATGAGGCCAGATCAGTAGTCTGATGGCAGTTATGCAAATGAGAGTGAAACATCTGTGTTTGTGGTCTACAGGGTCAACACATTGGTGAATATGAAGAAAAACCATTGAGACTCAAGTGTGGAAACTCCTTTACTTTTTGGAAAGCCAACCAAAACTGGTGGACCTTAAAAATCTACTTAACTGCACAACTTCCTGACAACTTTTCCCTTTCCAGACAATGTACGAATTCCCAAAGACCTTATAATCTTTCACCTACAATATCTACTTTTTGTAGATATTCTACAGATCTGAACTGTGGAGTCCTTTTAATGGAGTTTTCTAAGTTACAAGGACCTGCACCCTGTCCGACTACAAAGATACCAAGAGATTTTTATTATTTACATGAAATCACTTAGTGCCCACAAAATGAAACGTAACCCAGGTAGAAGCAAAGAAAAAAAGGATGCATCGTTCTGTAGGTTATGAAATGCATCAATGTAATGAAATGTATCCCGTTATTATTTCACTGGCCACATAATGGTTCAGGTCTAAAGGACAAGAAATAAGCTGGAAATTCCTGCACCTGGTTTATACAGCGCTCAAGGCCGCAGGTTACCAAGGAGTGTGAGGAGTTGGGCCCTGAGTTATGTACCCTGTAGAGATTAGGGGTTTACCCAACCTGAAGATCTCCATCATTGACATTCACGATTAGAGATTCTGGGGAAACCATCATGGACATTTAGATATTCCTGGAAACTCCTAGAAGCCCAACACATGACAAAGTTGTGACCTTGAAGAGAACTGGCCCATAAATACCTGTGCAACCTGTGCAACCCGGTGCAAACCCGGTTTGTTGAATGAAAAAAAAAAAAAAATGGACACATCTATTGAAGAATCACAGGGACAATACAGTTGTCATCTCCTTGTATAAATTGGGCAGGATGGCGCTCACCCCTCCCCCCATGGGGCACATTGGTGGACATGTGACCGATTCTGCCAGACCTGGGGGGACTGACTGCTGTGACCCATGTTGGAAGACTTCTGACCTTTGGGACACTGATGCCACCTACAGGAGGTGTTGAACTCTACAACACTTTTTATGGATTGTATAAGAACTGTGCTACTCCTCTCCAGGGGTGGACAATGTTTGGAAGGTTTGTGACAAGACAGTTCACAAAGTTAGGCATTACCCATTACCCTCTCCTACCATTCCCCTGCCCCTTACATTCTCTGTGTAAGTAATTTATATTACCCTCTAATACACCCTTTAAAGATCCATCTCCAAATCCATAAAGGCAATCAGACCATCATAAAACACCTGGCTGTCCAGGACTTTGGACAATGAACAGCTTTCATCCAAAATAGTCTGCTGATAGCCAAGCCAGACAGTCTCAGGAGACACACCATCCCAAACAGCAGAGCACCCTTAGGGGTTCTTCAACTTGCAAATTACGATTGTTTGCGAGTTTGTAAAAATTGAGAAAATTTGATCTTAAAAGTAAAGACAATTTATTCTATCACAGAAGATTGGAGGCGTAATACTGATTAGGCATGTTGATCAATGCCAATTCTACAGGGGTTAGAAAAACTAGAATCCCACTATTTAGTTAGCCAAGCTGAACTCTTCCTGAGCTGCCATCACCTATTTCTCAGTTATAGCCCAAATCACTGTTAAACTAGCACTTGAGCCATTCTAGACGTTAGTTTTCTAGATACAGACCTTACAGCTACAAAGGGGAATGATTGTTGGAGCTTGCTTGGTAGGGACTTCTGTAACCAAACTTAAATGGGTGTCCAGGTCTACAGCTATCTTAGTCATCTCACTACATGAAGACTGGCAAAACCTCTGCAGACAGAAGTAGCTGTCTTAGAAAGTCAAAGCTTGGTCTAAGGGACTGGAGGTTTGTGTTTTTTGGGTTTAACAACCTTAAACCCTTACATGACGTAAAAGTATGTTCTAATGCCAGTAAGGGGCTTTGTAGCAGGATTGCAGCACGGCTAATTGCAGCTAATGCCTAGCAGTTACAGAACCGGGTGGTGCCGGCATCATTCCTCACTTCAATTGGGGTGCCCGTGGCAAAGACATGGGCTCCTGTTCAGTTGACATTGCAACTGGAAGCTTTGTGAAGGCTTCCACCGCCAACATGTTTTCCACCAGACAGCCAGCAGTGAAACTTCCACCATCTTTGTACACTCTAATGCATTAGGCTGTATAAACAGTTTGCCCCCTAGAGGGACTCAAGTGTAAAAAAGTTCAGTTCAAACCACCCCTTTTGCCATTTTACAAATAAAGTAAAAAAGTTACATATTTGGTATTGCTGTGTCCCTTTCTTTCTAAACAGGCCTGACCACTTCATGCTCTATCCTGCTCCCACCTAATAAAGACAGATTCACATCGTGTTGGGTCCATAAAATGACCAAACTTCCCAAGTTCCCTACAACCTCTTTAATGTAAACTATCCTGTCTGGGTCTAACAAACCTGGCCAAAGCCTTGGATGGAACCTCCGTGCTGTACTCTTGTGATTTACTCACTCACTGCCCCAAACCTGGAGGCATCAGCTCTGTCAGATATCTCTTCTTTTGTCCCAATTTCACCCCTACCTTCCAGCTCAATTCTGCAGTTTACATTCAACATCCACCCTGCCTCCCCCCTTTAAAAATGCCATCAACTACTGATCAGATCTTAACATCTCCACCTGACTTCCTATTGATCAACATCCCAACTGTTACAGAAGACTTCAACATCCCCACAGACATGTACCATTCAGCAGCCACTAAACCCCATCACTCCTTCAGCCTCCTCCACAGAAGCTTAGAGGGACACAATGGAATTTTTACTCACCCACTCCCTACCTGACTTCTAAACTTTTCCGGTACCAGACCATACCCTACCGAAGAGGAACTGAAGCAACTGCCTCTCCAGCCCAGAAATTAATTGGTTACCAATCAAGTGAAAGTCCAGCTTGAGAGCAGCAATGGAAGAAAACCTACTCTGCAGAAGACTTTACACTCTAGTTTATGGTCTGTACTGACTTGTGCCAAACAGGACTACATGAACCCTAATAGCCCCATCTCACTATCCTCAACAAGGGTTCAACCCTCCACTCTCCTGTCCCTCAACATCTAATTGCAACTGAAGATTGACAGACCCGAACAGGAGAGGTTTAACCAGAGCTTCCAGTCTACAGTCCCTGCAATCCATGTATATCCTGTACCTTTCCAGTGCTCTTTGCCCATGCCTTCATGACAAGCATTCTGCCCTACTTTCCAAGTCACTCATGCAGTCCTCTTAGAATACTATTACCCCAGCTAATACCCAACCTTAGTAATGTGATTATGTCAGCTCTAACCCTTCTCTTCAACCTATTGTTAATTGAATATTTGTCTGGCTTAAACATGGGGCCGCATACTCCTATCCTGATAGTTGACCTGGACATGTCAGACCTTCAGAAACAAGATCCACTTCTCCAGGCCCTTAAGATTTTTATTCCTATATTTTCACAGTTCAAAAAAAAAAAAAAAGTTCCATCAGGCCTGTCCTGGGGAGCTCACTTGTTCTGTGCAAGTTTCCAGGTTCCACATCGAGCCCCTCGAGTCAGTTATGGCTGCTCTGGAACAAGGAGCATTTGTCCATCAGACCATTCCTATTGCCCAGTGTTTCCCGCGTTTCGAGGTGGGTTCTCTGCATTTCCAATTCTTGGCGAATAGCGTTTTGCTCTGAACGGTGTCTGCGCATGTACATCCGTCGCACCTCTACAGCGATGTTATGTGGTGTTAGTGGCGGAAGATGCCTCACTTACCCACCAAAAGGGGGCGACCTGCTCTTCCCATGTGAACTATCTGGGAATGAGAGATCTCTACTCTCTCTGCGGGCCTGAATTTATCTCCGTGGGGGGGGGGGGGGGGGGGGGGGGGGGGGGGTGACAGGAAGTGTGTTTTGGGTTTTTGAGATCACTTCGGTGGTGTCCCTTTAAGATCTCCATGGGGAGCATGGATGCATGGCGTATCGTCCACACTGAGGCATCAGACACATCAATCTGTTTTCTTATTGGATTTTTATTGCGGGATTACCACCATTAAGGATTTATTGCTAAGTATCTTTATCTATTAGTCTATGTATGCTGTGATTTTAGTCTTGTTGGCTAATGTTCTCGTTACCCCTGATGAACCTAAAAGAATTTTTGGGGGAAACGCGTCGGGTCTTGCACAAATCACACGGGTTTTTTGAATTAATGTAAAGGAAAGTTGTTTTTTTTTGTGGGGGCTTTAACAAAAACCCCAGGTTTTTGAAAAATGATGCAACAGAACTTTTTTTTTTTTTTTTTTTTCTTGTTTTGTA